>JASSRZ010000006.1:17766876-17777523 GCA_032164315.1 Malacoctenus gilli
GGGGGCGGTGGAGGGGGGGAGGGGGGGGGGGAATGTCATTCCGGTGAAAGCGATGGTTCAGCTCCCCTGCTTGTTTAAGTGCCATATCTGCAGAAGGAGATGACAGCAGAGGGCTGCCGCAGGAACCCGCCGCCGCGATCTGCACGCGTAAAGGAAAACGCGGTGTCCCGCCGCCGCCGCCGCCGCCGCCGCCCTGCAGCCTAACGGCTCCGTGTGACGACTCGGATGTATAGAAACCGGCCGCCACCCACCAAAAGTAACGAGTCGTCCCCTCAGAGCTAGTCGACGTCAAACGGGGCGTTGGCACGGCAAGAAAACGACTCGTGTTCATATGACGGCTTCATCGTTAAATGTACAAACAGCCCGTTCAACCAGACTTCGAACTCGTCTCCTCGGGTAAATCAGGTGCAATTAACCAGCTGCCACGTTTCCCAGCGAGCACGCGGTCGGTGGAGTGCTGCTGCGTCGCGTTGACAGGTGGTGGGGGGGGTAGGGGTGGTGGAGGGGGCGGTGTTGCTGCATCAATATGTCGGATTCTTTGTCTCGATGCGCGGCGTTTTTACAAGGCTATTTCTGAAGCGATGCCGATTAATTTGTATTTATGTCACAGGGTTGCTGTGGAAACAACATGCATCCATTACGGGGTCGCGCCGTGGAGATAAAAGCTGCGTTTACAGTAATAGCCGCTCCGACGTCAAACATGGAGGTAGCTTTCTCATTTGTTTCAGTCAAACAACAGGCGGTGTTATTTCTCCAGGAAACATTTAACTCTTTCTGTGTCGTATACGGATGCAAATGATAGTTTCTGCCAACGAGGCGGTGAACAGTGATCGCTGCTAAAAGTTAATTGAGGTAACGTCTCGTTCCAACTTTTGTGGTGTTTATAAAAGATATTGGGACAAAACAGGCAAGATTAGTCAAAGTGGGAAGATTTGAACAAACAGGATGTTTTTTTAGTGATGCGAGTTTGAGAAAACGTCAACTTTTCTTTCTATCAAGCATTACTTTCGTCACTTCTTCCACACTGGTTCTGTAGTCCTGACCAGTGTTACACTGTGAATCCCAATGCTTGTTAGTTTAAACGGTAGCAAAGCAGCTTCTTCGTTCTTCCAGCCATGTTTACGTCATCTTTTTTGTACCGTCTCATTATCATAATAACTGTAATCTTTGGATTTTCCTTTGAAGCTGCGATGGCGCGATTAACAGTTTTCACCCTGCAACAACAAGGTCGCGGGTTCGCACCAGTTTTTCATGTGCATGTTTCCTCCTAAAGTCTCCAAACATGCAGGAAACTGCTGCGAGCTGTTAGTACGTTTGTCGTCTCTTCCTGGATGAGTCCCTGTTACCCGGTGCAACCTGAGGTCACCTGCAACCCAAACTTGGAAGCAGGCGATGTTTACGTGACACCAGAAGCTCAAACTGTTTGCGGAATTTGTGTTTTTAATTAAAACTCGCATGAAAATTGAGGTTTTTCCAGCCCTAATGTGTTTTTTTTGTTTTTTTTGACCAAAGTACTTTCATCAGAGTATTTTTGTTTGTGCCGCATAACCAAAGCAGTGGTTATTATCATCATCGCTGCGCCTGAGCCGCGCTGTTTATCTGTTTAATAGCAGACGCATAAGCTACAATCACCGCAGCAGTCATTTCACATTTTCACTGATAGAATGGAAAAAAAAAAGAAAAGGGGGGGGGGGGGAGAAAGAAAGCCGGCAGGAGGGTGATCCAAGAGTATTAAGTGCTCATGAATAACTGTCTGTGCCAACGGGCAAAGATTACCAGATAATGTTTTCATGTACCAGCAGGGAGACGCTCGCTTTCACGGAGCGCCGGGCTCAGCGTCGACAAAGTGCCGTCGCTCTGGCTTTGAGGCAAATTTCCACGTAGTGCCGCTGAAATGCCTTGGTTTTTTTCTCTGCTGTTTTACAGAGACGACAAGCGATAAACCCCGTGCCGCTGCTGTACTGTTGCATTATTTCCTTTTTAGTCGGGCTGCCGCGAAGAAACGAGCCGCAGAGAGCGCGAGGATGCAAGGAAACGTGCGTTAACGGAGGGAAACAGCCGCATCGTCAGAAGGAACCTCTAGAATGAGAGGAAAACGGGAAAATCTCGAGATTAAAAAGAGATTTACCTTCGTAACAATTTTTGCCCATAACTTACCAACGCACTCGCAGCCACGCGCTGAGATTGAAACACAACAGCACCCAAACCAGGCGAAGGGAGACGGAGACACAGCCGCCGACGGACTGTCCCGAGTGTAAATTCGCTCTGGGATTTCCAGGCTGTCTCACGGCTCTCATTCGCATTAGAAGCTGCTGCTCCCAAGAAACTTGCCTCTTTTATTCTCTTCTCAAAACTTTGACATGTTTATGTCAAAAAACTGATGTGGATTAACAAGATTGTGTAAAACTATAAAATCTAGCAGTTCTTCATAAGAAATACGTTTGAAATGTTTTCATGAAGCGGAAAACTCGGTCAAAGTTACCTAACCAGCTGGGCTACAGTCTTCCTGCAATGCAAGTTTCTACCACTAGATGGTGCAGTGAGTCAAACTGTCACAAAACATTTTTTCCTCCATTTAACCCAAGAAAATCGTCTTTTGCAGAAATGAATGTTTTGTAAATTCGATGATTGACAGTCGTGCAAACAAGTGGCTCACAGGCAGATACTCTGAACACTGACTCATTACTGCCACCTAGTGCCCAGCATGTGGCATCACCTTAACAGTCGCACTCTCTAATGATTCACTCAGCTTTGAAAGACGAGTCATGAGCTGCAGAATGAAGAAGTATTAAATGAGACACAAAACGGAGGCGGAAAACATTCTCCAAATGTCGACTGTGCCCCCGGCTACGTGAGCACCAGCTGAGATGTTTCACTTGTGAGACGGAGGTCGGTTTGATCCGCGGCTCCTGTTTGATCAAATTTTGTGAGGATAGAAAAAAAAAAACAGGTGTATAAACGTTACAGGAAGCGGGACTGACTGGTGTTTACTGGCACCTGACTTTGACCATCAGTTACAACATATAAAATCTGCACTTTTCTGACATGATGTAAAAAGCTTATTGGAACAAATACGGAGTTAAATCGTGCTGAAATGAGTCGAGTACGACTTATTCTGAGAATTACTTGAATTTTCCTACTTGAATGTGAAGTTTGGTTACAAAAGTCGCGTATGAGTTAAAAATACACCTGCAAGGAACAGAATTCACTTACGAAGCAAAAGAAGCAGCGGGAAGACACAAACGTAGCAATTCCTTCAACGTTTTACGTAGCGTTAAAAACACTGATAATGAGTTGTACGAAAAACGGCGCGAGGAAGAGCAGCGCGGGAATCCATCAGAGAAGCAATCTGATGCTTTTAGAGGTAAATGTACCCTGCGAATAAAATATCTGGAGCACGGCGTCGACTCTTGAGCTTCACTTTGTTGTTCAAAGGTCACGTCTTCACTGCGCGACGGGTGAATAAACTGAAAGCCCTCTTTAGGCTGTCACCTCTCCATCAACCGCCGCCGCTGCTCGTTGTTCGCTAAAGTGCGAGGAGACAAAAAAAACCCGACAAATCACAGCTTTTCTTTCACATTTTCGTCTTCCTCCTTTAACTTCTTCAGCGCGACGCCGCGCTTTTAGGTGTTGAAGCCACAGTCGTTCCTTGTTGGCATTATGACTGCAAATATTAAACGTAGAGCGCCGAAGCTGGAAGTTTATCTCTTTTTTTTAATTAAATTTGCAAGAAAAGAAGCTGAAAAAAACCAATGTAATGCTTCACAATTTTTGGAGTAAGTCAATGTTTAATTAATCCTCACCCTTCCAAGATAATACAGAGCCAAGAGAAATGGAAAAAGGTGACAGAACATGGCATTAATTATACAAAAACTGCATTCACACGGAGGTCATTTCTATTTCCATCCAGCTGTATGTGGAGAAGAGTGACAAACTTTTAATTTAATGGGAATGAAGCCATTTTTTTCCACAATAAAATTAAAAAGCAACACATTTCTACCAGACGCGATTATTTTTCTTATTTGATGAAACAACTTCCCCTCCAAAAATCCGGTTTTAACCGTCAAAGCTGAGCTCGTATCGCCGCCATCACCGTTTCGCTGTCGGGAAGCGTCTCCAGCTGCACAGCGGTCGGACAGTTTGACTGTTCGATAATCTCGCTGTGAGATCTGCTCGCTCAGACTCTCTCCCGCCTCCGGGGATTAACGCTGACGACTCCGGCGGCGGCGAGCGGAGCAGATAACGCCGCGCCGCGTGGCCCGACTCCCACCGCCACCGTGGGTCCCGACTGGCGCTCTGCTTGGGGGAAAATTAACTACGACTTGGCTTTGGTACAATTCTGACTCTGGTCTTTGAATTTTTGTGCAGTAGATCAAACTGGTCTCATCGCCATGATAGCAAAAGTCAGTGGGCGGGGTTTATTTGTGTCCACATTTGTATGTGGAAAAACTGAACGATACTGACGACTGAAACGGAGCGTTTTCAAGACTGCGGCACGTATGAGGTCTTCCCAGACTGTAGGGGGCAGTAACTTCTCAAAAGTGAAGTTGTAAGTGCAACTGTATATTCATGGTAACATATCAGAGATAGTTTAGCTTTTATTTTGAAGGTTCCAGCGTTTGTGTTGACAGTGAGTGTTTGTGCCAGGCTTTGGCTGATTATGAAGGTTTAGGGGGGCGTACAGGCTTTCTTGGAGGCACTCTGGGGGTCTTCAGGGAGCCACTGGGCCAAGAAGCTGTCAGAGGAACCATGAATTGGTCACACTGATTCGCTGACTCCTGCTGGGACCGGACCAATATTCACCAGATTGTTATGCTGTGGCACAAAACACCCAGTTTGACATGGAAACAGACTTTTGTTCAAAGTGAACATTTCTTGTGTTGAACGTCTCCCCGCCACATCAGCGGCTCCCATCTTTTTATCAGTAATCACATCTTTTTAATCTTGGTCAAAACCAAAAATAACTCCCCCCCCCCCCCCTCCCCAAAAACAGCCCCCTCGTCCCTCTTTTCCACTTACTTTCTGTGTGTTTTGGCTGATAACACTGCTGGGCTGCGTTCGCCGCGACTTGTGCTTTTAATCAGATGTACCTTCCGGCGATTGCAGCGCGCTCATTTGCATTCAGCGCGCTCACCTCGGTGCACCGCTGGCCGCGCTCATTCCCACTCGCTGCTCTGTCTTCCTCACTGTAGGATATGATACATAATGCATGTAGTCAATGACTCTCCTCTTACCCCCCCCCCCCCATCCGGAGGTCCGATGAGAATAATCGGGTAAAGGACTCGACATTAACAGAGAGAGAGAGAGCGAGAGAGGGAGGAAGAGATCGCTCCCTTGCTGATCCAGCTGCTGAAGTGCCTACAAACAGCAAAACAGCCTTTTATGCAAATGTTGTTTATGTCACCAGGAAGTGCACTCTAGTAATGTACACAGGTTGAACTAAAAACACCGAATAATGAGGAAAAACATCGCGTATAGAAATAAAACTAAAGATATTAAAAAGTTGCCGTTTGAAGAGTAAAACCGAAAATTTGGTCTCCAAGTCGCAACGATTCAAGGAAAGGAGTCGTTCTTTGTTTGGGGGGGGGGGGGAGTTCAGGAAGTCCTTGACACGATAATTATCCGTCTTTTGTGAATGTACGAGAAGAATTCCGCCTTTCTTCTCCCGCGTCCCTTCGAACCCCAGAAACTGGCAAACATCTCAGGTTTGCTTTCATTCTCCTCGTTGCTTCAGCTGCCGAATTTCAACACCACTCAGAATGCCTCGTCGGAAACAGTTCCTAATGTCATTAGTTTAGTTTCCTAGCAACAATGAAAGGACGCCGCTGGTGCTTTTTGTCCGCGCAAGGCTTCTCCAGATGAAACCCAGAGTGGTGCTCATCTGTCCGTCCGTCCGTCCAGCCGTCCTCTGATTCCCGTCTCGCAGTCTCGCCGACTCCCCTCTGATCGGAGAAATCCATTACCCGCCTTCGTTCTCCATCTCAATGTTTCCGCGCTTTCGCTCTGCTCCTCTCTAAATAAACCCCATCAATCTACCGCAGCGACACAGCTTTGCTCCGGCTTCAGACTCCGCATCGCGCACCGCTGCTCCTCGGACCCGTTCGGGTCTGGAGGTCGGGACGCCGCCGGGCCGAGCGAAGCCGTTCGGGAAATGGCGAGCGCGTTTCAGACCGAGAAACTTCGATTTCGTGATGTAACCTAATTGGATGCAACAAAGAGGTCGCGTTGAAGTCTCCACCCTGGCTTTTGATCTGAAACGAGGCAGAGACATGTCTTCTGTTGAAAAAGACAACAGACATAAAAATGTGGGCCTCTGTGAGAGATAGACGAAAGAGAACGATTACTGTCAGGTTTTTATTTTTTATCCGTGTGTTTTCTTTTAAACTCTGTTGGAATGCTCGGCGCAGGTGCCAAGTCGGACTGTCCACAGACAACAGAAAGCCTGTCGCAAACAGAACTGAGGGAGCAGGAGGGAGCGATGAGACACAGGTGGACAGAATCGGGTCAAGCAGAGCCGTAATCAAACACAGCAGGGAGGCAGGAAGACGAGACAGAGTGAGACGCAGACGCGAGAAGCAAAAGCAAGCATGACTGTTGAGGAATGGATGGAAACCGGTGGAAGGAAGCGAAGACGTGATGCTCATTCGGCATCACCACTCCTTGTTTCATGCACGAAATGCTAAATTACTTGTAGGACTGAGTGTGTTGGTGGTTTGTCTGCATATGTTGTTATGGGCGTTCTGGCCGTCAGTCTTGGCTGCATATACCTGGAATAATCACCACATTACAGTGAGGGTTTAAACTTTTCGCGAACCGTCTTTTGTCCAAACAGACCAACTCTCGGGGTTCCGCGCTGTTTCCAGAGCGGAACCTCGAGGCGCCGCCTTTCTTTGGTTCCTGCGCTCGTGCCGCCGTCCCATCAACACTTCTGCTGAGTTTGGCTTCCAGCAGCCACTCAGGAGAAGCTCCTCTCACACCGCCGCATGCTCGGCTTTTATGACTGAATTCGGTCCAAAAAAAAAGGCACTTTTTTTTTTTTTATCGGGAACATTTCCTCGAATATCTGTTCGGTTTCACATCGTAAAGTTTGATCAAAGGTGCTACAAAGTAACAGCAACGTGGGCTGTTCTGGGGGTTTAGTGATGGCTGGATGCGCCACAGCTGCTCCGGTCTATAGTGTAACTTGGCAGCCGAGCTGAAGATAATGTTGCAGATCTGATAACCTGAGGTGATGGGTGGGGAAAAAAAACCAAAAAAACGGCCAAAAAGTAAAGAAAATAAATCTTTCATGAGCATGAAAATTGGTATTTGGGGTTGAAAACTCCTGCTGGACTGTGAAAATATTTAGCGAGAACTCGCTGTCTTGATTTTATGGCGGAGTCGGTGCGAAAATGCCACTAATGGAAGCGACACTGCCCACTCATGGAGCTTTACTGTTTGAAAATGGCCTCCGTAGCACTCATTAGCATTCACTCCGTGCGGCACAGAAAGGGAGATAAAGAGAGGAAGGAGGGGAGGCAGAGAGCATAAACAAAGAGCGAGCGAAAATGGCAAATTGGAGGCAGAATAGTTTAGCAAATGAGCTGACAATGAGCGTTTCACCCATCACCGGCCCGCCAGCTCTCCCAGAGATCCCGCCGCCGCCGCCGCCGCTCGCTCGCAGCCATTCACAAGAAAAATACGTGTCATCATAACAATCAGCAGGAAGAGGACGCGGCGTCTATTAGAGTCCCGTGTCGGGTTAACGCGCAGCCCCAAACGCGGTTTAGTCAGTTACAGATAATGAATGGCAGCGACGGAGCGAGCGACGGGCTCGCTTTGTTGTTCTGTTATGGTAAAAAAAATAGTCAATCAGGAAACAGCGGGAACGCTCGAAAATGTCATTACCGAAGCGTTTGTCACATTGCAGCCTGTGACACTTGGCCGAAGTTTCTATGGACACCGGCGGCGTGCGGACGGGCAGACAGAGCCTCCACTGTCGCGTCCGACTCGGGTGGGAGTCGGTGGGCGGAGGGCTGCTCGCGTCGCCGCCGCCGCAGCTGGCGGAGCGTCTTCCGAGGTGAAAATGTCGAGCGCTCGGAGTGACTTCCAAGATGCCCCGGAAAGACCTCCCTGTCGGCTCGCTCTGCTCTTCAGTGTAATCCACGAGATTTCCCCCCCTCGAACCGCCATCTGCAGCCACCACAGGAGCCACTTGGCGAGACAGAGAAATGTTAAAAATAAGAAATAAAAACAGCGCCTAAACGGTCAAAGAGGCGAGACTTTGTCACTCAGTGTGCAGCGGAGAAGCGCTGTTAAACTCAGCCTGACTCTCCAAACACCAGAAACACAACGAAGCCGACGTCGTCTCGCCTTCAGTGTTTCGAACGCAGAAAACTTCCGAAAATACCACAAATCTTGACGACTAGGAGATATTATTTAGGAGTGCAGTTACTTGATGCAGACGCTGAAATTCAGCCTCAAAACCATCAGTAATACTTGCTGGTGTTTTCAAGAGCGTCTGTCTTCTGGAAGGAAAACTCACAATGTTACTTAATCAGTTTTTTGGCTCCGAAATGACGCAGATTTTAGGATTTTCAAACGTATCTTTGTAAATTTGTTATTAGGAATTAGAAGTAAAGAGACAACTAACAACACAGTGGCTGAACTGTTGGACTGAAACTTTAAGGACAGCTGAATTCTTCACTTTAAATGACGCAAACACTACATCCGAATTATCTTGATTGAAACAGAAGCAGGATAAATGTTGTGTTTGAGCTTCATCCGGTCCAGCGTCCTTCAGTCAGAAAACACCGGCGCTCGAAACAAAAACTCGCTCCGTAATCTGCTGCTAATTGGCTCAAGTATTTAAGCCCACCAACACAGTCCTTAACCTCTAAACTCGGCCACACCTCTGGCGGCTCCACCTCGATAAACTCGTAATCGGGCGCCTCTGAGCGGCCGTGCGGCGTGAACCGAACTCCCACCGGAGGTGGACGGAAACAAATCGAACGGACGAGGTGCAATCGGACGGAAGTTTTCGTTTCTAGGACGAAAAGAGAAGAGTCGAAGCAACGAAAACAGGAGAAGAAGAAGCCGAGGTGACTTGTGTGATGTTTCCGTCAGACCCTTCGAAAGCGTAATGGATTAGTTTCGCTCATTACGCCGTCCGCCTGCTCTACTTACCAAGACACATGTTTATCTCTGAGAAGGTTATCAAGCCGGAGGTAAATAATTTCTACCCGCGGCACTGGAGTTTTTATGGCGACGTTCAAGGTGAGGCGAAATTGAAATTTTAATGAATTAGTTCTACATGCCGCATTATGGCCGCTTGATGCACACGGACGGGTCAGGCGGGCAGTGGGGGGAGGGAGAAGGGGGGGGGGGGTCATCCAGACAGCGATAAATCACGTGGTGCCGGGATGCTCAAGGTGACGGCGGCACTGCCGGAGTGAAAACTTCGCTTTCAAAAAAACCCACGCGTCGAAGCGACAGTGAAGCAGCCTCAGGTTCATGTTTTCCAGCATGAACGGAGTGCTTGATTTTTAGCACCTGTGTTGGTTTTTTTAGTGCCTCGGCGGTTAACTGCTCAGAAGATGAGTGAGAGTTGATAGATCTGGTCGACATGATGCTAGCGCGGCAAGACGACTCGAATCGGTGTGTGGATTCTTGTATTTAAACATATTTGTGAGGTCTCATCTCCAAGCTCACACTCGTTCTGAATGAGCTCTCGAGAGACGCTTTTATCACATTTTAAATCATTCTGTTTTTATTGTGTCAGTTGGCTTTAAAGGACTTCTTAGGTTTTTGTTTCTTTTGCATGATTTAAGTAAAATAACACAAGAATCTTGCTTTTATTGTGTAAATTAGCATCCTTTTAGGTATTTTATTAAGGTTTTTTGTACTGTTTTACCGACTTTGAGTGTTTTGAAAAGCGCTATACAAGTAAAATGTTTGATTATTCTCATAAGAATCATGTTTTATTACTCGTTGCTACAAGTGACAGTAAAGATAAGTCGATGCGGACCAACTGGCGTTTAAAGTTTGACTAGTTTTGCTGAGGGAATCGGTGGGCAGACGGCGGAGTGACAGAGCTGTTTGTCATTCCCTTTCCTCGCCACTTCTCCTCCCGTTTAATGGTACAAACACCAGCGCCGAGAAGACACCCGCGATGAAACGCCACCACAACACCTGCATCCCCACAGGGACGCGCGGTGATTGAATAAATGGATGAAACAAGCAAAGGGAAGAGACATCCCACTTTAGTTAAAGTTGTGTGTCTGGCGGAGCTGTGTCACCTCTCAGGTGGGCAGAAAGCTCCACAAAGATTGCAACAAATGCAATCTGGGAGAAGATGGGAGCGCGTGTGCTCCCTTTTTTCTTTTGACTTGTTTTTTTTCTGGCAGCACTTTCTCCCAATGAATCACAACATGGCCGCAGCCGGCCGGCCAGCCGCAGCTCCTCCGGGGAGTTACGACCTGGGCGAGGACGGGCCGTGAGTTGTGGCCGCCGGAGACGCTGAAGGTCAGCCGCGCTCCGCCTTTTAAGTGTCCATCACCTAAGTGCACGTTTTTACACATCCGTTAACGTCGCTCAGAAAATAGTGTGCGCTCAATCATGTGACCCGGTAACTTAAAGGTTCATCCCATTATATCCCTGAGTGGAGGA
>JASSRZ010000006.1:17780325-17801759 GCA_032164315.1 Malacoctenus gilli
CCTTAGTCTGGCACCGGCCTCCATTGTGTTGGAGCGCCATTGTCGGCGTCAACAGGTGATGAAATGAGTATTAACACCAGTGAAAGGGAAAGGACCTTCCTGACAAAGGCTGCTGCTGCTGCTGTTGCGCCACAATAATGAAGCATAATGGACAGCGCAGCGCGTTCAGCTCGCCCGGCCTGCTGCGCTCTGGCCCGAGCAGCCGCTTCGGAGGGAGCGCCACCAAAAACCGTGATGGGGAACACAGACGCCCTAATGACTGCCTGTTCTGGACCGGGGGAGGGGGCTGAACAGGCCAACCCGAGCCAGGTCCGGGCAGAGGAACAGAGGGGGGCAGCGACAATTATCACCTGACACACAGCACCGAGCCGCACGGGAAAGTCGGCAGCTGTGGAGGGCAGAAACACGGACGGACACCCAGTCTGACCTCTGCAGGCGGGAAACCGTCACGCTTCAGAAAAACAGCGAACGTGTCACTGAAAATTAAGAATTCAACCCGATTGCTGAGTACTTCTTCAAAAAGTAGTGGGAATACTTCTCTAGTTACTCCTCATAGGTCCTTGGAAAAGTAACTTGTACTCTCATGTAGTTTACAGGGACCCCTGTAATTATAGGTACACATATGGTTTACAGGGATCCTCACTGTTGATTGGGACCTGTGTTGTTTACAGGGATCCGTGTTGTTTGCAGGGATGTGTGTTGTTTACACATTGACCCTCGATGTTAATGGAGACCCTCCTTGTCCACAGGGACCCTTGCTGTTTACAGGAACCCTCATTGTTTACGAAGACCCTTGTTGTTTACAGGGATCCATGTTGTTCACATTGACCCTCAATGTTATCAGGGACCTGTGTTCTTTACGGGGACGCTTATCCTTTACAAGGACCCTCATTGTTTACTTGGACTTGTGTTGTTTGGATCAATCTTTCTTGTTTACAGCGCCCTGTGTTATTTACAGGGACCGTATTGTTTACAGGGACATGCGTGTGTCCTTCTGACATCAGAGCGAGATCTGAATGTTGATCTCCAGCCTGAGATTTCCAGCCGAGGTCCAAACGAACACAATCAGGAGGAACCGGCGAGCTTCGCCGCCGCACGCCGCTCTTCAGCCCAGGCGAAAACGCGCACCTCTCGACTCAATATCTTTGAAAGTGTTACTACGCTGCGAGTCGAGCGTCCCACTTTCCGAATCACTCCAACGCCGCCGCCGCCGCCACAGAGCTTCGCTCTCGTGCCAAAAAAATGGTTTAGTCGGAGCGAGCGTCTCGTTTTCAGCGGGTGAAAATCTGGCTGTGAAGCGCCGCTTTTCTGAGGAACAATTCGCTGTTTGCTGTGATTACACTTGAATGTCAAACGCCTGCCGCAGCTATCTGATTACTGCGCGCCGAGTGCACGAATATCAAAACAAAGAACTACACGGGGAGAAAATGTCTTATTCATGAGCTGCTTTTTTATTCTGCATCTTCTTTATTTGAGGATTCTGTTTATTACATGTTTACATGCAAAAGAAAGAAACACGGCATGATGCCATCAAACATTTGATTGGACCAAACGGAAATCTGACTGCTTCAACAAAGCACCGGGAAAAATCCAAAGCTGCTGGAGATTCACTGATTTCCCTCCTAAAACACTTTTATTTCAATGATTTGTTATGTTATTTGGTTATTTTTAAGGCAATTAACTAAAATTGCACAGAAATCAATATTTTCCTAAGAAATTATAAATATTCAAATGCATCTTCATGAATCAGTGATCTAAACTACAGTTTGACATCTAAAATTACAACTTTCAAATGAGAAGTGTGACAATTTAGAAGTATTTTTGTCGATTTTTGAGAAAATAATATTCTACAAACTTTTAGAGCTTAATAATCTTTTTATGGAGCCCTAAACATAATTTTCCTCCCATAAAAACCTGCGAATTAAAACTATAATGAATCTTTTCATTCTAATTGAAGTGCACGAATGATAAATATATAACATAATGTCATCAGCATCAGATCGCTGCTGGTTTACTTGACCGATGACAGTTTATTTTAGTGACACAAATTTGACCTCTCGGCTTGTTTGACATTTAAAAGTGGAACTTTTTCAGCACTGTGAGAGTTCCCCGGTGCTGAAACGCACCGCTGACATTCGAAAGTTTAAATGTGCTCCTCAGAAGTGACTGAGGTTTGATTCGCGCCTTGATTTTTTATCTCCTAAACTCCTCAGAACTGTTTATTGCCTCGTTTGTTGGGATACCGGCGCTTTTTAAACGCTCCTCGGTGTTTATTTTCAGAACACAAGACATTTGTAAAGCTTTCTTTTCATAAATAAATGATTGCAACGCATCTCCAGACACTTATTGGAGTGTTTTGCGCTGGCTGAAAGGACGGGCGTTTGATGCTGAGGAAACGAGGAGGTGCGCGAGGGTTTTTTCCGTCTCCCCGCTCCCTTCATCTCCCTCCTCCCTCCGACGCGCTGGCGTGTGTTTTTATTTGTACCCCACAAACATCTTGCCTCCATCTCCATCTTTGGCCCCCTTTTCTCTTCCTCTGTGCGTGTCTGCACCAGGCATAATTAATCGCCCACAGACTGCTGTTTACACAGTCTGATAGTTTGAACAGAAGGAAGCGTCTCCGAGGCAGAACTCAAACTACTTGCCTCAGCAGAATAAAAAATATCTACAACCCAAAAAAAAAACAAAAAAAACAGAAGTAGAAAAACTCCCATAAGAGGAGATGAGAGGGAAGAGTTTAACTCCTGGTGATTCCTGTGCGGGGGGGAGAAATTAGTCGCTCGTTCTGGAGCGATCACAGACTTTCTGTTCGAGCTGTTTTTTTGCTTCAAGTTAATGTGGATCATTAATTCTTTTCATTTGCTGAAAAAGAACTCAACATGGTGAAAAAATATTGAAGTGAGAAAGTTGGTGAGGGAGTTTTTGGGTTGTTTTTTTTACACTTTTAAAAGCATCACTTGAGTGTAAGGAGTGAAAAGATAAAGAAGATGAATGATGGATGTTTCCAAACTGGACTTCAGTCGCTTCACTTTGCCTCACTTGGTCCGTCACGTTCACCCATTCACACAATATGCAGGGCCAAAGGGTGAAACGACTGGCTGCACCACTTGAGCCGAAACCGCCGCCAGTGTGTCGGTTCTGGCAGTTATAGCTCAAGCAACCAGGGGGAAGTAAACACTGTGATCGATTGACGACCTGTTCGAACGTTGAAAGTGTTGGAAGTCGTTTCTGCCGTGACACCGTGAATCCTCCGTCTCGATGTTTTTGTTGTTGTGTGTCCACAGACAAACATCAGCTCCACTCGCTATTTGTATTTGGTTCCTGCGCGTGTTTACTCCAATTAATTACTGAGCTGCGCCTCACGTGGAAAACAATTATTTTGACATCCCCCAAACCACCGACCTGAAATTGATTGGACTGGGAACCAGGCGCGGCGTGAATAATTCGCCGACTTGCAGCGAGTCCCATTTTTTTCTGTGCTCATTCATGAAA
This sequence comes from Malacoctenus gilli, assembly GCA_032164315.1. NCBI lineage: Eukaryota > Metazoa > Chordata > Actinopteri > Blenniiformes > Labrisomidae > Malacoctenus > Malacoctenus gilli. The sequence goes on from JASSRZ010000006.1 coordinate 17,783,818, forward strand.
TTCTCATCAAATTTGTCGCTGAATCTTGTTTTTTTTTTTCTTCTTCCCTCTCCTGTATCTGCAGCCAGAAAAGAAGCGTCAAAATTTAATTTCGACCAGACACAAGTTTGTAAAGTGCTGCTCAATTATGTTCATTTCTCCCTTTAATCTCTGTTTGTGTTTGACTCCGCAACACGGCGATCAATAGTGTATGATTTCTTTCATGTGGCTCCCTTTTTACTCAATCCCAACAACTGCATTAATATGCAGGATGATAATATGTCTGCTCTCTCTCTCTCTCTCTCTCTCTCTCTCTCTCTCTGGCTTATAGTGGGAATCTGGCTGCATGAGAGGGAATTATTAATCAGATACTAGTTCCTCTGACTGCTTCCTTCTGTTATACATTAACCGTTGCATCACGAGCTGTTTGTACATCTTGCGAGGGGAGGAGGCGCTCTCCCCCCGTCGACCTCTCCGACATGAAGAGGAGGAGGAGAACCAGCGCTCCTCCAACAGGCAAACAAAACTTTCTCCACACACACCAAAAGAAGTGACGGTCTCGAGCACAAATCTTTCGAGCTCGAGCACCGTTGCTTCCTGAAGTCCGGCCCGGTCATTTCGTGATCTCTCACTAAAGCAACATTGGAAGTTCAATGCTAATATTGTCTCCAACATATTGTCACAACTTCAGGCTTATTGCTTCAATTTCTGTTTTTTTAGCTTGAACGCAGCACAAACTTTTAACTTCCACCTTCGATTTCTGCCTTTCCCCAGGTGAAATTCCCAAATCTCATCCCTCCAAACATAATCTCAAAAAAAAAAACTGAACCCCTCCTAGTAATCAGTGAGCTTCCTGTCAGCCCGAGTCTCTGATTCTAACCCAGAATCACCTCATTAGTTCAGTGATCGCGAATGAAAACCCGGTTGAAGGCGCTTCATTTCAAATTGACTCCGATTCTTCGAATAGTGATGAGCTCATTTCCAACTATCTGCCCAAAGTTGCAGGAGCAGCAGCTTGCAGAGATGGCGATAAAGCGGCCGAGGATGACAGCAGCTGCGGCGGCGGTGGCGGCGGCGGCTTTAACATTTTGATTATTGCATATTGAGTTCTCTGTCAGCCCTTTTTCCTGCCTCAGCAGCTCCGCGGCGCCTGACAAAGCCCCGGGTTTAATGGCGTGTGTGAAGCATTGTTTCCATCGACATAAAGGACATCGATTGCCCATCGAGACCCCCTCGCTCCTGTTGTTCTCCCTCCCAGGTGGCTCTCCGCCTGTTTCATCACTGTAACTCTGTCCCGCTTTGATGGTAATGTAGCAAAATAGATGCATGAGCGAGTTGATGGGTGGCGGCATCCAAACTCTGAAACTCCCGCGTGAGACCCTTGAGACCAAAATGAGCAACATGCACATTGAAAGACAAAGAGCATCATATAATGTAGACATAATGATCCTTTTATGTCATCATGCACCCAAGTGACGAGTGTTTTGTGCGCATTTCGGTAATTCAATTTGAGGAGTCAGCGATGCGTGAAACCTAACTCAATCTGTGAGCATTTTCAAAATAAAATACCACACAGGCTTCCAAAGAGACTACACCTTTAAAAGTCTAATTTAAATTGGTTTGTGCACAAGTTTAGCCATTGCATTAGCTTTTTTTTTTTTAAGAGCAATAAAAGTTTATTGGAAGTGACCTGATCGTCCTCTGTCCTTTGTGTTCGTGAGGCCTGATTGATTTTTAACGCTGTTGCAGTTTCAAACAACGTCACTGACCCACCAGGCAGCATATCTCTGCTGAAATGACGTCTCCGAGCAGAGACATGAGCGATAAAAATGTAAATAAAATCAAGTAGGAGGAACAGAAACAATAAAGTTGTGTTGGACGGCTTTAAAGACGCATACGTCCGCCCGTCTCCCGGACATACAGACATCACGTCGTCCCCGCTCTCTCCCTCTGTAGTCCTGCTCTGTCCATACAGATGACCAGTGAGATGATGAATGCTGTTGTCATTCTTCCACAACACTGCGGCTCCGGCGAGAGAGGAGGGGGGTGGGAGGGGATCGATGCGAAATCCCCCAGAGACGCGTCGCGCTCTATATCCACGCCGCGGCACCTGCACAATGACCATAGTCTGACGGTCCCAACAGCAGCTCGTTCATCATTCAGTCTCCGCGCCGTGAAAGACGGCGCGAGCAGAGGCACTTTTTTCACCTTGGATTACATCTGAAGGTTTTTGTTTTTTTGTCACTCTCCGGTTAGTTCGAGAGCGAAGCCGGCGCTGGATTTCTGGCAGGGAAATCATGTGATGACTCCAGACCAATGAAAGCTATCTTTCAATGTTTTTTAACCAGCATATGACCATCACAGCGTTAAGAAGAAGAGCGCCATTGAGGAAATATGTGACCAACAGGCCAGCTGGACGTTATCCAATGTGTTTTTGGACTGATTTGGTTGAGACAAAGCGGCAGACTTCCAATCAGGCGTCACGACTGGGTGGAAACGTTTTGAAAAATGACATTTTGACTGAACAGGAATGATCTTGAAAAGCCCAATTGAGGCTCCTGAAGTGTTGAAATGCAAATAAATGTCCACTGGCCATTTATTTAGTCTAAAACAAAATTTGGAGCAGAATATCCTGAAGGTGACCCGAACTCCTTCACCCCGTTGCAATGGGTGGAATTGCAACACCTGCACCTCCTGCGGAGGGATTTCGCTCTGTGGTGTTTAGATTTCCGACTATCTCGTAGTAACAAAAAAAAGGAACATAAACACCTGCAATGAATGCAGGAAAGCAGCTTTTCTCAGCTCACCGTGGCCCGTGTTCACTCCGGCTGCGAGGACTCGCTGCGATATCACAAAGCGCGACGGCCGACTCTGCCAGTTAACAGTGACTGAGATGTTTGATGGTATGTGAAACCTCGCCGTTCGCGTCTTATCTCCGTGCGCCGTTTGTTTTGTTTTTTTTCTTTTCTTCCCACGCTGCGAGCGAGACGTGGTCGGGAATTTATCGACGTCCGGCTGCGGAGGCTGTTTGTTTTGTTGTGTGGTGGTCGGTAGGTGGTCCGTTTTTCTTTCCCCCGACCGAGCTTCCACCGTTAAGTCGAGACTTAACAGTCAGGGGAGCTACCTGGCACCGGACCACTGGCCCTGGCTATTTTTCCCCTCCAAGACCCCCACATATTCACCAACGGAGGAAGCAACAGAAACGCACACACACTCACACGGCCCTCTCCAGCTGGAGACTCCTCTCTCCAAGCTGCTGGCGGTTATAAATGGCACCGAGAGGTTCCTGCTTGAAAATCCGGCGCAGGAATCCTGCAGCGTCTCATCAGTAAAGTGCACAGGGCGCGATCTTGTTTACCACCCCGGCCACTCAGAGGAGGGAGGGCGAGGGAGGATAAAACATCTGACGCCGCTCACAGCAGCTTTTCTCTCACTTACTGCCGCTGTGAGACGATATGGATTTTTGCTGTTTGCTGTTCCGGCCCCGACGCCGTCGTTGCTGCTCGTGTCAATAGGAACTGGAGTTCCTTCTCGCACAATGTCGAAAAACATGCTTCAAGCAAATTCACGATCAGCGAAATGTCTTTATCACCCAGATGTTTTGTATTTTGAACCTTCGACTGTGAACGTGCACAGCAACATGACATAAATCGGACATTTTTCTCACATTAATCAAGCTACAAAAATCTCATAGATTCATATTTATCGAACTCCTGCAATTAGTTCAGAAGAACATAAAACATAGTTTTTGATATTGAAACTATGAATATATTATGCATATTTAAGGTACTTCTTTGCATTTTATTGTGGGACTCTTCAGTATGTGGCATTAGGTTGAGAGCAGTTTGCAAAAGACTCCATTTGGAGACAATTTATTTCGTATAGCCAATGAAATGTCTATTATTTTGAAAAGTATTTCACTTTTAATAAGTAATGTTGATTCTTCATAAATAATCAGACAAAATAAAAAGGCTTAATTAAGTGTGAGTTTTGTTTACCACTAATTTTAGATATCATGCCCTTGTGCACTGATTCGCTGGACTAAGCTTTGTAAAGTAATTAGAAAACATTCAGTAACAATCCTCTGGGAGATTTGAAGGTTCCAGTTTAGCCTGATTAAGGTTAATGAAGTTCAAAAGTTGCAGTCGTTTCAGGGTTTGTGTTGTGGCTCTGTGTTTTGTCGGTTATCGGACGTGTTGAGGGAAATCAGCTCATACGTCCAAGGCTCCAATGTCGTCTTGACCAGCAGCTTTTCTAAACTCAAAATAAAGTTCAGCACAGAAATTACTCGTGGAATCGGCTTGAATGCGAAGTTCCCTGACTGTGCAGAAACACTGTGCTCCAGCTAATGAGATATTCCATCGCTGAAGGAAACAAATAAGGCCTCGGTTCTCTCACGGCTTCACAATACCTTTCATTTTCCAGCACTTGAGAGTTGAAGTCCTCCAGGACACGTGTCCGGCGCTCCGAAATCATCTCCAGTATAACGCGGCCCCTTAATGCATCCACAGTCCGTCTCTCCGTCTTGGAGCCGGTGTGTGACAAGTTGAGCATTATATGACGTCCCTTGAGACTCGGGGAAATGGGCCACGCTGCAAAAGCAATATCACTCCAGCTATGAAGACATCAGCGATAGCAGCGGACGATCAGAGCTTATAGCACGCCAAGGGAAATGATTATGGGATTAACATTTTGAGAAACTGTGCTGCGGCTTCATCAGTGAGGGAGACGATTAAAGCAATATAAAACCTACAACAAGGAGTGACAAGGGAGGGAAATTAAAAAGCTGTGGGCAGTAAACGTTCCCAGAGAACTTGTTCGGAAACACGCCCGGCAAGACGGAGAGGCATGCAAGAGAGCAGCGAAATGTTTCGTCTGGGAGGGAAATGAAGTGGGGGGGAAAAGGACAACAGGAGAGTTTTTGGAAAAGAAACAAAATGGATCAAAAATCAGCTCCGATAATACCACAAAATGTCAAAATGTTATCTAAGACTGCATCAGCACTGTCAGTTTTCTTCAATTTTTTTCCTCGTCTTCAATCTTTTAAATACCTTTGAGTGAATATTTGGATGTGGTCATTTTAAAATTTAGACCTAATTGAACACATATTTCTTGAAATAATCCTTTAAATCCAGACTTCAGGGGAGATAAATCCTTGACTCCACTGCATTGTAATATTTTCCTCTGTTTTTGTTCGCATTTTCAAGCCGATATAATCTTGAAAACACAAGTTTCACGCCATCAACTGACAGTAATGTAGCATTTTGCACACAGGTGCTCGATTTCCTCCTTTTATTCTCCTCTTTTATTTCTCTGGTTTCATCTGAGTTTCGTGCCCACGCGCCACCTACAGGCCTGGCATGTGTCGTGCAGCGTTTTCTCTTATTGGACTGAAATTGCAGCATTCAAATATCCTTATTTTGTGGTAATATGAGAATTGTATTCCAATAACTAAATCCACTTAATAGCCATAGACTGTATGATCAAGCAGCTTAATGACTGAACAGGTGATGCAGCCAAACCTGGCTGAAAATGTGTAAAGACAAGGGACGACATGGACAGTTTAAGCCTCTATGAGTGTTGCACCTGTTCAGTTATAGTTTGAATCACAGACTGATTAATTGCTTTTATACTTCAAGATTATGTTTAACATGTGTTCGATAAACAGGTTAATTCTCCATCTATTGTTTGGGAATAAAAAGCCCTAAATAGGACATCATTTGATTACAAGCCCTGCCTATTTTTCAGTTGTCATGGCGATACATTCACTGGCATCACTCCAGCTCATAAATACCCTTAAATCATGCCATCCAATCACAGGCAGCCCAGATGTCAGCTGTAAATCTGAATGGCCTCCCTCGGCGGCGGCTGCTTTGTTCCTTCCTCGCCATGGAGGCTGAGGACAGTGAACGCACCGGGCCGGCCATATGGAGCAGATGTTCCAATCTAATCAGACGCTTCGAATGAAACCTCTTTATTGCTTCAATATCGAGCAGATTATATGGGTTTAATGGACAGGTGGCTGCAGGGTTGCACATCTGGGAGGTTTAAAGAGCCCGACTCGAGGCCACGGCCGTTTACTCGAAACTGTACGCAAAGAAAGGACTGACTGTGCCGCCATTCGCCGTCCACATTCTTCAGCCTGAAAACCCCTCTTATCAGATTTTGTGTTGCCAGAGTGCAGGAACATTCAACCTGCTTCTGAATTCATTGAGACTTTAACATGTTTGTTGAAAGTTGTGGCATGATGTCCTTGAAGTGCTGTCGAGTCTCTGTAATGTTTATTTTTCAAGAGGAGTAATTGTAAAGTTGGATGTTTCAAGATTTATTTGATGTATCTGGTGCACAATGTTTCCAGTCACATGATTTACACCAAGTTTCAATTTCTAGCCCTCCTACTTCCCTTCTTTCCTCGGTTACTTGTCGTATCTTGTTTTGTTGTTTATCTTTTGTCATTCAGGAAACCTGCTGATTCCAGTTTTCCAAAAAAAAATCTTTTCACAGGTATCTTTGAAGTCTCTTTTCCTTTGTTATGTGATTTTTTTTTTGTCAATGTGGGAGGTTTTTGTGTGAAAAGACGCCTGATGTCGCTCCCAAAAGACAACAAAAGCAGGCACAGGAAGGGGTTCAACCGTCCTCCGACTTCCTCTTTGTACAATTCCAGCCTATCCGAGCTAAACTGTCACGTTTTACCTCACACAGACTGCGTGTCTGTGGAGGCAGCCAGGGATAAACTGCACCATCATACTGTTACCGACTCCCCTCCAGGAACATACTTAGCATGCTGCGCCGGTAACACGCTTTACATTTTACTGCCGCGCGGCTGTCAATTATGGAGTTATCATTGATTGGTTTTCATGGCGGGAGGAGGCAAAGTCCTTGCTCTGCACCGCGGGGATCAAAATGAAACATGTAGGACATGTTCAATCACTCAGAGATCGCTGTCCCACATGTTTGTATTGGTCTCACAGGCAGGTGGAAACGGTGTACATCACCTGGGAACGGAGGCAGTGAGGATACTACACACACACACACACACACACACAGATATGGATTTGAAGCACTGCTTGTGTGGGGTCTTTCCATCACCACAACACTTTTCCTCCCCCAAAAGCACAGTCCCAAACATTGAACTCCAGCTGTCGCTTTCACTACTGACTGACTAATTCAGTCACAATTATTTCCACACAGTTAGAATGCCTAAAAACAGTCATATCAAAAACAGAATCACATATTAGAGGGTATAAGTGGATAGTTGAGGTGAGTGAGTGAGTGCTAACCACTGCTTTACTTTGCCATCCTGGGTAAAACATTTCCGTCTCCAATAAATTGCCCAATCTGTCAAACTTGGCTCCAGGCAACACTTTTCTCTTGATAAGCGGCTGCTGCTCGGCCACTGAGTGTTCCCACGTTTAACCCCGACTGGCTTGTTTCATTTTCTACATTGAGCCTCTGGTATTCTGAGTTTTCAAAGGTTATGGACCCCCTTTTTTGATTAAAGATTTGTGTTTCATTATTTAATGACTCAACCGGCCCGGAGCTCTCCCAGCAACACGTTCCCTGGCCGGCCCACATATTGAGCCGTTGAGTTTATCATCTCGGAAAATTTTGAATGACGTTCCCTTCATGATCTGGATATTTCACAACCCAGTTTGTTTTATATATTACCCACATTTGACATGCACACTTGTACCAGGTCATTGTGGGCAGAGATTATCCGCAATAACGGAGTGGACTCCGAATTCCGGGCGTCTTTGGATCGCTGTCTCAGTGCTAATCCCGCTCGCTCTATTCCCGCTCAGGAACTCATGAGGGAGATAGCGGCTCCTTCGTTCGTTCTTCCGCACCGGCTCGAGTTGTGACAATTCAATCTCTTCAGTGTCTTCCGCCATGAATTATGGATGAACCCCCGCAACCTCTGAGCGTGGCGGGGATTTACGTCGATCGAGCGGCCCTTCGCTTTAAATGTCCTCCTTTCCGTGTCACAGGCTCAGTGTGGATTCGAAAGAGGTCAGAGTAAAAAAAAAAAAAAAAAAAGCAGAAAGAAGGAAAATCAAGGTAATTTGTGGGGAATCAAGCCGGAGTATCCTGTTAGCGTGCTGTTATTCCCCTGCTGGCAGACCGGTGATTGACTGTTGCGAGCTGAAACCCATTAGCTGTGTTCATTCTGGCATCGAGCCCCTTCTGATAAACAATTAGTAAGCATCAGTCCACTTAAGCAGACAAAGCTTTGATGGTGCTGCCTGGGTCACGCAAATAAAAGCCACTGATTTGTGGAAAGATGTTTGCATGTATTATCCGGTCGAGAGCGATTACAAAACATTTCAAGAGCGGGGACAGAGGTTAAAACGCCGCCCTGCGAGAGCGAAGCGGAGCGATCGAAAGACAAAGCTGTTTCCATTACAAGAGTGGAGGAGGTGGACCTCGATTTCCTGTTTTGTTTGTTTTTATCGCCGGGCTCCAGGCTTTAATGTTCGACACGATGCCAGCGCTGATCCGCAGCTGTGTGGACATTTTTTCACTAACGACCGGGCTTCAATTACACACGTTCACAAAATCATTCCTGTTCTCTTCAGTGTCATTTCATATGCTAAGCTAATTAGCACTCACAAATATTATGTGGAGGTAAAGAGGGCGGATTTCTACATGGATGCGCTCATTTGGCTCAATCACATGTGCTGGCAGGAAGCAAAACATGCAGAAAAAAAGCGTCCGCTGACGCTTTTTTCGAACTGTTCTTGAATTTGCAAATGCAGCGGCCGCGTTCAATCTGCAGGCCCAATAAAAAAAATAATAGAAAAGCACCGCCTGGGGGTGGGGAGAACGTAAACGGCCCACCGGTGATGATTGCACACCGGCGGCGAAATTATGCCGCCATTGTCCGGCGATTCAGTTTTATTCCAGGGAAGTATGGAAAGAGCGCAGCCTGTGATTCATGGCTCGGGATGCGATGCCAGCTTCCTCCGCGCTGACATTGGAGAAGAGTGATATCATTGGGCCGTTTGTCATGTAGGCCGACCGGAGCTTCTATCGGACACAATTCATCTTGACAAATGTATCACCACGGCTTAATTTTACGTTCAGGAGTGATTAAAAGCCCCCCCCTCCCCTTCACCGGCGGTGAAAAGTGGAGGGCTGGCAGGTTGATTTAAAGGACACTTTCTCCATTTTTTTTCCCGGAGGCAACACTTCCCTCTCCATCAGCACGTCACAACGTTTGAACATAACAAGACCGTCCCGTTCTCGTGTGGCCAATTTTTCAGACTTTTTGTCGTAGACGCCCGAGACCCAAAGTCCTGCTGGCGAGCATCGAGAGAAAACAGGTTCATGAGTAATGGCTCCTTTAATTCAAACCACATTCACACTTGATCCAACCCCAGTCGATGGATGTCATCTTAAAGCAGCGCCTCCAGATTTGGCGCTCGGCTTCAGTCGGGTCTCCGGCTGTGCGATTTCTCCACGAAGGCGCTCTAAGTGCAGGTTATTTTTCGCGGGGTTTTTTTTGTTCCCGCCCGAGCGCTTGATGTCTTTTTGTTGTGTCAGCCACACGCTCCTGCCTTGACTCACATTGATTTTCGCCCGGCTCCCTTCCTAAAATCCCCTCACTCTGCAGGTTGCACGCAGAGACGGAGAGGCGGCGGCGGCGGCGAAGCGGTGTTAGCAGGCGGCAGGTAGAAATAAAAACCCGTGCAACAAACGTGGAAAGAAAACAAAGTCGGCGGGCACAAAGGAGCGCATCGGAATATGGAAAAACGGCTTTTCCTCCGCCTGCTGTTCTGCGTCGTTTACCTGGATGTGCATTCTAAGTGAATGGTATCGAATTCGTCTCTCTCCCAGCAGGAGAAACCTTACCGGGCTTCCAGATCGAAAAACCAAATCGCATTTAGAGGTGGATCAGGAAGTCTGTTCAGGAGATGCTGTTGAATTAAGCTATAATTAGAGCACACATGTCCTTCCTCTTGAATTACATTGAATGTGTGTTTAGTCACTTAAATTTGACCATATATCTTTCAACACTTATAGAGAAGAGTGTTCCAGCTGGGGCTCGAGATCTCCTCCAGTCGGTGATATATAATTTACTGAAGAGTTGCAGAGTTACTCGGGAATTTTAAAGAGAAATGACAGTGTCTGACGAATCACGTCGTCTGGACAGTGGAGGGAGGCTGGCTTGTGTTGTAGATCTGGAGAAAACATGGAACCAGGATGCATGATGGGAAAAACAAGCTGAGCTGGGAGGGGTGGGGGTGGGGGGGTAATACTTTGGTCAGTGCTCTGAAGGGAAACCTTTAATCCCCGCCAACACACACAGACGCCACCTTGACAGGCACCTCCCACCGAATCAGGAAGAAACTGTGTTCGCTGATCGCCGTGGCCTCTCTCAGGAGGTCATTGTTCGCTGCCACCAAGACGAAAAGCTTCAGGAATGGTTCGAGGAACACAAAGAGGCCTTTAGGTGTTGACACGGTCCAGTGATCTCAGTTAAAATGAGCCTGTGTGGGATGCGGCGCTCAAACGAGTCCAAGACCTGAACGATCTGCTGCTAAAATCTTGGTCTCAGAATCAGATTCGAAGGTCTAATGAGCCGACGGCTCCACCAGGTGATGCTGGAAGGTGATCATAATACTTACACAGCTTCCCTCTTCATTTCCTCGTTTCTCGCCATCTCTCCGTCTCTCCTGGTGCAGCTGAGGGATCCTTCAAGCCTTTAAGCTGCTGCGAATCTGAAAGGAAGCCTTCCCGAATCTTCTGTCTCTCACCCAACCCCACAGCGCTCATCTGTTCATCATTTCCAATCAATAACCACATAATTGAGATTGCAGTCCCTGCTGTTGAAGTCATTTCAGTGTCCCTGATGGAGCAAGGTTAAGAGTGTTCTCTTTTCTCTTTGCATTCACTGGAACATGTTTAGAGTGGCTTTTCAATGCAAAAACAAAAGCTTTATGAGCTGCACGAATCAAACAGGTGTATTTGACAAAAGCAAGGACACGTACCAGCATCAGAGTTATTCCTGTAATACGAGCGAAGGCAGAAGTCGCTGCCGCTATTCCCTGCTGAGCGGCAAACGCTGAGCATCCAGCATCTGCCATCTTGAGTTCACGGACGCTGCTAAAATAGCATAAAGATGTGGAAATAACTGCACGCAGAGATTCAAGGCAAATTTAGACAGAAGAGTTGGAAAACAAGGGAAAGAAAAGAGGAGAGGCTTCAAAGGAACGCGTAACAGAAAAGTCAAGGGATTGCTTGTTATAGAAACATTTCATTGTGTGTACTTGTGTCGTATTTTCTACTTTATTCCATTGTTATCCATTTGAGTTCAGTTCTCATGGAGACCAGCCATGTGGCAGAGCAGATTTGCCCCACATAACGGCAAACGGAGTAAAGTCTTGACCCATGAAAGTCGTGACCCGCCCTTGAACCTGGGAATTAAAATGAATTGTATATTTTGCTATTCATGTGTTGTACACCAGTTACGGTCTCCAGAAAAAAATGGACACAGATTTATACTGTCAGCAAGAGACGTGTAGACCATACCCAAATGATTACACATCTACAGATCAAATCAAATACACCCAAATAATTTGACTTCCCTTATTTTTTCTTAAAATAACCTCATTATGAGGAACAAACTCATTTATTAAAAAAATACTAAGCTTCATCTTCAGTCCAAAACAAGTCAAGCTACACATCATCCATTTTAATACAGTACAATTGTCTAAATTAAAGAAAAGTTACATTTCAAAACATTTTTCGTGCTCATAAAAAACAGTCTCGAAAATAGAGTGACTCTCATTCACATGATGTCCTTGAAGGCAACACAAGCAGTTCGTTTGTCACTCATCAGTGTGATAACACGATAAACATTTAAGTGTAGAAGAGTCAACTTTATTCAGCTCAAAAATAAAATAAAAGTGTACGTAATCCATCTTCGTTTTGTCACACCCGCACCTCCTCCACCCAGCTCAGCCCCGGGTGCTTCCACTCCCTCTAGCGGCGGCGTCGGCGCCTCGCAGCGGCTCGGAGCGTCACAGCGCCGGCGTCCGTCCCCACAGTCGGAGTGAAAGTTGCCTTCGCCTTGCAGTGCGGGGGGTTCGGGAGGACTCTCCAGATTTGCGCCGCCGCTTCGCTCGCTTTCTCCCGGAGAGATGAGGCGGAAACAGAAGCGGCTGCTGCAGCTCGGCGGGCTGCTCATAGCGGCTTTTCTCTTCCTGCCCAACGTCGGGCTGTGGTCCCTGTACCGGGACCGGGTCTTCGACAACTCGCCCGACGCGGTGGAGGGTCCGGGCGGCATCCCCCAGATACAGGTAAGGGGGTGAGGGGGGGAGCCTGGGCCGGCGACCGGGGCTCCGCGCGGCCGTTAACCGCCGTCGCGTCGGCTTGTCTCGCCTTGTGACGGCATCCAGCGAGAAAACCCCGAGCGTGTTAGTTTGGCACAAGTGTTGCAGCCACCGATCGGTATTCTGTTGCTTTAACGGTCGGTCTCCCACACTCCCAGCCTTCGGCCACATATCCACACGGTGTGCGGGATGTGATTTGTTCATTTTCAGTTGGACTCCACTGGTAGAGGGGCAGGCGAGCGAACCGGGTTTCGTTCGGCGCCGTCGCGGCGTGGCAGGTCAGCGGCGAGAGCGGGCAGGATGAGCCGAGAGCCACGTAGCTAACCCGGAGCTAGGCGCCGCAGCAAAGTTGCGATAACAGCGACTTCAGGAAGTTGTCTGGAAAGATTCAACCAAAACAAGAAGCGGTGTGAGTGCGGTTTAGCCATGCAGAACCTGCCCTCTTTTACATGCACACGGTCAGTAGCAGCCATGCGAAAGTGAGAGAAACACCGTGGGAACGTGAGCTGCGTGTTTACTGTGACTCCTTAGTCTCAGCAAGGTGGCAAACTTTAGGTGGCCTGAATGGCAGGGGCGTAGAGGGGGGATTTTTGAAAGGGGGGCACTGCCAGCTTTACTTGAGGGGGGGGGGGGTGTCTATGGGTCTATGACGACAGATAAGTGACGCTACAACGCTACAGGTGAAACGTAACAGTGTTACCTCTACAGTCTTCAGATGAAGCAGTGCTGACTTCACAAGTTCAGATTTGTAAAGTTGCGGATGCAAACTTTGACCACATGATCAGCAGATCATCAGATGCATTTATTGTCTTTAGGCTTGATATTGTCTTTGTCTAAAGAATGTTTATGTGCAGGTTGTGTTACGGCGACATGAATCCAATCACGTTTCCGCAATAAAGCATCTCGAATTGGTTGCAAATCTTTGCAACAAGTTGAAGAATCTGATCACTTTTCAATAATTTTGTGCGTTATTTTTCATGCCGAAGCGCATGTGATCCTTTCTGTCAATAATCTTTGTCTTAAAGCAACTTTTGAAGCATGAATCCTCCAGTTATCTCAGTTAGCCGGCTCGTTGTACTGCGTCCTCTTCGTAAATGTGCTCAAACTGCTTCTCGTGAAGCAATGAAGCAACCAAGTCGGTGTTTCGGGATGCGTTTCAACCCCCCAACAGCTGATATTGAGCGGTAAACTTATTTCGTCCCTATTTCTACAGACTGTCGACAGAAATTGCTCGTTCCTGCTCACTGTCTTTGTTTGTGTGAAGGAATTGTGTGGTAATTTCTCACCATCCCAGACAGGTTTCTTAAAAATCAATTTGCCTGAGCAATTGTCGGCGTGTTTTGGTTGCGGCAGGAGAAAAGGAGCCTTTTAAAGACTTTTCATGGTCTCATGTGTGTTTGTTCCCTTGAGAAACATCTTGTTTGAGACTTGATTTGAATCATGAAAGTATCAAAAGAGACGGGTTATATTGTTATGCTGGTTCACATCTAGTCTTTTAGTGTGTGTGTGTGTGTGTGTGTGTGTGTGTGTGTGTGTGTGTGTGTGTGTGGGGAGGGGGGGCAGACAATGGCCGCTTCTCTGATTCAAATGAGGCAAAAATGTGCTGAATGGAGGCTTTCATGGACGCTCTGTGAATTTGCGTGTGTGTGTGTGTCAGTTTCGGGGAAATGTCAATGTTTGCCAAAAACAAAGCAAACTTGCTCTACTGAGTTGATTGTGGATTCGGAGGAAGCCAAGTGAAAACTCGTCTCATTAACTCCTTCTCTGGACGAGCAGAACTGGAATAAAACTGGAAAGAAAAAGCAAGAAGCTGGTTCCTCGGTGGAGGTCCGGGGGAGCGGGGGGGGGGCAGAGGTCTGAGGCGGGCGCTTGAGGAATTGTGCTTTTCTGAGACAGTTAACGTCAGATTTACATGTGAAAACAACATCAAGACACTTTCTCGCAAGTACAACAGACCACCGAAGTTGCCTCTTGCTGATATTTTGAAGTTTGAGGCTTCATCGTTAAGTCAGCGTTTGGAAAAAAAGTTGTGAATCGGTCCAGAACCGCAGAAATGAAATACTTTTCAGAGGAAGTCCACAATCTGTGTCTTATGATGGGAGCCTTTTCCCTGGATCCACGTTTCCTGCCTCCAAGGTTTTCATGTGACGCCATGACGTAACGTTCGAGGACTACAGGACGTCTGCGAGGAAAGGGAAGGCCTGTTACATATTAACAGCGATAACAGCAGGCGACCTGCAGGGCTGCATGATAAAAGAGAGGAGAGAGGCGACCTGTTCGACGTGGCTAATTTCAAAGAGAAGGACTTAAATGCACTCGCCAGGATGTAGTATGTTTCAAACCAGCGGACCAATGGCTGAGCGGCATTTCTTCCAGGTGCCCCACCTGACTTCACTTTCTGCAGCATTTGTACTTTGTCCCCAGAACTGCAGCAGACTCGTGAAATACAAGCAGTACGAGCTGTGAGGACGTTTTCTTGAATGAGTGTTTCAAAGAACTCTGGCGGAGACGCCGGCTCTGAGGTCTTCCGCCGCGACGGCGGCGAAGAGGCCCTTTGCGCATTTTCTATGCCTTTTATTAAAGGCGAGGCCTGTTGAAGCGGCGACGGCGCCGGCTTGGTTTCCTCCCACCTGCCTCCGTCCGCCCGGATTAAGTGGAGGTTAGGAGGATGAGAGCGGCAGGTGGAATTAAAAAGAGGCTGCGAGCTCTGCCCCACCCCTACTGCTCCTCCACCCTTCATTTCATACTTTGCGTTTGGCCTTTTGTTAAGTCAGAGTTTTGAGGGTTTTGTCGTAACCGAGCCCCGCCTTCACAGAAGACTCACCCAGCCGACACTTGAGGTTAATGCGTCATCGGAACGACGTCGTATAACTTGTCCAACCGGGGACGAACGCTGATCCAATGACCCGTCTCAGCTGGGACAAAGCAGAAAGAACGACGCATGGCTGAAGAAGCCACAAAACGACATATTTTCTGCCATTTATTCCCGTTTATTTTTGAAGAATGAAATGATTTTTGAAGTCACAACTGGTCTTAATAATTTTTGACAAGTTTAGTCAGTTCTGTTTGCCCTGTAGCTATTTGATGAGGGGAAAAAAATGGATGTACGTGTTTCATGGATGCTCATTTGGCATGTTTGTTTCTTTACGCTACGAAAGAGTCGATTCATTCTCCACTTGAATACAAAGAAACAAATGATGTCTTGATGTCGCTTGTTATCAAAGTTTTTCCAACTTGAAGGGTCTTTTCTTCTTCTGTGCCTTTCTTGTACGACTGACATTCAGTCGTTTCATGATAATGCGGCATGAAGTGCTCCCGTTCGCCGCGTCATCCAGCACCAAAGTCTCGTCTTCAGACGTCCCCACCAGTTGACTCTGAGCCGCTGCTGTCGTGCGTTTTTCTCCGTGTTTGGCGGCGTGACGGATCGGCAACCTGTCCGTGATTGACTCCGAAAGCAGCTGCAATGGTGCCGCAGGTCCCGGCGTCCCTAAGCTGGATAAAGAGGCTTTCAAAGACGGGTTGATAGTATTTTTTTGTCACTGGAATAAAGTATGCATCGTCCTTCTCTGCGTTACTTGGCCTCTCTTGGTCATCTCCGACTCTCTTCAATGGAATTAATCGAAGCGATTGACATTTACATCTTTTATTTACTCATTTTCTTCCGATCACTCTCTGTGTTTTTGGCTCAGGTGTTTTCTGACTGCTTTGCATTTCAGCGAACCTGTGTGGTGAAATATTTGTAGCGTCGCCATGGCAACTGGCAGTCCTGAGCTCTCATCGCCAGCATAACTGTACACTCAACCTGGTTCAAATACATTGATAAAAAGATTTCTTCATTTCTGCGCCTCGTTTGTTCGCGCCGGCGGGGGAAGCTGAAGCGGCACTTGTGCCCGTGAGCTCCCCCGCCGTCGGTCCTCCTCTGCGGGACCCGGCGACCTCGTACGAAGCCGCAGCCAGATGTTTTCCCCCCCGCCTGGCTCTGCAGTCATCACCGAAGGTTGAACCCTGTCGAAGCTTTCCATTCTCAAAGTAGTTTCATCAATAATATTCAGATAAAGCTTCACTGAGACTCTATAATAACTGGTGTTATTAAGCAGCTGTCACCGCTCACTCAGTCGAGGAAGCTTCGTACTAGTGTCGGTGAACGCAGCTTGATTGAAAATCCTGCCGATAGAAGAAAGTCCATCCTGACCTGGTTGCATGAGACTCATTCAGATGTCATAAGAATCCTTGATGCGAGGCTGTGCTGCTCGTGTGTTCAGAAGTGCTACGCCAACCCTCGCAGTTCATTAAAGAAGCATCATTTTTTTGCTCTGACAACTTTAGTCATCCGGCGGTAAGCCGGTATTTTTTACAGTCACCAATTACTGAACACGGTGGAATTAAAAAAGGATCCACTGAGCCGGTGAGCTCACGTGGAGCCGACGCGTCTGAGGGACGGCTCCCGTTGTGGGTTTTTCCCTCGCCGCTAACTGGATGTGATCAGCTCTGATAAACGTCCGCAAGATGAAGTGTGCTCTTGAAAAGAAAGTTGGCCAAGATTCACGGCGCTGTCACAGAGGGATGAGAATCATATAGGGCTGCACGCTAGAGGCTACATTTATGAGCCACACACACTATAGGCTGGATTACTATTCATTTATCACCGCAGGACCTTGTGCAGTTCGCCTATGACACGCGCTCGGTACACTCAGTGACACGCACACACACACACGGACACACAAACTCGCATATACTGCTTTTATCGTCAGTGGAAGGTCAGCCAGTGACAGTCTGGTCTTATTAATGAGCAAAGCTCAAAGTAAACAAGGACGCTCGTGTCGACCATCTCAGGAAAATGAGAAAGCTGCACTGGAAAAGATGGGAGGCCAAAACCAAATAAAAGCTGCAGGATCTTGGTCGGAGTCTTGGTGATTGTTGAGCTCGACGGAGGAACTCCCCTGGAACAGACGCTTATTTCACCTAAATGCCTCCAGTCCTGCGGTCTGATTGTGAATTCCCCCGCCGTCTGCCCGTGATGTATTCCTACCCCACAGTCACCATGCAAATCAGATATTTGTTTGACCCCCCCTGTCCTCCAGGCCTCCCACGGGCCCGAGATGCACCGTGGAAGTCTGACATTTGTCCTCACGGGGAAAATAAACAGACCTTTGATGCGTTATTCATTCGTGTGTTATCTATTCAAAGAACATTTTCAGGAACACATGTTGGCTTGTACCGGGTGGCATCAGATTGGAGCCATATTAAGACCCTGGAAAACCATTTAGGAGACCACGCTGGAGACCTCCGCCTTCTTTGTTGGGTTGTTTTGGGCAGTGGACTTTAATATTAATTGCAAAACAAAGCAAAGCTCGCACCATTGGGCTAATTTTCCACCTGCTTGTCATCGTGAATATTGGGTCACAGCACTGTTGGGTGGTTGGAGGAGGTTCATGTTCTCACCATGAGTGGGAAGGAAGATGGAGGTGTTGCGTCTACCTCAATCAGCAATGTTGGGAAGGTCCATTTTTGTGGTGCCAAACGTCAGAGATCTGTTTGCGTACTCCGTCAGATTCAGGGTCACTCTTGGCCGGGGGGGGGGGGGGGGGGGGGGGGGGGGGGGGGGGGGGGGGGGGGGGGGGGGGGGGG
>JASSRZ010000006.1:17810585-17822074 GCA_032164315.1 Malacoctenus gilli
CCCCCCCCCCACTTCATTAGCACCTGTAGGCGTCCGGACAAGTTCGCTGGAGAGGCAGCGGCGGAGCGAACGGCACTCTGGGTGACGCCGTCTCTGCTGTAAACGCGTGTCGCCGACGAGATATTACAAACAAAAACAACAGAAAAAACATGTCCCGCCATCTCTCAGACTAAAGTTCTTACAGATCCTCTGCGTTGCGGTTGTAAACACTGTGCAGACATCAAGCGGCCTTTGTTTTGTCTCGCCGCTGTCTTCCTTAAAGCGCCTATTATTATTAGTATTTCTGTTTAATTGAAGTTTAAATTGAGAAGTGGAGCTGCTCCCCAAGGACCGTCATTAGCATCCATAATAGTGGGAATAACTGGCATCCTGCCAGCCTAATGGGGGCAATCTTAATAGCAAAACAATCATAAAAGCGAGTTAACCATTAAGCACGAGGCCTGAGAGAGAAAAGGGAGGAGCGGGGGAGAGAAATGAGTCACGATAAGGGGGAACGGCCAATAAGACGGGGCGCCGTTTGAGCGGAGGACTTGTTATGGTGTTTTAATAGCTTTTCCCCGGAGAGCGCGCGGGCCATTGTGTCTGTTCGGCTAATTGAAAAAAGACGCTTTAAAAGGAAGGAACCGGGGAAGGAAAAGGCGGCGTATCATTGGCGGAATGTGCCGATTTGGACTCAAACGTGCGTTTTATTCATCAGGACGCGTGCGCGGCGTCGCACCAGCTTCACGCGCCGTCTGCTGATCGACCTGAACCACCAGGGACGGTCAAAACGGGCTGTTTTACCCAACAAGTGCGCCCGTCTCTTCCTTTTGTTGCGCTTTCATCTCCAGAGTTGCAATTTGACCGTCTTCGTTTACCGCCTTTGTCCCCTTTTCAAACCTCTCCTTATTTCTTCTGTTCGTTTTGACTTTTAAGATGAAAAAATGATGTATAATTGATGGTCGCACATCAACGCTTCAAAACTGTCAACGCAGTAATTATTCCCCTTTAACTTTTTCTCTCTGCTTCGCTTGTATTGAAAAGCAAAAGAGCTTCTTGATTCAGGCCAGCTTGAATTGTGTCGTTAGGAAATGAGCCTTGTGTCTTCTAAGAGCCGTGTAGTTACTGTACAAGTTACTGCTGTTTAAAAGCAACTATTTATTATAAAATAGGTGTTTTTACTTTGGATTTGAAGGCTGTCACAAACTTTGACACGTGAGCTGAGCTGTGAGTCACTATCTGAGTCAGTGTCACGACTGAATCACTCGTTAAACACAGCTGGTGTGTCAGTTATGGGGAGGAAGATGCTCTAAAATTGTTAACACTTTAAAGACATGAGGAATACTGTGCAACGACGCTTCTTGGCAGTAGATAGTACATCGTTGGACAGCCCGTTCATTTCCCTGTCAAATGTTTTCACGTTTGTGAGTGACATGCATTTGTGGGATGAGCAGCAGAGCACATGTGCGTAGCATCATGAAAAATTAGCCTGTTTGTTACAATTTGGTGAAAAAAGACGACACAAAAGCCCTTTTCGTTGCTTTTTTTGGGGTTACATGTTCGATTGCGTTCGCTGTCCTGGACTCCTGTTCTCTTGCGATGCCGAGCGCTGAATGCGGTCACACTCAGACGGTGAGAACTGTTTAAAAGCTCTCGTTTCCTGCAGTCGATGGGGTGTTTTCGCACATAGAAAATATGACAAAGAGCCACAGAAGCTGCTCCCTGCGTTGTTTCCTGTCCTCGTCCGTGTCTGAGTGGTTGTTAACAGCGGTCCGGACGGCTGCATCAGTAAGAAAACTTGAACTCCGGGCTGGCAGACGGCCGCTCGGCCGCCCTGACAATGACTCTCAAGGACTAACAATCCCCACGGGGATATTTTTACAGCAGTGGGCAGCAGCAGCGGCGGCGGCAGCAGCAGCGGCAGGATGAGAGTTTGGAGATTCAGAGTGAACACAACATCAGTGGTGCCGTGTTAACAGTGACTAACTGTGACGCTATCTCTGCTGCCGCTCCTGTTCGGGCTTTTATGAAGTCACTGTGGCCGCTAAATTCCCCCACTGTAAAACTGCTTCCACTCACTTTTAATCTCCCACTCCGTAGCGCTGCTGTAACTGCTCCCGTCGCCGCTTTTTCGGAGACCTTCTTGTGTTCAACCTCCGGTTGAAGCGCCGACTCGATCGTCACTCGAAACAGCTTCGCCATGAAGTCCTTTGAACTCGAGGCTTCGTCAAGGTCGCTCCAGGAGGCCGACGCCCCCTCGGAGGTGTCACGCATTGCGAGGTGTAGCAGCCCACGCAGGCGGAGGTCCTTGCTCTTCTTGAAAGTCGAGGTCAGGAGCGTAAACCTCGCCGAGGCGTGCTTGGGCAAGACCTCAGCCGGAGGGTGTCCGAGCGCCTTGCATGGAGGTCGTTTGCATCGGTGTGTGTAGGAATGTGATGCATCATGCAAAACGCAGAGCCTGTAAGAATCCTTCACGCACTCCCGAGTAAACATCTTACACCAACGCAGAGGCTGGAACCTGTTTTATCAGAATTATCTCAGAATTTACTTCCAAAACTTGTATTCTTGGGACTTTTTTGCAAGTTGAGCTGCAGAAAAAGTTGACAAAATGAGTAAAAACCGGCATCCTAAGCTTTGGACTTCACTGGATGAGGCGAGACAACAAGTCGACGCGAGACAAGCTGCTGCAAACAAACCAGGTCGGAATATGGATGAGACCAAGTTGAGCTTGCTGGATGTGCAGCAGTCGCATGCGTGCGTCTGTGCCGTGATGCCGCTCGAAGGCCGGAGACATGAAACCGTCCACCCGTCTCCGTCTGTCTCTTCCTGGCTTATCAGAACGCCGCTTTTATCATCTTATGACGCGACGGCAAACCGCACATCTGTATTACATCTCTTATCGCAGGCTCAGTCGCTGTTTAGGCCGTGTGTATTCTGTGCGATGTTGGCCAAACGGGGGGTTGACGCTTTAAATAAAAGCCCTCAAACCAGCTTATATCATCACAGACGCTCCCCCAGCATCCCTCTCTCTCCCCCTCTCTTTTTTTAATGACGGATGCAAAAGAAGAAAAAAAAAAGGCAGCAGCAGCAGCTTCAGATGTTCCCGGCCTGGCACTCCGCTGAAAAAGGGAGGAATGTGTGATGGAGTTCACAGGAGCAGCCGAATATTTTGGAGGAATAAATTAGCAGCTTGGCTCTTTGGTGCGGCGCCAAGACTTCTGGGAAGTAATCCAGCACCTTGGAAAGACAAGATTTGGATGCCATATTGGATCCACTGTAATTTGAGGTTAATTGAATTGAAAATCCCTCCTGCATTACCCGAAAAAAGAGGAATAAATTCTGCAGACGAGGAGGACGCGGCACCGCATGAAAACCTAGCATGTGTTGGGTGTTTGACACAGATGGCTCTCCAACCAAATAACAGATCCATGGGAAGGTGAACTGCCAGTGGAAAAACGCGGAAAACACCTTCTTGTTGTTGTTGTTGTTTTGGGAGAAATGTGTTGTCCTGCGGCTGGAACCAGTGAGGTCGGGTTCGAGAGTGGCGGCGGCTCTCAGAGACTCTTCAGAAATGGGTGAAATCCAAGAGAGGTGCTTGAACGCACCATTCAGCTGCTGCCTCACGTTAAACATCATCCAGATCAGATCTCGTGTTAGATGTCAGATAAACTTGAAGTCAAAGAACAACAACGTATTTTTATGGTGCAGATTCGTCAAACCCTTTCAAATGTTCCTGTTCCTGCTTTTATTTAATGTTTGCATCATGTCCTTAGAATTAAACATACATTCACCCTTCTTAAATATCATAAATATGTAATAAATGCAAAAAAAAATAGCAAAAAATATTTTTAAAATATATCAAATAATATGGTAAAGCTGAATTTTAAAAATAGATAAATTTTGATTATTTTTTAAATATTTTTTTCTTTATTATTAAAGCATCAATGATTTTCTGACTTTGGAACAAATGAAAGTGTTTTTCTTTGATTTCGTAACAGGAAGTCCATCGATTTTATAGTAAATTTTTAGAATTATACCTTTTTAAGAAAGATCAGCACAAAAAAAAGTAGATTTTATTGTTTATTTCACTTGTGTTGGACTTCGAGGGCGGCGCTGCTTCACCTGCCTTTTCCTGCCTCGCACCGAGCGGCTGAATCCGACAGAAGGCGGCGAGCGTTTGGCTGTTTGGCGAGCGAGGTCTCCGAACGTGACCCCGGCATCGATAACGTCTGAGACCTCATCATGTCCTGGATTTCACTTTCTAATAATGACTAATGTGTTTGCCGACACCGGCCTGCTCTCATTAGAGTGATTTATAGCCTCGCCGATTTCACGGCAAACCGGCGGAGCCGCGCTCCAATCTACTCGGGTCAAATTAACCATTCGTAATTAGACGCCGTAACCTTTCCCGGACCCCTTCCCCGCCGCCGAATGTGCCGTACATGTGATGCAAATGTTCATTGTTTAATCCGGCCGCCTGTCATTAGGAGGGTTATGCAAGAGTCACGCCGAGCGGGCCAAAGGTTCGGCTTCAATCAATCTCCCCGCGGTTAATGGCTAATGGGCTGATTTATTGCGGTGTTCTGAAGGTGAAGGCCTGCCTTTTTCCTCCGAGGGCGACGCTGACCCCGCGGAGCCCCTCGGCTATTATCCCGCCGTCCCAGACTCGTACGCCGCATATATTCATGCTGCTGCGAGTCGTTACAATGTGGATTAATGAGAAATTACAGCCTCGTAGGTCATTTGCTTGATTCCGCCAGACGACCGAGATCAAGCGGGCAAGCGGGCAAACAGTACGAGCCGCTAGGTTTCCTTCATTAACTCCGTGAACGTGTTAAACACGCATTGTGCTTGACTCGTCTCTTCACTTTCTGCTATGATATTATTCCGATGCATTACTAATTTAGGGGCCGCTAACCTTTGGGTTATGAGTTGTGTGCGGCACGGCGACTTTCCTGGAGTGATTGCATTCGAACAGATATGTCGGGAGACGGACTTCGTTCACAGACGGGGAGTTTGCCGACGTGTTCCTGAGCGCTTTACTTGTTTCCCGTGAAGTCATCGTGACTTTTTTATCAATGCAGTGCTGCCAGAAGGCCCCCCAAAACATCACCAGCTTTCCATTTCGACCTGCTGCCGCGTTCCTTTGAAGTGCTTGATGATTAAAAAAGGGCTCGTGGACCGTTTTGCAAGTTAACATCGGATCGTTTTCAGAATTCTTTCACCGTTTCTTGTTCTAACTTTCTCAGATGAGTTGACCTTCATCGTCTCTCTTTCACTGGTGAGATGAAATGCCTCTCTGAATTTCTCGCATTATAGGGACTGACCTGCTGCCATTTTTGTCTGTCTTGCTCCTTTCACGACAATTCCGGATGGTTTCGCTGCTTTTCAATGGCACAAAAAAGCACAATTTTACTTTTTTTCTTGCCATCAAATGTTTTTACTTCTTGGAGGCCCTCGGTCCAATGCCGACTCACTCGCTTGTCCAGTCTTTTCGAAACACTCGTCTGTGATAACGGTGGAGAAAAAGTGCAGTACGTTGCGGTGCGTTCATCGCTTTAACCTTCTGCTACAGGATAAATGTGACGTTCACCAGAGAGTTCAAACGAATCCAAAGTTTGTTGTTGCTTTTCTAACTTCATTTCCCTCTTTAGCATGAAAGGTTGACGTGTTGCGGCAAGAACGGGTCTTTAATTGTAGAGGCGCTGATTGTTTACAAGCCTTGACGCCCACCACTATAGTTTGCTGCCTTTTATTCTGCCGCGATCACCAAGGACAGGACTGTATTTCAATGTCACAACAAAAAAAAAAGAGATTCAATTACGGCCGTCTCTTGTCTCTGCGGCGGCTCTTTGTTTTGGTCCAAAGCAGAGTTTCTAATTTGAGGCAGAGCACTTCAGGCAGGCTGCATCCGAGTCCTAACCAGCAGAGATCTTTGTGACAGCTTGACAGACAGCACCCCTCACTCTGCTCTTGATTACTGCCCCGTTGTAATTTGCTTTGCTCCGCTTTAATAACGTCTGATCGGATCTGGTCTTGTCCAAACACGGCGGGGTTCGGCAGGAAGGGGGGCCGTCAGAGGGACGGTGGGTTTTGACGCTGCTCCACTCGAGGAGGCGGGCTGTCAGTTGCTCGCGCTCGTTAAAAAAGTGAAATCGCCAGAGAGATAGAGGGGGAAAAAAGGGGAGGAGGAGGAAGAGGAGAGGAGGAACGAAGGTTGGAGACGGCTGGAGGGCAGAGAGACTGATGGGAGGACCTGCCGGCCTTTGGTTTGTTGGTTCTGGCTTCTCGGGCTGTCTGCGGCGTCTCCGGAGTCCGTCCTCAAAAGGTGCCTGAGCGGAATAAGACAAAAGGCGGAGAGAAAGAGGGAGGACGTGAGGGGGGACAGAAAGTGAGGGCCGAGATTAAAGCAGGAAGTGAGATAAAGACGTCGGCGGAGGCGCATCAGACGCGGCGCTTCGGCCTGCCAAGGTGTGAAAGAGCTGCTGCCTCCCCTCCACCTTCTCCTCTGATATGCAGAATCCAATTAGCCGCGTGTTGGAGGGGGGGCTCCTTTTGTGACAGTGGGCCATTTGTCGGAGGCGCTATCAACAAGGAACACGGACAGAAATGATCTTTTATTAATGTGGGACTTGTCTGTGTGTGTTATGCAAATAGTGGCATTTTTTTTTGGTCCCTCTTTTTCTCTGGCCGGGATTATGAAACAGGAAAGAATTTGTTTTAGTTCCAGTGTGCAGCCTCTGGTGATAAATCTTCCCCTAAATCAGGCCGCAGAATCTCGGCGCATCGTTACGTGGCGGCTTTGAAGGTTTCATGGCCTGCAGAATATCACTTATCAGCATTGAAAACGCGATCTGTGATTGATCGCGCGGACTTGGAAGGAGCCCAGTTTGTGTGACTTTGAGAAGCAATTATTAGAGTTGCTAACTGAATTAAAGGATAAAGCTCCGCTATCTTATCTTTTAATTATTATGGGGACCCCAAAAAAAACCCCGAGACACAAAAACCAACATGGAACGAGAAAAAGACGCCAGAGAAAACTCGAAGTCTCTGCAAAGATCCCGTGTTTTGATAACGCTCCAAGCTGCGTTCAGAGTCGCATCAAAACACGCCGGCAACAAAACTTTATGTTGTTTGCTTGTTTGGATTCTGGCTGCGGGACAGACGTCTGCAGAGCGTCTCTGGGATGGTGCTTAACGCCTCGGTCTCGCTGAGGCTCCTCTTAGAGATCGACACATCCTTGCATTCACTCATGTTTGAGTTTAATTGTAATTGATTATTCTCTGTCTTTAACGACCCCACAGAGAGAAGTAAAGAGAGAGAGAGAGAGAGAGAGAGAGAGAGAGGGAGAGGGAGAGAGAGAGAAAACCCCCTTGGGGTGAAGCTTTTCTCCGACTTAGCCTGTGAGTAAGTGCCCAGGTATGAAGTGGGAGGAGTCAAAAAGGTGAAAGAAGGCAAAAGACGAGTCGAGCGAGATGACTCGACACCGTCCTGCCAGTTTAACAAGGCGACCTTTTCATCTGCATCGTTTCTTGTGTCGATATGTATGTGATGTGTTTTTGTCACGAGCTGCTTACTTCGTCTGAACGATTAATGTCGAGAGATCGAGTCGCTCGATAAAGTTCGAGGACACGCGTTCAGAAGCTCGGCCCCTGTGTTGAATCTCGTCGTCGAACTCGAGTGAGTTTCAGCTTCATTTTTGAGACCGAGGATGAAGAGCAGTTGATGGACAGTGCGTAATGAACAGATAGATGGATAGATTACCAGGAACTGTGTTCGGGACTCATAATTATTCGCCCTTCGTGGTGTTTCTGTGAAACGGCTGACAGCTGTGAAGTCGGCGTGACAGTCGGCAGACAGCGAGGAGACCACCGACGCCTGCGCGCCTCCAGTCTGCTAACTGACTTATTTCTTTCTTTCTTTCTCTTCTTTCTTTTATTTATTTTTACTCACCTGCCAGAACTGACTCCAGATCAGAGCGGCAAGATTTACAGGCTCCGTTTAGGCTGGGATTGATTTCTGTCCGAGGCGGCCGTGATGAAAGACTGCAGCAAGACGCGTTGCTACAATGTAGCCGCCGCCTCCCTGACTGATTGATGCTTTTCTCTCAACGTGCCCTCTCTTTATACATCTCAATATTTTCTGACCTTCAGCTGTTTTTTTTGGGGTCGACGTGAAGCCATTTGGCTGAAATTTTCTTCCCGCGTTGATTTATTGTGTTTCTGAGAAAGACGCCGAATCCTCCGAGACGGCGGAAAACCGTCAAGTCGAGATCAAGTCGGATTTTCGAATGAACTTTGTAGAAAATGAACCGTCTGAGTCGACTCCGGAGCTTTTGTGACAAATACATGGATTTTCTGCGTGATTATTCCATTCATCAACTTGGCAGCGCGACGACGCCACGTTGAGGGTTGCCGACGCCCCTCTGACACTCTGCAAAGTTACCCTAGAAACTGTTTTATGACATTGTGGCTTCACATATGAAGAAAATATCAAAAGGCCGCAGAGTTAAACTGAACTGATCTCGTTCGTAATTCTCAAAAACTGTACTTTTACTGCCATTTTATACATTTTTTTGACACACTTGGCTCTCTAAAACTTTCCTCTTTCTCAGCTGGACACAACAAGTTTCCACCACTCGTGTTTTCTGCTCCTTCTATCTTTCGAACAGATGTGAACACATACAAACAACAGTCGTAGCATTGTAGCCGCTGGATTTTTTTCCTCTTTGTTATGTCGTAAGTGAAAAAGTAACTTTTACACAGTTTGATTCGCCATAAGACATCGACTGCAAAAATGTTTGAAGTGCAATCAAATTTTTGAGTGCGAGTGTCATTTTAATGTCAGGCAATTGGTCCTTTTGAACGTCCTGCGCGTTAGATTGAATATAAAGGACACAGTTTATCCGAGGACGCCGTAATTGCCTCGCCGTGAGTTAAAATCACGGGTGTCGTTTGGCTTTTAGAGCAAGTTATTTTTCTTGTTTTCTGGCTGGAAGTCTTTCTCGCTGCACGTCAGGAGGTGCTGCTAATCCCTCTTTCATTCCTCACAGTTGGTTTCTTCCTCTTGAGGGGGAACACTCTGTCTAATGACTGCAGGAAAGGCATAAAAAAAAAGAAGAAAGAAACTCGGAGGCAGAAGTCTAAAGTTGTCTCGGTGTGGGTGAGGCCGTGTTCCGATGATGTAGGGGCCTGAAGGGACACATTTCAGCGCCGAGCATGTGGCAGCGGCAGATGTCTTGTTTGATGGCGACGCCTAATGGCTCCGGCTCCTTTTGATCTTTCTTTGTGAAAGCGTGTTTGCGCAGGTTGGCCATTTGCGGACAACTTTCTGAAGCAGTGCCCAGCCTGCGACACCGCGCTCTAATTTGCCTGATGTGTGCAGACGGAGGAAAAGAGGGGCTTAACATTGATCCCGCTCTATCGCGCTCTGATGTCTTCTTTCTTTTTTTTTGTGCCCAACCCCCCCTTAGAGCACCTTAAGACGGCGCTGGAGGAGTACATGGTGCGGCTGCCCAAGGTTCGCATCCTGAGGACCAAGAAGAGGGAGGGGCTGATCCGGACGCGGCTCCTGGGGGCCTCGCTCGCCAAGGGGGAGGTCATCACCTTCCTGGACTCCCACTGCGAGGCCAACGTCAACTGGCTGCCGCCGATGCTGGGTGAGGGACACGCCCCTTCGCCTCCGTGTGTTTAAAGTGTTTAAACACGCTCGATGACGCTGCGCCGATCACATGCACCGCTGAACGACACGTTTCGGCGTAACGCAACAGCACCACACGTCGCTGCTCACATTTAATATAAGTATCTCAGCGATCAGTCATCAGTCACCCCGTCAGTGACTTATTAAAGCCATCCATCGGTTCATCCATCTTTTGGACCCACTTTGTCCTGCTGAGGGGGAGCAAGGGGAGGAGGGGGGGGGGTCAGGCAGGAAATGGACGAGGCGCACGGTGCATCTCAACAGGTCGCGCTCCATCACAAAGGAGAGACTCGCGCATAATTTCACCTGTGGGTGATTCATCATACATGTGGATAAACAGCGTCCAGAGAGAAGATGCTAAAGGAGGCACCAAAAAAGGCCCAAATGAGCGAGTGATCAACTTGGTGTTTATGTGGAGGGTTGTGAAGACTCTTCAACAAAGCAAACACATTTTAAGCAGCTGTTTACTGATAACGGATGTGATTTAGCCCATCGTGTGTACGTTAAAAAATCAGTTAAGTGCATATTTAAAATGATCGTAGCAGTTTCGACAACCTCTTGGCATTTCTGTGCAGTTCATCATGTTTGAACAGTTCACACCTGCAGCCAGTGGGGGCGCCACTAATCTTTTGGGAGCGCTCACC
Organism: Malacoctenus gilli; assembly: GCA_032164315.1. NCBI lineage: Eukaryota > Metazoa > Chordata > Actinopteri > Blenniiformes > Labrisomidae > Malacoctenus > Malacoctenus gilli. The sequence continues at coordinate 17,820,908 of JASSRZ010000006.1, forward strand.
GTCACTAATGTCCTCGCGTCGTCACTAACGTTCCGCGCCGTCGTCACTGACGTCCTCCCGCCGCGTTTCTCCTCTAGACCGGATCGCCCAGAACAGGAAGACCATCGTGTGCCCGATGATCGACGTCATCGACCACGACAACTTCGGCTACGAAACGCAGGCGGGCGACGCCATGCGCGGCGCCTTCGACTGGGAGATGTACTACAAGCGCATCCCCATCCCGCCGGAGCTGCAGAAGGACGACCCCAGTGAACCCTTCGAGTGAGTGAAATGACGAACACGCTTAAAGACGAAGGAAGGAAAGTACGAGTAATGTGGTGAGGGAACATTCAGCTGCGTATAACCAAGAGAGTGAATTTAATAGTAGAAAAACAGCTGCTGAAGGCGTGTGCAGCCTCACACGTGCTTCCTCATTCGTGCTTTGTATTGATTTGTTGTTTTGTGTCAATATCTCATTTATTTTTTGTGCCACACTTCCAATAAATAGAGAAAAAAACACTCGAAAGGCCCCAAAGATCGTCAACTTTTGGCCTAAACTCGCCAACAGTTAACGAGTGATATATATCAGCTCCCCAGGTAACGCCCTCGCCCCCCCCGGTGTGTGTGCGTGCGATGTCCTTCCACGGCACGCCGCCGCATGTGAAGGTAACCTTCGAGTAATGGAAGTCCGAATAAATAAGACGCTTATTTGTGAGGCCAAATAACTCCGCATGTGATGCCAGACACTCCATTTGAGAGCCTTGAAGGATTAGTTAAACAACATTCGTCTGCATCCTGCTGCCAAAAACCGCTCCCCCACCCCCTCTCTGAGGGGGAGTGGGGGGGGGGGTGATACAGTATAGGTAATGTCAGGCGAAGGCGGGAGGATAAGAAGCTAAAGAAGAAGAAATGAGCTGCAGAACAATCAGAATCAATCCTCATTTGGTGAATTAGTCTGCTCTTCGTGCCCAATGAAATGACCTTCATCAGCGCAAATCCAATTTGAGTCGCAAAGATTTTCATTTTCATTCTGATTGACATTGCTGCGGCGGAGAATGAGGAACGGTGGGATGGCGGCAGAAATCCATCTTAGAAGTGTGTGTCTGTGCGTGTGTGTGTGTGTGCGTGTGTGTGTGCGTGTGTGTGTGTGTGTGTGTGTGTGTGTGTGTGTGTGTGTGTGTGTGTGTG
>JASSRZ010000006.1:17823864-17852281 GCA_032164315.1 Malacoctenus gilli
TGTGTGTGTGTGTGTGTGTGTGTGTGTGTGTGTGTGTGTGTGTGTGTGTGTGTGTGTGTGTGTGTGTGTGAGATTTATATGACAGACCACGTCAAGTTCTTTTAGAGATCAGTAAAATGTAAATAAATCTACTTCATCGTCTCTCTTTGTCGTTTTAAAGGCCTCTCGGTGGTCATAATGTTCTGGTTGATCACGCAGCTTTCTCCAAACACAGAGAGAAAGTTGCGCCTCCTCCGAGCAGCTCCGTCTGCAGAACAACAACACAGAAAGTGTCGTATTTTCAGACTTTCTGCTGCAGGAGAAATGCGAAAGGAGTTGCGTCTCGACGGTCGGCTGATAAGTGCAGCTTCAGATAACCGACGGATGATTCCCCGACTCGAATAAACACCCGCCCGACTTTGCCGGCGCGCCCTCTGTGACCTCGTTCTTTCATTAAGTTTAAATTAAAACATCGCCCCAACTGGAGATATACATTTTTCCCCCCCGTACTCGCCCTGCAGACTTGAAAGGTGGCCGTGCTTCTCCCCCCCCGGAGCAGCATAACAAATCCAATTCCAGTCTTTGTCATTGGGCTAAGCATGATTGACTCGTCTTGTTCCCTTTGGTGTAATTCGCTCTCTCTGCTCGCCGCGCAATCGAGAAACACGCCAACCTCTCCCCACCGCCGTTATCGGCCCGGCAGTCTTCGTTAAATAGGATTAATATCTGAAGTTTTGAAGCCTAATCTGGGATGCTGTTAATCTCCCCGGCTGTAAACATGGCTGCCGATGATTTTCTTTTTTTTCTTCTTCTTCCGGCGTCGCGATCCATCTCTGCGCTTTTTGATCGCTCCTTCAGAGGATTCGTGACCCCGCCAGTGTCTCCTGCAGCCCTCTGCGCGCAGTCGACAAAGCGCCCGGCGCGTCTTTCTCTCTTTCAGTCAAACTCCCACTTCTTCCCTTGGTTTTTTCTCCTCTTTGTGTTTTGACCTTGTCGGCGCTCGCCGGCTTCATCTGCATCACATCTTTCTGCGCTTTGTCTCCCACACACCTTTGGTCCTCTCTGATTCGTTGACCTCGGCAGCTCGTCGGATGTTCTCGCCGTTCAGTCAAAGCTACTGCCGCCCCCCCCCCCCCCGAAATGATCCGTATCCATTGTGACTCCCTCCCTGCAGGTGTGGATGTGCGGCGGTCGGATGGAGGACATCCCCTGCTCCAGGGTGGGACACATCTACCGGAAGTACGTCCCCTACAAAGTTCCCGGCGGTGTCAGCCTGGCCAGGGTGAGTCTCGGATACCGCCGCGCCGCATGCTTATGTATGCGCGCCCACGGAGCGGCGGCCTGCTCCCAGTGTGGGCGGGATCATCAGGTCGTTGAGTGTTGCCTTCATTCCCTTTTTCTGTGCGAAGAGGTCGCAGTCAAATGTCAACAACTCAAAGCAACGGCTCGTTCTTGTTCAATGCCAAAGCTCAAAGTGGAGAGACGGGAAAGAAAGGAGTCACATTTCAGCCCTGCTTCATCTGCATTCACTCAGTCTTTTATTGACCTCACGCTACGATCGAGGCAACATCTCACACCAGAAAAACCTTGGCGGCAACAAGATGGAATAGACTTAAGATTTGCATCAAAACCCTGCTCAAATTCCCACAAACACCATGTAACGTTCATGGATGATTCACACATTCACTGGGATAAATACTGTGACGTAGATGAATGTCAGATATGCTACTTTTTGTGTGCAACTTGTACTGTGTCAGAGTATCAGCGACAACCTCCGCGTATCTGTAAGATGTTTCTAAAGGTTTTTCTGACTGCAGAAGCAGCGTTTCCTTTGGAGGAAGCAAGTCCAGCTGCTGGTTTCACTGGTGTTCACAAAAGAGATGAAAGAGATGTTTCACTCCTGATGTTCGCTGTGTTACAACCGCCTTCAGAACAAAGTGGAATTCAAAAAACCGAGATAGTCGACGAGTTCCCTTGGAGGCAGCAGAAAGGCGATCTAACACCAACACCGACAAAATCCTGTTCTTTTCGCTTGTTGATTCGTTTATCCAAGCTGCGTCGACGTTGCCAGGATTTGATGTCAACAATTTCGAAATTAAACATGAACAAAAAGTCATCTTTTTGTTGTGAGAAAGATGCAGATAAAGTTCACACTGTCTCGAGCGCCTCCATTAGCGTGTAGCTCAGCGTCCTGTCACACACGTGTGTGTGCTGGCACACGCTCCCATCTGTCATCTCCCCCGCTCAACTGTTTGTTTTTATCAAATTCAACGAGAGCTCTGTGACTCTGACACAGTCATGTCGAAAAATGTTCACCTGGCTCGTAGCTAAACCTGCTTCATTATGCATGAGCCCGCCTGCGTCTGACACCCGGCTGAATGTGTAATTCAACCCTTTCGCCATGTTTTCTGACCGTGCGCCCTCCTCCGACGCGCCGCTGCGCGCCGAGACCTTCGGCGCCGCCGAAACTCCCGACTGTACCTGCGCCGCTTTATGCCTCGGTGTTGTTTCTTTCTCCGTCGTTTAGAAGAACGGAGACGCGAAGCCGCCTGGCGTCAGCCGGTAATGGATCAGGCTCCCGTTGAAATAACTGTTTATCCATTTCAAATGCTAATTTGTTTGCGACACAAAGGGATCCTTCTTCGCCGACACAATGCGGGTTGAACTCGGCGGCCTGCCGTTGAATATATATTTCAGCGGCAGATGGAAGAGAAAACCCGAGTTTTGCCTGCAAAAACAGCGAAAGGCCCGAGCGGAGCTGTCTGTGTTGACAGAGGATGGCGTGACGTGGGAAGATGCTCCGTATAAATGTTGATGCAGACGGGGGGAGGGAAAAAAAACACTGTTTGAACTATTTGTTTCGGGTAGAGAGGGAGAAAAAAAAGAAAGCCAGAGATTGTCTGCCAGAAAGAAGCCGCACGACAGACCTGACACTCAAAATAGACGAGAAAGTGCATCTGAAAGGAGCTTTAGAGGGAAAAAGTTGGGAGCACAAACTGAGAGCGTGGAAGGCAAAAGCCTCTTTATGCAAACAGGAGGAGGAGGAAGAGGAGAAGGAGGAGGAAGACGAGGAGGAGGAGGATGTTAGGAGATGTTTTCGTTGGTGTTTTTTGGAAAAGGTCATCGTGACGGCCTGAAAATGCTTGAAGTTTATCGACGTAAATGGATTTTCGTCGGAGAACGGCGACCTCGACTCCGGCGGGTGTTGGGGCGTCAGTGGGGGAGCGTTTCCTCAGGCGGTGACACACATCCAACACTTGACACAGGCTCTTATTTTGAAAGCAACAGTCGCTGAACATTGTGGGTCGCTTCCTGTGATCTCTGTCGACCTGAGCCTCAAAACAAACAGTAGTAGCTGTTAACTTCCTGACTGCTCCCAAAGTAAAGGCTTGACACCACCTCTGAAATGCCAAGACAAACTTGCTCTCTCCTTCAAAATAAAAGCACAGGGCAGTTTCCAGCTTTGCTGTCGATTGTAGAAAACGCAAAACGTCGTTCTGTTCACACAGACTTCAACACGGGATCTTTTGGGCAAAGGTTGGACGCCACTAATGGATCCGTCTTCTCGCCTGAGGTTCGCGGTTCGACTCCCGTCTCCGAGCGTCGCCGGGCAACACACCGAACCCACCAGTTGCGAGATTCGAACACGCAGCATCGGCTTGTTCTCTTTTGAAGGAAGTGAAGAGCGTTCGCTCGGAGTGAGGATTTAGTTCCGGATCACCAGAAGACGGTTTAGTCACGGTCTGAGAATCTTCGCCTGAGGTGCGAATTAAAAGTTTTATTTCCTGCGCGCCGAACTATTGTTGACTTTCCGTCGCTGTTTTACATTCATGTAATCGCGCCGTGATGAGCGAAGCTCTTGTGGAGACGGGGGGGGGGGGCGATATTGGTGCTGGGGGCCCTCCGGACACATTCGCAGACGATCCAGCGGGCGCCAAACATCAGTGGGCTTCCATCGCCGTCCCCCAGCTGCCTCACAGTCCACTACACGTCGCCCAGAGATCGCAGAGCTCCAGTTTGGCTGCGGGCGATGCGCTTGTGCTACAGGAGGCACGTGAGCGCGCGCGTGTAGCTGGAAGCTCTTCTCCCCGCTACATCTGTACCTCGGAGGGCTGGCGGATTTGTATTTATTCTTCCCTGCGAGGCTCGCTGAAGGTGCATTCTCATTCGTTCCGCCGTGCGTACCTCCAAGGCTGCCGCCATCTGTATTCCCAGACAGGCGCCGGTACCTCAGAGAGCAGCGGGCTCTGTTTTCCACCCCTTTACACCTCAAAGTCCCTCCGACGGCTGGATTTCCCATCGCCGCCGTGTAAATTTTTCATGCCTGCATCCTGAAAAGGGACTTTGAGAGAGCCGGTGGAGGAAGTTTGTATGAGCTGCAGTTAATTCGCTGGCATTTTTCTCCAGCTCCTCCATTCAGTCGCAGGAGCTAAACACTGGCAGGAGGAGACAAAAGTAGATTGGATCAGCGGCGTGGAGGAGTCCATCTGATCGTGTCGTGTTGCTGTTTAATTTCGTCGTTAAGGACGTCAGAGTGAGTCCGACGCCGAGGCAGCGATCGACCTCCCGAGATCTCGTTCAAAGGAAAAATATTTACTCCAAACACCAACAAAAAAAACACTTCAATACACCAAAAAATGTTTGTTTTGTCTACTTGCAACACAGATGGTTTCTCTCCCCCGTCTGTCTCGTAATGGTTCAATCCGTTTGATTGTCTGTAGACTCCATTGACGTTGTCGATAATGTGTATTGAGAACATGTCAAACCTTACGCGTTTCCAGCGTGTTTTCAGGGAGAGAACTGAGAAAGGAATCGCCACTTTCGTGAAAAATACAGTAATTTTCCTTCAAAATGAACTGTTACACTAGAAGAAACCCCCAAAAGAAACCAGCCAGAATAACGAGGCAGCTGCGCCGGAACTCCAGCTGTGCACCTGTTGATTGAACCCGTCGATGGTTTGCTGGTGAAGTTTCTCTCCCCTCCTTTGCTGCACTGAGGAGGAGGAGGAGGAGACCACCACCACCACCATCATCATCATCACTTAATTCGCGTGGATTTGGGCTTTTTTCTCTCCATGCAAATGTAACCGAACCTTAAACCGAGCCCCCGTCGCCTCTTCGTCTCTGAATTGTTTCAGTGCTGCCGGCTTGCAGGCGTTTGTTTAGCATTCCTCTATACTGCATTTGTTACGCCGTCAGTGTGTTAAAGCGTTCCCACTGAGTGTAACATCCAAATCGGCACCGCGGCTGCATCAAAGAACAAAAAAAAAACGCGACTATTTCAGGAGAACGATGTCAAATTTCTCACCTACATCGACTCTTCAATTTCCTGTTATTTCATGTCGAGATTGAGCCATCTGCCTAATTTTGAAGAACGAGTCTGTGTGCTCGAACAACACGGTTCAACGCATGAACCTTCTTGCACCTCTTCCGCTCTGGGGAGCGCCGAACCCTTCGTTCAAAATTTCCCCGCGATTTCATAAGTCGAACGTCTGCGAAGGTTTCACAACCAGGCGTGAAGCCGTCAGAGACCTAATTAGGCGCCACGACTTCCTGAGACCAGAAATATATAAAACTGGGAAACGGGAAAGAAACAAGTTTTCTTCTTCTTCTTCTTCTTAAATCCACCTCGTAAATTAGCACATAATTCAGCTCTTCGCGGTTTTTTCCGCCTCTGCGGCGAGCGAGGCGAAGCTCGCCCCGTCTCTCGCCTCGCGGGGCTTGATGACAGGTCCTGTGTGATGATGAGTGACCTGCTTCTTCTTCCTGCCGAGCGGTTTTGATCATTTTGTCATGTCAAATCAATCCGAGCATCAAGGAGGACGGCGGGACGTTGGGATGACGGCTCCGTCTGTCTCTCGGTGACGACACCGTGCCCACGAACGCAGACGTCTGCCGGCAGAGCAGCTCGGAGACGGCGAAGCGGATCTTTCGACTCTGACATGCGAGACTTTTTGTTTTGTTTTGACAGCCTGTTGACGTCCAAACCACCATTAAAGAGACAGAAACAAAGAGGAAGGCACGCGTCCTTTCGCGTAATCATCTCTGAAAACGCTTCACACTTTACTCTGACAATCGTGGTTCTTATTTATAATTCGTTCACTGAAAGAACAGATAAAATAGCAAGCTGTAAACATCACAAAACTGATTTCAGATGCTGGATGTGGACTCCTGAAACCTGTTGGATGAGAAAGGAAGGAGAGGTGGATTAATGCGATTAACAGAAGAAAGGAGGAAATGGAAGAAGAAGAAGAAGAAGAAGAAGAAGAAGAAGAAGAAGAAGAAGAAGAAGAAGAAGAAGAAGAAGAAGAGAAATCACAATAATGTAGCAAATAAAGACTGAAGGATGTAAGAAAAAAAAAGTGTGAAAACCAGTGAAAATGTGTCAAAAAACGCTGTTGCACAAGAACAATCACAGATTCCTTCTTTTCTGGAGTCTTTGTATGTCTGTCTCATAATTAAAAGCACAAAATTGCAGCAGTGTTTTCCTCCAAAATCAATTAAGTTATAAAAGCTGGATCAAAGTCTTTGACTCCTTGTTAAATCGACAGACTTGATGTGTCCTCACGTGATGATCCGTCCATAATTTGTGGCTCACAGCTCGCCATCGCTCTTGATTTCAGAACCTGAAGCGCGTGGCCGAGGTCTGGATGGACGACTACGCCGAGCACATCTACCGGCGCCGGCCGGAGTACCGCCACCTGTCGGCGGGGGAGATGACGGTGCAGAAGGAGCTGAGGAGCCGGCTGGGCTGCAAGAACTTCAAGTGGTTCATGACCAACGTGGCCTGGGACCTGCCCAAGCACTACCCGCCGGTGGAGCCCCCTGCTGCCGGCTGGGGGGAGGTACAGTTGGCGCCCTGCGACGCGCTCCGCCGCTTGAGAGCTGTTGTTGCCTTTTTCTGTTCAAATTAGCCCCAAAATCTCCAAGAAAAAAAGCTCATTTTGTCGGTTTTAATCTGTCGTGTTGTTTTGTTTTGTCGGTTTGAGATGAAAACAGAAAGATTAGGATCATCACGAACAGCTTATTATCGGATGACTCAACGCTCTCACTAAATTGTTGATCATTTGGCTCTGATAATATTGCCAGTCTGTCGCACCAGACGGCCGTCTTGAAATGCGGTTTGATTACACGGAAAAGGCGAAAAAAAAAAAGTCCTTATTTGAGTATTTTTGCTGCCTCCACTCGCTTCGACAAATTTCTGCGTGATGTCTTGTTTCGCCAGCGTGAGAGTGACAATTTCCCTGCAGGTTCACGGTCGCAGTCTTGTTTTGTGAGACTTTCTCGTGTCTGTGACGCAGGTGCGAAACAAGGCCAACGACATGTGCATAGAGAGCCGGCAGTACTCGTCAGGAACGCCGCTCCGCCTGGAGAACTGTGCGAGGGGACGAGCACAGGTGGGCAACCAGGAACAATTACAATTGTTATTGACGAGTGCAAAGAAAGGTGACTTTTGTTGATGCTTTTGCGCACGTATCAGAAGTTTTCCAAGCAGAAGAATGAAAGAACCCTGATGGTAGAGACTCACCAGTCTCAACAAAGTGTAAAATTCTTCTTCTACATTTTATACACATTTTAAACACACTTGAAACACAAAAATGTCTCAATAGTAGAAGGAAGAAACTAAGCTGACACCTTCCAATCTCCTGCTGAAGAGAAATGTCACGTTATTTCGATTTTTTGCGTCCAAGTTCTTCCTTTAAACTATTACACGGCCACAATGTTAGACTGACCTGCTTTTTGATCAGCTTTTCGTAGGTTTTGGTGTTCAGCCGGTTAAAAAGCGCGAGTCCTGAAGCTCGCATCTGTTTTGGGTCTGTAAAGGTAAAAGAAAATGGCCCCTTTTTGTCTCCGCTCTCTGGAGGCTGGAGCAAAACGTACGAAATGCTCTCGTGGACTCTCCAAAGCCGGCCGACTTCAGACCGCCTGAATGCAGCTGGGCAGCGTGAAGACAATCCTTTGTGAGGCCTCTTTGCTTGCAGTTATCACTCGGTGATCTTACGCTGCTGTGCAGTCAGAGACGACAGCGCCACAGAAAAGAAGAAAAAACCCTCGTGGGAAACCTTTGCTCGCAGTTCGACACCGACTCTGCCCCCCCCCCCCCCCCGTGGGCGGCAAACAAAGACCTGACGCGCTATTAATGTCCAAATCGATCTCAAAAAACGCACATCTCTCATTGAGTTAAAGTGTTAAAGTCCACAAACGGAGCCCTGATGCATCTTTCAGGAGACACGAGCGCTTTCGTGACTCCGTCGCGCAGCGTCGGCTTCCACTCGCCTCCTCGTGCTCCTAAAAGCCAACTGCAGCGGGTCCGGCGCGGCGGCCGGAGTGACTCACGCCGACAGCCCCCGTAACTTTACACGCCGCAGCCAGAAATTATTCAGCATGCAACAAAAAAAAAGAAACGGGGCACTTTTTTATTTTTTGGCACGAACCGGCTGAATCCAAGACTTTAGAGGATTTTGGCTGAATTTAATAGGAACCGAAACGAGCCCATAAAACTCCTTTTTTCCCTCCTTCCTTTATTTCATTACGTCTCAGTCTTTCCCACAATGTCAAAGGAACAGTGGAGGCTTTTAGAGTCATTAACCAAAGTGGGACTCGGCTCGTTTTCACCCCCCCCCCTACCTGCCCATGTTTGGAACTGATTTCAGAAGCTTCAGCTTATTTTATGTCACTTAGAGTCACGTTTAGCAGTCAAAAAGCTGCCAAAATATGTAACTATTTACAGTTGCCAGCTGATACTTATAGCATAGGTACTAAGAATATAAAGTAACTTTATACAGTGTGGTCAATCCTAATAATATGGACATTGCAGTGACATATGATTGGATTGGTCTGATTCGTTTATTGGATTAAATTGCAGTCATTTATGGGAGGAAGATGCTCTATGATGCTCTATTGTTGAGGAACTCGTTTTATGAACCAGAAGAATAAGAAGAAGCAACAACAGAGACCACCAACAGCTCCCAGAAAGAGAGGGTCCCCTTTATTCGGGACTACCGACGCTCATCATAACCACGCTAAATGCTAATGCTACATCTGCAAAGTAGTGTCAAATTTTCCCGCTGTTTCTCCAGCCGTTTATTGTTTCCATGGTAACTCCACTGCCTCAGTCTAATTTACACAAACTACACACAGACGCACGCACACGCTTCATCGTGTCGTTGGTGAGGGTTGTTTGCGCTCACGCGTCACATCGGGGATCTTTAGGCCGAGCTCATGATGCGGCCTTAATGGATTGAATGTCGCCTTTTGTTTCCCGCCGGTCCTCGCGCCTCTGACACTTTAATTGCTTTAATCTGGAGATGCGTTGTACTTTAATTTGTGTCACACTCGCGATCTGTACTCGCCGCCGAGGAACGCTTTCGCCGCAGATCACAGGAGGCCGCCGTGACAGCCGCGCTCGCCGAGGCGTCCGTCACAGCGGTTATTTATTTGCATCAATGGGAACATTCATCGTTTCCCTCTGATGTCTTCTCGGTTTATTGCAGCTCTGAACGTTTCCGAGCCCCGAAAATAAAACAAAGGCAACAAAACAAAGAGTTTTTTTTACTCTGTTTCAGTTTGATGAAGAGGTTTGTCGTCATCCACAGCAGTTAACCTAAAATAAACCTGAAACAGAGGCACACATCCTTTCAGACACACACACACACACACACAACATTGTGAGTGAGTTCTACATTTTGCAGCCACTCGTTCAACCTTAAAAATCACTTTTTTCTTTGTTGTTGTTGTTGTTTGTTGTTTACAGATGTTCACGTTCGGCTGGAGGGAGGACATCCGGCCCGGCGACCCCATGCACACCAAGAAAGTGTGCTTCGACGCCGTTTCTCACAACAGCCCCGTCACCCTGTACGACTGTCACGGCATGAAGGGCAACCAGCTGTGGCGCTACCGGAAGGTACAGCAGCCTGGACGCAAAGCACACAACACAAATGCAACACGTGTCACGGCTGTTTGTGTTCCAGCTGGTTTTGTGTCGCTTTTGTTTTCTTGTTGTTGGTTTCATATTCATGTTGTGATTTTGGTCAGTGTGCTGTGGTTTCAGTTTTCATGTCGTAGCTTTTGTGTTTCTGTCAAAGCTTTTGTAGTTGTGGTGTGGAGATTGTTTTCATGATATTGGTGTTATTGTGCTTTCTTTGTAGAGGGTTTTATGTTGCGTCTTTTGCTTTTGTGTTGTGTCTTTTGCTTTTGTGTTGCATACTTTGCATTTGTGTTGCGTCTTTAGCTTTTGTGTTGTGTCTTTTGCTTTATGTTGTGTCTTTTGCTTTTGTGTTGCGTCTTTTGCTTTTGTGTTGCGTCTTTTGCTTTTGTGTTGTGTCTTTTGCTTTTGTGTTGCGGCTTTTGTTTTTGTGTTGTGTCTTGCTTTTATATTGTGTCTTTTGCTTTATGTTGTGTCTTTCTCTTTTATGTTGTGTCTTTTGCTTTTGCGTTGCAGCTTTTGCAGGGTTTTTTTGTTTTTAGCCTTTGTGTTTGTGTTGCTTTTATGTATTTTTTTTCTTTTGCATTCCTTTTTTGTCTTTTCATCATGCATCATTGTGAGTTATTTGTGGTGATCCTTCTGGGCCACCGTAGTTGGAGCATCAGGGGTCATAATGTGTCAACCTAAAAGGTTCAATTCCGTCCCTGTCGTTGGTGCAAATGCTGTGTCTTCATCCCTCTTTTTCCCCTCTTTCTTTCCTTTCTTGGCCCACCAGGACAAGAGTCTGTACCACCCCGTCAGCAACAGCTGCATGGACGCCAACCCCACCGACCGGCGCCTCTTCATGAACACGTGCGACCCGTCGTCGCCCAGCCAGCAGTGGGTGTTCACCAACACCAACAGCACCGTGCTGGAGCGCTTCAATCAGAGCGCCAACTGAGGCCCCCGCTGCGCCCGGGGAGGGGAGGACTCGCGCTGGCGTGCAGCTGCTGCAAAACGGGGGGCTTTTTCCCCCTGATTTACCTGGCGCCGGGGTGACAGGTGTTTCTCTCCGGGTTGCTCGGAGTGACGGCGGAGCGGCGCGCTGTTTGGGAGAGTTGGTTAAACACATCAGTCGAGAGGAGGAACCCAGTCGGGCGCTGATTGATGGGCGTGTGTTTAAAAGTGACTTTGTGTGAGATGTACTCGCCGTGTCGCGCCGGTGCCGTGGCGGCGGGGGTCCGTCTCGCCTCCCGATCCTGCTTTTGATGGATGGTCCCACATTCCTCCTCGCTCCCCTTTTTTTCTGCAGAACTTTTCCAGCCTTTGTCTGTTGCCTTTCTTTCCCCCCCTCCGTCTTCTTCGTCCCCCTCTCCGCCAGCTCCGCCGCCGCCTCGCATGTCCGTCTCCATCTGCCTGCATGACTGCACCTTTTTGCCCATCTTCTCCATTCTCCCACCTCCTCTCGAATCCCCCTTATGTCTCCAGCTCTGACAACCTCCCCGGGGGGTGGGGGTGGGGGGTGGGGGTCCCTGCTGAGCCAAAGTCATCCTGACACCTGGGTGAGACCAGGCAGAACCACTCTGAAAATCACCTGCTGGATTGATTCTCCTTTACTACAGTCATTCACCCTCTGCCCTCCCCCCCCTCCCCTCCTCCCCTCCTCCCCCCTCGTGTCTCCGTCCGTTGGCGCCGCCCGAAGCTGACGGCGACGTCGCAAAGAGAAGGCGACTTTATGCTCAGTTTCTCCCCTCTTTCTCTCTGTTTTCTTCACTGTTTGTAACTCGTGAATCACTCTCAGATTCTTCTTCTCTTCCTCGGAGGCGAGCGCCGTCTCGCTCCGTGCGGACACGCCCCCTGCTTGCCTGGTGGTGCAGTCAGAACCGGCTTCAGCTGCTGAAATAAGTCTCCGTCCTTCGGTTCCTGCAAACATCCACCCAAACTTTGACAGAGGTTTTCACATGCTGAAGTTGCAGCCACTGATTTGACGAAAAAGTACAAAAACGATGATGTTTACCTAAAGAATTCATGTTTTCTTAACCACATCAAAACACAGTGTTTTTTAGTTACATTTATTGGCGGCAACTTCCTAAAAAAGTGATTTCTTTCATGAAATATGAAGTGGAAAAGATTTTCTTAAGTTTCAGACAGAATCTGATGCTCAAAGATGAAGAAAGTGTCGGATTACGAAGCCGATACAAACAGACTCCGCCTACTTTTGTAGTCTATTTGTTTTCAGGACGTCTGTGAAGCTTCCAGTTGATGCTCTTGTTCGCCAAGAACTCAACTTACATTTGGTTTATTTCTTTCTTGCTGGATTGTCGACTGAAGTGCCAGAAAAGTCGAGGTTAAAGCGTATAAAATGTGCCTCCGGTTTGTGAAGCCTGTTTGTCCCAATCGGGTGAAGCGACGTGAGTCATTCCTGCCGGACCACCAGCGTCCTGCCGCCGTCGGCCCGCCAGCTAAAACCAGCCAAACCGGGACGTTTCTGCTGGACTTCGTCCTGACTGCACCGCGAGGTGACAGCCGAGGCGGGGGCCGGCGTCACGCCTCGCGGCTCCCCCTCCCCCCCCCCCCTCGCTCTCCGCTCTTACCGCGCTCCGTTTTTTTTTGCTGCTTCCCAATCAGTCACCAGAACGACCTCGTCACGGACGGCCGGTCGCGGCAGCGCGGCCGGTGGGGGTCTTTCGGCGGGCGGCTTGGTAAACAGGCGCCCGGGTGCCTGGATGACTGGCCGCCTGACTGGCAGCCTACCTGATTCGCAGCACGGGGCCGCCTGATTGGCCGTCTGCCGAGCTGACACATCACTTTATCGTGCGGCGCGAGCGGGAGGAGGCGAGCGGCTCCGCATTGGGGGGGGGGGGGGGGGGGGGATTGAGAGAAAGGCGGGGGGGGGTTCAAATGCATTAAGCACTTATGGATTGATAAACTTGAATGAAATCTCAGTGCCTTGTCGGAAGGGGACTAGATGTCTGTGTGTGTGTTGTGCAGTAAGTGTGTTCAGTCCTAAAGAAAAAGCCCAGAAATAAAGGAACAGTTCACTCGTCTTCACGAGGTGACGGACGCTGGCGAGTCGCGTCGCGTCTCCGAGTCTTCGGGAATCGAACGCGAGCTGTTCCTCAGGTGCGGGACTTTGAACGCACCGCTGGTTTTGTGACTCCTGTGCGTCTTTCTGAGTAAACACACGTAACTGCTGGCTGTGAATAGAGCTAAAGAGACTTTCTCCCACCATAGTTGCTCCTATTTTCAAAGGTTGACTTAAAAAAAAACAAAAAACTGACCTTTGCTGTGTTTTAATCATGACATGATGCTGTGATGGGTTCTTTCCCCTTCTTGTTCAATCCAAAGTACCTAAGTGGGGAAAGGGAACTAATGTTGTTGTTTACCACCTTTATAAATCCGTCTCCTTCTTCTTCTTCTTCTTCTTGTTTTGTTTGAAGTGTGGTTTTGTTTTGTTCTTTCGTTTTTGATGCCGTGGCTCAGCTGAGAGTTTGATTCCCTGTTTGACGCCATGTTCTGGGATGTTCCGCTCCGCCGCTCGCACCTATTTCTCTAATCCGATTTTTCTTGAAGCAAAACAATGTACGGCGCGCGTCGCTCGAGCCGTCACTACACAGCCGTCCTGCTGCGACACACGCGAAACGAAACAGGACGCCGGACCCTCCTGCGCTGCCTTTTTTTCCGGCACCACTAGAGTTTTGGCCAATTCCATTTCAACGTACGTGTCGTACCGCAGCGATCTAGCAGTTTGTGAGAATTTGGAAGCAAAAAAAACGCAAACAATTTTCTGTTAGATTCTTGTTAACAAATTGCTGACATCACTTCCTGACTTATCGGTGGCCTCGCGTCTGTTAATGTCACATCTTCGGCAGGCTTGAAACCCAGAGGTGGTCCTGAAAAAGGACCGAATTGTGGGTACTGTCACCCAATGGGAACCCCCCCCCCCCAAAGACCCTGTAGATTTAAGTTGTTTCTTCTTGTTTTCATTGTTTGAAATTTAGTTCCAACACGCTAATGTGAGATTCTACAATCAGCCACCAGGGGGCGATTTAGGTCTTTTTGTTTGATCAGTACGATTAAAAAAAGTTTTGATGTAGTTGCAAATCAAAGTTGTTTATGTTTGTGGCAGTCCGTTTTGTGAAACATAGCGCCCCCTAGTTGAGACGACGTGACGTTTAACAGACTGGACATCGATTGACTACTATGTGGTGACGGAATTGCTGCTTCAAGCCCAACGAGCTGAAAATAAACACTAGCGTTATGTTGATTTGGTGCCCGGATCGCAAACGCACCTGAACGCTGCTTCGTTTCTTTGTCACGTCATCGGGGTCACAGGGTTGTCAGAAGGAAGTCCTCTCTGGGTCGCTGGTGTGATCGGAGCTGTTTCCTTGTCATTGTGAAGGATTATTGTTCCCACGAGCTCGGGAGCTGTGGGCAAAACTCGCCGGCCGACGGACAATGCCAGGCAACATCTTGCGGTTTTACGGTTCGTTGAGAGAAATCGACTCAGAAGTCTCGACCTGTTTCCCATTTCGCACGTCCGTCCTGCAGAACAGACTCGCGACACCTCAGTCCAGTCCAGGTGTTTCCTCGGAGCTCAGAAAGGAAGGCGGCTTCTCGCCGGATCGTCACGTTTCCCTTTCGACGCCGTTTCTCAGACGTGCTTCATCTCACACGTTTGTGCCTCTCAGGCTTCCTGAAAGCTGTCGGCTGCAAGTTTGCGTCAGATCACGAATGTGTTGGTCTCCAAAGGAACATCGTCATGACAACACAAATGAAGGAAATGACACAAGAGAGGACGTGAACGGGGTGGATGGATGGATCTAAAACTCGGGAGCTAAGAAATGCTTCTTTTCTTTTATTTTGAAGGGATTCTACCTCTCTGTGTGAAATCAAGTAATAGTTGAAATTCAGGATTTTATCAGTTATATTGCTTGTAACTCGAGCACAAGTAGCTTCTTGCTACAGTTCCTCCAAAACTCGACTATCTGTCAACGTAACGCGACAAATCTGTCAAACGTCGAATGATCAACGAAGATTTCGATGAGTACAAACTGTTCTGTAGGATCGGGTGCGGCAGATTCAGGTGAAACGGCCTCAGTTCAAACTTTAGTGCGATTTCAGCCTTCGACAAACTCCAAACGACGTATCGGAGAGAAAACGACCCGAGATGTTGCTCGCCGTCTCCTTTGAAGTCCTATTTATCCGAAGAAATAAGCTTGTGAGAGTCTTTTGTTCGTCGCACCTTCCGATCTCACGTGACGTCCGTTTTCCATCGTGAATTAGTTGGAATTTTTCATCACGAAGGTAACAATTTACATTCGCTTTATTCCGTCTGAAGTCCACTGTGGAGAAAAATGCATCTTTCACGTCAAATCATCACGAGTGACTGCAGAAAAATGTGATGTTTGCACAGTCGTTGGAATAGAGTCACTGTAAACATGCTGCCTTTAGAACTGTGTCATTGAAACACTTTGATATTTGATTTTTCCCTCTTAGTGTGTGTTCAAAGTCCTATTTTCTAAAAGTCTTTTAATTGGCCGGCGTCGACCCGTCGCACCGCATCGGGTGTGTGTGTGTGTGTGAGTGTCGACGTGTACATTTTGTATCTCCGACAACACAAGAAAACAACAAATATCCGCTATTTTTTTCTACTGACATTGCAGCTGTAAAAGTGTATTTAGTTATTTAACAAACTGTACAATTAAACTGGAATTGTATGATATTTTTGCTGGGAATTGTAAAATAAAAAAAGGTTTCTATATTTGGATGAAAGTCGACGCGTCTGCTGCGTTTGTTCGTCGGAACTGTTTGAATTCAACACGAGTTTTTTAGAGTGTAACAAACACGTTGAGCTTTTCCATCACCTCAAACTGACAATGAAGTAGCAGCAAAATGTCCTTTATTGTTGTTTTGCATTTTGAGATAACTCAGTTTCCTAAAGAGGCTGGTGTCAAATACAACCAAATGATTCTGCAAGAAATAGTTTGTTTAAAAGGAAGAGTTTTTTAAAGTGACAGAACCGAAAATGGCTTTTTTCTGGTGAAAATTAGGATGAATTCTTCTTTCTTAGATATGAAAGAAAACCCGAAGTGGATGCGTTGCTCAATGCTTGGTAAGTCGGTGATCCGACACCAAACGTCTCCCTTTTCTTTCAGTTTCCCTCGTGTGGTTTTTCTCTCTTGAGAGTGTGTGATAATCTGACGGCGAGCCGTCGACGGCGCAGACCGCCGAGCACCAGCTGCGAGCGCCGGCTCGTTCGCCGCCGCCGTCGCCCCTCCAAAATAACGGCGGACGCGCCCGCCGGCCGCCCAGAGCTTTCTAATTTCCTGCCCTTGTCGCTTCTTGTTGTGAGTTTTGTATTTTTCTTTAATCGCCTCTGTGACTGATGGTGCAAAAACACACTTTCCACAAGCAGTAATCCCATAATCACGCCCCCCCCACGGCGAAGCGGCTAACCCTGATAGCTTTCAGCTTACGCTGATTTATTCCAAGTTTCCTCTTTTTTCCCCGCATTTATTTTCGCCGGACATTTCAGTTCGATAGCTGGCATGCGATTTTGAGCCGTGACAGACGCCGCAACTCTCCAGGAAACTTTTAGGGGCAGATTTTGTCCACTTATGGCTGAGATTGAGCTGGATGATGCCATCGAAGACGGTCACCCAAGAAGAAGGTGCATCGACACTAAATTTGGGAAGTTCGTTAAAGTTTTTAATCCCCAGAAGTAAACAGTTTAGAGTTCCTGATTTCGGTTGGACAGAGAACTGTCCGAGTCAGCGACGAGCTGAGAGGAAACCTGTGACTGAATCTGACGTGATTCATTCCGATACCATCAGCTGACAAGACGCACGTTTGGTCGCGTGACGTCTGCGAAGAAAAACCTCCGACAGCGGGTGACCCCAACGAGAACGGAGGAGGCAGGGCTGAAATATATTCGACCGGACAACAGAAAGAAAAACATAAGCAGGCTAAATGTCACCCAGATAAAAGTATGGGCGACATGATGCTTTGCTCCCGCGTCTCAGCCGTCAGCTCTCCGCTCTCCAGTCTTGTTATCTCGGTCCTGGGTCAGCGAAGGATAATACAACCTCAGTCTGTGGGAGATAATGCATCTCCGACCGGAGCCGACTTCAAAACAAACTAACAAGCTACACACACACACACACACACACACACACGCACTGACTGTTGAGTCGGTGAGATTCAGAGAGACGCCGAGCGGATCGTCGAGCTGCTCCGCCATCGATTCGTCGTTAGCGGGAGCAGTCGTGTCGAGAGAAACAGGCGAGGCGCAACTTCCCTCAACTTTTGTTTCACTTTAAATTCAGACAAAGACAAAATCACACACACACAAACACCAACTTTGATATGAAAGTCCAGAGTCATTATCAAGAAAGAAGATGCTAATTTATTTACTCCTGTTTCTTGGTCATAAATCACCAAAATGACCCTGATGTTCAAATTAATATCAGTTATTCAGTTTGGTTTCTGTTCAAAATTCTCCACATTACCGGAAGCCGCCAGACCGGGAAGCTGTTAAAAGTATAAATAGATCAGAGATTGAAGTGGTGAAAAGGAGGATTAAATAAAAAGAGAGGAAGAAGAGGAGCTGGATCTCAGAGTGACGGATGAGCGCGCGGTCAGATCGCCGAGCAGAGGTGATGAGAGGAGAGATAATAATGGACAGCAGAGAAAATTAGATGTGGTGAGAGGAGGAGGAGATTAAAAAAAAAAAGAGGGCGATCCATCCTCGGAGATAACCGAGGGCGAGCCGCCGCGACGGGAACAATCACGCTTTGAGATGCACTAATTATAAAAACGGGGAACGAATTCCGGAAAGAACCAAAAGACGTCGGGGGGGAAAACGGGGGACAGACTGTCGGGAAAGTCCAAAAAACGAGAGCCGAAAGTCACGAGAAGCGAGAAGAATTCACAGGAAGTGATGCGTCGAACGTCACAGCTTCCGGTTACTCTATCGGCTGGTCACCTGGTTTTTTTGGTCGATTTGTTCGAGGAAGCTGAGCGATTGTGGCGAACAGGAAAAGTGGCTGTGGTGGGAAAAAAAAGCCTTCCTGGTCAGCAAAACTCTAAACTGCCCTCTTGGGTGGTTCAAACCTGACAAACTGCCTTCTTAGGTGGCAAAAATTCCCACCGGGAAGAAGCGAGACGGAGATCCAGATAAAGACGAGACGGTGAATCAATGTGCCGGCAGCGAGCGGTGATCAGACGGCGGAACGTAGACGCAAAACGAAGGACTCCACGCGGCTGAGACGCTCCGACGTTCGCCAAATGGGATCAAGCCGACGTGCGGCCTGGTTTCCCGCCGCCTCCCTTCGTGCTGCATTCAGGCGCTCGCTCGCATTTAATCCCCGCTGCGGGTTTTCCAGCGCCGACATGAACTGACAGCGACACGTGTGGGCACGCCGACAATAACGGGCGATGTCACATCGGCTTTTCCAGCCCGGCTTTCCCCCCACCGACTTGTGCCCCGGATGCGTCTCAGCTGTGGCGTCCGCCTCCGGTGGGGTGGGGGCCCCGGTTGGAGGAGTCTCCTCCGCCGCCCCCCCTCCCCCTCCCTCGCTGTTTCCTGCTGTCTCGGCGGCGAGGTGACTGTAGGAAGGCAGATGTGAGCACCACACAGATGACCGAGTCCTTCCACCCATTGGTGACCAAGAGACGGGTGAGTGACATCTGGGTCGTGAGCCCGCCCCCTTTCACACGGACCACCGAGTCTGAGGACTGTCACACCCTTTCGTATTAAAGCTGGGGGGTCCAACTCTGGGGGGGACTTAGATATCTGTCTCTCTCCTCCAGCACACCTGAATCTAATCAGTGGCTCGTTAGCAGCTTTCTGCAGAGTAGGACGGCGTCTAAAACTCTGAGGACCCCCCAGGACCGAGTCTGGACCCCCTTACATGAGAGCTTCAGCCATAATCACAATTAACAGATCTTGATTTTCACCCCGTAAAGCAGCACTTTGTTTCAGCTGATCACACACGTGAAAGTTTTAGTTTATATTCAAAGATGAAAAAAAGTATCTCCGAAGCAAATTTGGTCGATGAGGAGCTTTATTTTAACGTCAGGACACGGCTGCATCCAGTCCTGGTTGTGTGTGACGAGTTCGCACAGAAAAACAACAGACACGTATAAAGAGTCGTTAAACGTTTCACTTTAGCGGCGCAGTTCGTCTGCGAGCATCACCTAGTGGTCAGGGAGGAAAGTGCAGCCTTCACACAGTCATCACTTTTGTTTCTGAATATCTATTGTTGTCATTGATTGCTGTTTGGTTTATCATCGTATGTTTCTGTGAGATGCTTTTAATTTGAAAATATCTGGCAAATCTTTACAGTTTGCAACAGTCCTCAACTTTTCAGACTGATTTTTATTATTAATTTGAGTTCGCTGTAAATCTTCGGCCTCGTTTGTGTGTTTGGTGTTTGATTCCCTTTTTTATCATGTCGATTTTCTTCAGTTTATTTGAAGTTCACGCCTCTCACCTGCTTGTTCAGGTGAGACGGACACGAACGTCTTCTCTGTCCTCAAATTTTTCTCTGTTTCCTCTTCTGTCCTCACGTTTTGAATCTTGTTTTCTGGACCTCTCAGTTCAGCTTTTTTACTCTGATTTATAAAGTTTGTTCGTTTGACTTTGACCAGAATCTCTCGTTTTAAATCTCTACTTTCTTCTCCAACTTTGAAGTGATGCTGACCAGTTGCAGCAGCCTCACTTGCCGCAGCGACGATTCATTCGAACGTATGTGTTTACACGCGGGGCGGAGATCAGCTGGCCCGCTGTGTCCGCAGCCGGCGGATCCGATGCGACGCGTGTGCTGGCGAAGAAGAAATCGGGGTCGCCGGTTCAGCTGATGGTTTGCGACGCGTGCGGGCCGCCGCGCTGGTATCTGGCTGCAAATCGCAGGCGGGATGTTTGTGGATCTACGCTTAACGTAATTAGCTCGCCGTGGGGATGGAGGTAAATAAAAACAGCGCGGTGGGAGCGCGATGTTGACAATAACAAGCCCTCGAACTCTATTTGCAGGTAATTCAATCTCTCACGTCGGCTCGCGGCGCCGTTGGCTTCGTAGCGGGGGGAGATAACGGCCGGCCTTCCCCTCATTTACAGCCTGATTTCCTGCCCACTGCTGCTTTAATACCTTCATCAGCCGCTAAACTAATAACAGCGTTAATGGGTTCGGCTGAAGCTTCGTTTCGAGTTAATTTCTCAGAAAAACCCCAAAAAACCTCTGGATTTTCTTGCGCTGTGAAACCTTCAGTGAATCTCAGACACCACAAAAAGTCACATACGAGCACGATGGGGCGTTCAGGCACTTTTTGACGTTTTTAGGCGAGCATAGTTATTCATAAATCACTAATAACCAAAAATGTGGCTTCTCAATGAACTAGAATAAATCTGAATAATAAATACGCACTGAAAAAAATTGGTCAGCACTGAATTTCAGAAGAAATTTACATGAAATCAGTGAAATACTGAAACATTTCAATGACGAATAAGCTCGATTTTTCACATATTTCTTATATCTTCTTATATAAACACTTAAAGGATCGTTTTTATCCACTTTAACATGTTACGTCAGGCACCTTTGAGATCCTCAGTGAGCGAAGCTCCGCCCTCTTTCTTCTTCTGCTGAGAGTAAACCTGCTCAGCTCATTAAGTGTCCTTTAAAGCACTGCAAAATAACTCTAAACTCTCTGGCTGAGCTTTAATTTACCAGCATTTTGACTGGATCTTTGACATCAATGTTACATTTCAGAGGAAAAAATTGATTCGGCTCGAGAGGAAATCCTGAAACGGATTCTTAAACCCAGAAATAGTCTCTTGGAGGTGTTTTCGAGTTATTTTGATGTGGGGGAAGAAATTAGAAAGCCACCCGCTAAGACTGCGATTTCTCCGTGTAGCGACACTTTGTCAGTCAGAAAGACAAAGAGACGAAGAGAGGAGACGAGAAAACAAATGATGTGGAGGGAGGAGGAGTTGTGGGGCGGGGAGGAGGACGCGGGGAGTCGTATTGATTGACTTGGATCACAGGCGGGCGCGTTGCCGCGGGAAAAAAAGGTGCCCCGAGTACAAACAGCGAGTGCTTTAAGTCGCGCCGCCATTCATTATTCATCCCAGTCAAGTGATGCAGGCCCACATCTGACACTCCTGCTTGTGTGCGTGACCTTGTGAGTCGGAGCGGGTCTGAGGCAGCGTTGTGTTGTTTTTCTTTCTCTCCTTTTTTTTTTTTTTTCCCCCGCCGCACTTTGTGTGCAAACAGTTCAAAGTCGTCTCTTTGTGACTCTCTGGCAACCCCCCCCCCCCAACCCCTCCCAACGACGGGGCGTCACGGGAGACGCTCGTCTGCACGAACACCACATTAGGCCCAGATATGAACTATCACACAGAGGGGGAATCTGAATAAAATGAACTCATGAATCACAAATATCTTGTGCTTATTCTCTCTTTTCACCCATCGCTACTGTTTTCCCTGGTGTTTCATGAAAGCTGAGGAGGGGGGGGGGTTGAGGGGGGGGGGGAGACGTAGTCTGGGAATGATAATCAGATCGCGACTGCAACCAGTGTCTGATTGGTTTGAAATTCAGCTTTAATCACGGAGAATGCCGAATTCATTATTTATACATTTCATTCTTCCCTTTGTAGTTCTGGCCTCAGAAACGTTGAACTTTGGGAGCTGTGTAATTAACGGATTGCCACGCTGCGCTCGGGATCCACAATGGCAGCCGCGGCGGCGCCGGGGCGCTCGTGTGTGGGAGCGAGAGAGGCGGGAAGAAGAAGAGAGAGAGGGAAAAAAATCAAAGACGGATACCAACAGATGTCTCAAAATGATATCGTGATGGGTTTTTTTTTTTTGCCTCTAAATGTCACCGCCACATAAACAGAGAGGAGAAACAGATTAAAACCGGGAGGAGGAAGACAGATATGTCACAACAGCACACCATCACTGATGTCCTCCCAAGATGTGTGAAGCTGCGTGCGACCGAGCAGGCATTAAAAAAAAAAAAAAAGGAGTTTGAGATGCAATCGGTTCGCTTTTGATGAGTGACTCTTTCTTTGAGTTTCAGGACACAAACTTGGGACGCAAGAAGTTACTTGAAACCAGCACGAGTTGGTTTGGTTGGAATTCGTTTCGACATACAGACAAAAATGTGTCGTCAATTAACTGTACGTCCGAAACAAGCGCCGAAACCACTTCCGTAGCGTCTCTACCCCGAGCTCCTCCCGGTTCACGGAGCTCCGTTTGGGAGCAGCTTTGACCGATCTCGTTTCCTTGGAAAGCGTTCGTGTCTCTGCTCTCGTGTTCTCTGCAGACCTTCAGACCGAACGTTTAAACCGCCGCTCACGTTAGCCCGGCGCCTGCTTTGGCGGTCCCGCTCCCTCGTCTATATTTAGGCCGCTTTGCCCCCCCCGGAGGTGACGGAGCAGTTAATCCTGGCAGCTGTGGCGCCGCCACCGTTTAAGCTGCCCAGTGTCAAAGATGTTTGCGCGGCCGGGGTCAGTCCCGCCAGCCGCCTCTCAAATTGATGCATAAGCTGCTGTCCAGAACAAGGACAGTCATTACGGTTATTAAGCATTCCGTGTTTGCCGTTGCGCCTCCTTTTGTCCCTCGCAGCTGTCGGTCCAGGCCTGAACGCGGCCAGGCTGGATGGGCCGCCCCGTCCTCTGTCCTCAGTTCAACTCCCGCGATTCCACAGTGGACGAGGTTGTAGAAAAACATCCTGGTGCTGCTTCTCTACAAAATTAGCTTCTCTAAACACTTTTTCTGTCAACTGAATATTCGTCCGGCTTCAGAAATGTTTTTAGGATGCCTCAATCTGCGCATTTTGGGTAGTTAGAGAGAGTTTATCGGTCATATTTGATGGTGGTTTCGTCTTTTTATCTCCTGCGAGTGACGCCCCCCTTTATAGGATGCCCTGATGGAATAGGCTCCGCCCCCCCGGCTGGGCATTTCACACAGACTCCTCCCTGAATCAGACACACTTTGCTGACATCACAATGATGCTGCAGCTTTCAAAAAATCCACCAGTTTTCTGTTTCCCTTCACTTAAAGCCAAATACACCTGTAGTGTCTATTCTACAGGCCTGAGGGCAGATTTCCTGACCACGGCAACACACGATTGCTGCAATCTGATTGGATGAAAATTCTACGATAGAGTCCGGAGCGTTTTCAACCTGGACTGTAGCTGCAGAGGATGAATGGACTGAAAATCGCTTTGATTATAAACTGTTTATTCTGCTGATGTTTCGTTGAGGCTTTGCTGAGCCTCACGGCTCACTAATGGCAAGCTAAGATTCCTGAGCGAGGAACCGTGCAGGTGAAAACTTGTGGTTGAACACCAGTGATATTTTTTTCTAGAACATTCATAGATTCCTCGATGGAGAGTTCGCAATGTTCTGACCTTTTATTCAGATGGAAAATTGAAGTATTTCTGAGTGGAATTTAACCTTCAGCAACTAAACGTATACATTTGTAGAAAAAAAAGGTCGGTCATGAAAAGTGAGAAATGTTGCGTGACTGAATTCACTGAGTGACGACTCAGAGCTTCGAGCAAATATTCTCAATTAATCAGTCGTCAATTTTTGTGTCTGTTGGAACGGATTGCAGCTCAACACGGTTCTCGAGAACAAAACCTTCACAGGACAAAAGGTTCCTCACAATGTTCTCCAGCAGCATCGTCGAGCGCCTCCGCAAGATGTTGGAGAAGGAAAAAGCACTGAGTTCATGTTGAAGTTGTGGAGGACTTGAGGCTGAACTCGAACCGACTCACACGTGACGTTGAGAGCGACTGAAAGCAACAGTTTGACCATCGAGCTTCACAAAACGTCATCTTCTCGGGTCTTTGTCTCACTTTCCCCTGAACGTTGTTCTCTGCTTCATAACAACCCGTTGAAATGACTCTGCAGGAACCAAATATAGACGTTTCATTAAACGGAGTGTAATTAATTCGCGATGCACCTCTTTATTTGGAGTCAAACACAACGAAACTGCAAATTATTCCTCCTCACAGGATAAAGGTCATTAGGATAAGGTGTGTGTGTTAATGAGGCAGCTGCAGCGTTTCCAGTCCCGCATTAATATAAACGTGCGCGTTTCTCTGAGTCACAACAGAAAAAGTGTATTTTAAAACAAGCTTTTTTTAAAAAGTTGGCGCTATTTGTTTGAAAGCTCCAAAAACAGACGTCTGTTGTTTGCAGTTGCAGAGTCTAAAATAAAACTTGGATCATACGGAGCTGATCTGAATCCAGCTCAGGAAAAATGTGAAGCTGACGGATAAAACAAAGAAACAAGCCTGGGTTCGGCTCTCAATTCATAGTTGCGAGTGTTTCCTGCTGAACTTCAGTGCGAGCGTGTTGCTGTCCGTGGTGCTGAATTCGACACACCGGCAGCTTGTTTCTGCTTCTGGTGTTAAAGGCCAAAGAGCAAAAACTGACTCAGGATCATCGATTCGACTTCAGAGAGACAAAAATGAGCAAAACTTTGACAGATGCTTCTTTTTTTTGTGATTGATGAAGAAAGATGGTGTTAATTATTGTTGTTTAGTGACAATAAAACCTCAAGTTTCAGCGTCTGAGTCTAAAGAAGCTTAACGAGGAAAATGTTTCAGGATGACTGGATAATATCCAGTTTTTTGATGAACTTTTATATGATCTTCTCTGACTTCCTTTATCAGGAAGCGTTCAAGAACTCTAAAGTAGTGTTTGACAACCTTTTCCTCCTTGTAGCCCGTCTTAATTTGCCTTCCAATAAAGCCCGCTGAACCCCTTCGAGACATTACAGTGAAGCCAAACAAAAGCAGGAGCCTTCAAATTAAGAGCCCACAAACCCATCGCATCTTAATGAAGGAAACGGTTCAGAGTGACTCGACTAAGAAGGCAACGGTGGATCTCGTCCATGAGAGAAGGAGGAGCCTGAAAGCTGGAAGTTCTCTTTCAGATCCTCTGACAGCAAAGTGCGAATCTGGTATCTTCGACTCCCAAGAAATCGGATCAAAGTCTCTCCTGACGCCTTCACCTGGAAAACCAGGCGACCTGGATCGTTTAGGATCCTCGCCGACCGTTTCGTTTCCGCGCTCGTTCGCCTGCGTCGGACCCAGAACGCGGCCTGGCGTCGTTCTCTGGCCGCAGCCGGACTGATGATGGAGTGCGAGCACGTAAGCCTCCCATCACCGGATGGAGTGACTCGACATCACCTGGAGGACGGACGGAGGGACGGCTCTTCGCCGGCTCCCGTTATCGCCCCCTTTTCTTTTTTTCTCCTCCAATGTTTACAAAAGCTTTTCAACGGAGGCGGCTCCTTTCAGACGGAGACGAGAAACTCCTTGAAAATAGAAAGATGTGCCCTTTCAGACGAATTGTTTACAACCCTGAACCTTCCGCGCCTTCACATTTTATGGAAATTAGTTCAGGCATTTAACAGAAAAGAGTGTCTGGAATCAACTCCCGTAATAGGAAAAAATTGTTGCCTGTTTGTGAATGTTTGATCCTGGAGGAGCAGGTGAGCTGTGCCGGTGTGAGCGGCGACAACGCCGCGCACGTGCGCGTGTGTGTGCGTGTTCGTACGCGAGACCCGGCCAGGCTGTGCGCGCTGATAAAAGCGCCAGCTGCCACCTCCGCTCGCCGCCACATGGAGCCGGACCGAGGCGGCTCCTGGACGGAGAGATTAGAGAATATATGACTGATAGCCGGACGCCGGGCGAGGTCTGAGAGCGCAGACGCACACCGCGACCTGCTGTCGAGACCAACAACTTGAGGAAAAGGGGGGGGGGGAGGAGAAAAAGAGAGAGAGGGAGGTTGGAAAGATAACAAAGGTATAAAAAAAAAAAAAACTGAAGGAGACGGAGCGGGATTGCAAAACGACACAAGCCTCCAGGGTTCGACCGGAGAGAGCCAGAAAATTATTCCCTCTTTCTTCACTTCTATCTGCTGCTCTCAATGTTTCCTCATCACCTAATCAGGGAACATAATGCAATCAAGTGCAAGCGACCACGGTGCGTCTACGTCTCGTGAAACGTTTACATTCACAGGCCGTTTCGGGACACTTTTTGGACACCACCCGTGTTGCCCCTTGTAGGCCAGAATGGCTGCAGATCCCCCCCTCTCTCCAAAACACCACAGGAGAGCCAAAACACAAGCAGGCCTTCAAAATAAGAGCACTGGAATCTGGGTTTCGTCGACACAATTGGTGCCTGCTGGTTTCTTCATAGGTGTGATGATGTGTGTGTTTGACCGTGTGTCTTCCTCTGATCGACTGCCGATGCGTTCAGGGTGTCCATTCTGTGTCCGCGTCTCAAGACAGACGTTCGTGAACACCTGAACGCAAACATCCGTCTGCTCCGACCCGCGACCTTTACTCCGCTCGGCATTTAAATGTCGGGCATCGAGTAAACGTCTCAAGTTTTCCGAGCTCGCTCCCTAAAAATCCAGCGAGACGAGCGGCTGCGTCGCTTTACTTGCAGCTTAATGAGGGAAAACAAGCGCATGAATTATGTGACCCCAGAAATGACCGGCGGCCAAACCATTAAAATGGTTCTTTGGTGGAACAAACATCGGTGGGGAAAAAGTGGACAGGAAATTGGAGTGAAGGTGGGACTACTTTAGGTCGACGGATCAGTGGAAGCAATTTTCCGCCTGATGGACACATAAAGGCGAAGTGCAGCCGACCTTCATTCGCGTCGGCCCGAACCGGCCGCTGTTTATGTCCTGCTTTTACCTCTGATGACTTGTTGTGTTTTCGTCGAGACAGAAATTAGACTTTAAACGCCGGTCAGTGATTACGTTTGTCCTCCCGGCGGCGTCCCTCCCCACGTCGGGCCGACGTTCCGTCCGTGGATCCGGCCACTTTCAGCCTCGCGCGGCCGCGAGCCGGTGAAACAGATGAGACGGTGTGAAGTCCTTAAAAGCAAAGTTGCGGCTTGCAGAACTTCAGGCTTCACCTCGGATGCCTCTTTCTTCCTCGCGCCTGCGATTCATCCTCACCCCGATAACAATGTCTGGGCACTTAAACAAGATAGCGTTGCATGTAATACCATCTCTTAAAGTCTCACCCCCCCACACCCCCCCCCCACCCCACGGGATCGCCTCGGGGTGTTGTGCAAAACCCTGAAATCTGTGCTCCTCCTTCATTTACATTTCAGTCTTATATGGTTGTTTTTTTTGGGGGGGGGGGCGTGTGTGAAATTAAAATCCAGTCTGGCCAATTAAAAGAGATCCAAATAAAGTGGCTGAATCTCAGTTCGTGGTTCGCAATAATAATTCGGACGCATCGAGCCAGAAAACACGTCTGACACTGATCAGATGTTGGTTTACTCTGAAATCATCGTGTCGACCGAGTGAAACTTTTTACTTTTTACTTATTCGGTAAAACTTCCTCCAGATTTTGTTGTTTTTTTGCTTCTTCTTCTTCTTCTTTTTCTTCTTCTTCTTCTTCTTGCTTGTCTTCTTCCTTTTCTTCTTCTTCCTTTTCTTCTTCTTATTATTATTGCTTTTCTTCTTCTTTTTCTTCTTCCTCTTCTTCTTCTTCGTCTTCTTCTTCGTCTTCTTCGTCTTCTTCTTCTTCGTCTTCTCCTTCGTCTTCTCGTTCAGACTGTCACATTTGGAACATGTTTTTTTTATTTCATGCTTCTCGTTTCACATTTTAGTCTTTTCAGCTTCAAAGAGGTGACGTTTCGACCCCTGTTTGTCTGCCTTTTAAGAAAGTAACTCAAAATCTGGTGGATGGATTTGGATGAAATTGGCAGAGCGGATTGAAGGTCAGTACGATAAAGGTGTGATTCAATTTTAGTGTTGATCTGGTCATCAAAATGATGAAAAATGTGATTTCTGTGGTGTGTTTATAGAGTGTGGCCCTTTAAGAGAGGACGGCGTGAAAGGTGTCGAAGCAGGAAGGACGAACGGGCGTTTTGGCAGAGGTATGCGCTCTATCTTGTGCCTGGCTGCGATTAGGACTTCTGGGCCTCCATGAACGACCTCGACTAAAATCATTTTTAGCGTCTCCTTTCACAAAATGAGGCGGAGTCGTGACTGACTGAAAAGCGCTCCGGTTTTTCTGCACGCGTGACGCCGAGTCGAACGTTTCACCTGGCCCCCTCCGCAGCCTCCGTTGGCGCCGTCTCCGCCGCCTCGTCTCTCGGCCCACCGCGCCGTGTAAAAGCGATGCGGTGACATATTGCGCGTGGGCGCGAGTGGGCGGCTCCGCTGGCATCGGTGGCGTCGGCAGCCGCTATAGCGCGGCGAACACAAACCCTTTGTAATTAGAACTGATTGGCTCTCAACGAGCTTTGGGATTCGGTGCCTTCCTCTGGTGCTTTTGGCAATTTGGTGTGGGCAGCGTCGTCTCCTCTGAAGCTCCCCGCCTCGTGTGTTTTTTTTTAAAGCCGTAACGCTGTGAGTAATGAGGCCGAAACATGAGCCATGAAAATCAATAAAGAGCTCCTGCTGTGGACGCTGACAAGTTGTGTTTTTGGGGGGGGGGGGGGGGGGGGGGGGGGGGGGGGGGGGGGGGGGGGGGGGGGGGGGGGGGGG
>JASSRZ010000006.1:17852291-17865889 GCA_032164315.1 Malacoctenus gilli
CGCGGACAAGTTTTTTTTTTCTCCCCCCCCCCCCCCCCCCCCTTCGCTCTGTTTAATTTAGTGAAAAGTCGGGCTGCTGTGATCAGCACTTTGAGATTCAACGCTGAAATAACACAATATCAGGGATTATTGGTGGGATCCGCGTCGCCGGGCTGTGATAAATTACAGGTAATAAGTCCTGTAACTGTTGCTGTAAAACAAGCGGCTGTGAAATCGTGGCCATGCGGAGACGACGGTCGAGCTGAGAGTTACGGCACGCCGACCGGAAGAGTAGAGCCGGAAGCAACGCGGAATGGCATTTTGATGGCGCCTGGCTTCCTCAGTACAGAGTGTAATGAAGGGAGACTGAACTGTGTCTCATGGCTGGCTGGATTCATCACGTCGCGGAGACATGCAGATATCAAACATCAGCATCCGTTCATGACACAAAATGTGGATGTCGTGAGGAGAAATCAGGGTTAACTCATGGTAGAGGTCCGATTTGGGTGACGCACTTGATCGATGATTGATGTGTTTATTTAAAATGCGACCAAAAATAAAGTTTCTGTATTTTTTTGCTTCTCAAAAAGGACAATATCGCAACAAAATTTCATTTTTTTAATCTACTGCAACAAAAAAATTGTAATAATAATAAAGAATAAAAATAAAATAATAATTTTAAAAAGTATTTACTGTGATTAAAAATTCAAATAAATAAAAAAATAATTCATTCATTAATTTTTAAAAAATTGGCTCATAAATTGTACGTTATATTCAGAAAAGAAACTTAAAAAAACAAACGGGAAAGCTATTTTTTAAGCTTAAAATCTGCATCAAAACCCTGGAATCCTCCTGATTAACTTTTGACTTTCAGGCACTCATTAAATTTTTTTCTCTGTCCTTGCTCACAATGATTTTTAGAAGAGAAAGAGTTGTTTTGATGTATCTATAAATATTTTTGTTTACATCATCTGCCTTCGTTTTCCCGAGTTTCCAAAATCTCACCCCAAGTTAGCGACCTGATTTCTCATTCTGTTACAAAATAAACTCGCTCTTACTTTGAAAACCTGCTCTTGAAGCCATGCTTCCTCTTTCCTTTCTCAGGTGTTGTCCACGTCCAGCTGTGGGAATAGTAAGAAAGGACGCTTGTCCTTGAAGCTCTCTCACCTCTGCGATGTTTCATTTTGTCCCTGTCGTGCTTTCGGATGGACGCGGTCAGTCGTCCGTCCCTGCAGAGCACATGTGCAGAGGACACCGAGCGCGCTCACTGGCGGAGCTGTGGCACTCTTTAGCTCACTGACCTAGTTGCGCAAAGCACCAGGAGGGTAAACGGTCCCAAACCGCGTCCCCAACTCGTCTCCGTCTGCTTGTTAAGTCCTGGTGGCTGGCAGCGCCGGCGGGAAAGACAAGTCAGCGGGGACGCGGCGTGACCGCCTCTGTCGAGTCAGGAGCGCCGCTCGCGGTCTGAGAGGAGCCGCGGAGGAGGTGGCGCGCTGTCCCGCGGCCGGCGGCCGCCACCGGCGAGCTCGTCTTCCGTGAGTGGAAGGACGAAGAGGGTGACGGCCTTCGGGGCAGTCTCATTTGTTTGGACATCGCGCAGACGTCCCCAGTGAGTCCTCGCCACAAAATACTGTCTCTCTGTGAAGCCAATATCAGACATCACTTCTTTTTCTGGAGCACCCGTTTATATTTGGGATAAATTGAGCATTTTGAACGACAAAAAAAACAACTTCACTTCATTTTATAGACTTTGTTGTGGAATAACTTTCATGACAGCTGCCACACAAAGTGCTCGTGCACTCCAGACTCATAAATGGGGCAAGATGGGGAATCGAACCGACGACCTCGAGAGCAAGAGGGCACGATAATCTGAACCAAAACCTCTCCAACCTGCTGCTCGTGTGGCTGGTCTGCAGAAGAAGAGGAAGCAGGTTAAAGGTCACCTTTCGTTGATGGAGGAGGTTCCAGTTTACCATTTCCAGGCTCTGCTGCCAACGTCTGGGGGACGGACACCACAGGACACCTTCAGGGGCTCCCGTGGCGTCCGTGCGGTTGACGTTTTGGCAGCTAAGCGGCGCCAACACAGGCGGAGGAAGGAGGGCGTCCCGTGATGTCTGATTTGTAGTTTCTGAACTGGTGTCTGCTGCTGGTTCGACGTTTTCAAGTTGTGTGGCATTTATGCTTCTGCTGCCTTTGACATCCGTCTACCTGAATGATTCACGAGTTGAGATGCTGTTCATTCGTGGTTTTTATGCAGATAAACACTTTATTCCTCCCTGGAGGCAAAATCAGAAGCCCAGGAGCTCAAAGTGTAAAATAAAAATAGTGGAGAGGACTTCAGTGGGGAAAACTTGCAACATTTCGGCGATATTGACAAGTTTTATTGTTGTAGGGACAAACTATGTCCTGTAGCATTGCTGCAGCTGCAGGCCATGGAGGGCCTGTCTGCTGTTGTCCGTTATTGCAGCTCCAGATTTGAATAATTTACTCCTTTTCACTGGATTTTCTTTACAGGCTTAATTGCCAACAAAGAAACAAAACTGCAGGTTACATCGCGTTTATTTGTGGCATTTCTGTGGCGGCGCCACCAAGTGAAATCCTACTCTCTCTCTGTGAAGCGAGGGGAGATGCGCACCCCCCTCTCCCCCTTTTCTCTCTCTTGATCCTGTCAACCGTGTCCAGCAGCCGAGGGTGATGATGAAGAGGATGACGAGGGGGCTGCGGCTCCCCTCGCCGAGCTCCTCGCCGATCCGCTGGCTGCGTGCGCGACTGAAGGCGCTCCGGCGTCCTCCACCCGGGGACGCCGGAGCTCCTCGTGCAGCCGACTACGGAGAAAGAGGAACTAAAAGGGGACAGAGATTTAGCTCAGGGTTCAGTCCTGCAGAGGTCTAATCCTGTTTCGCTGCGACACGCCACACTGGGTTCGGAGGGGCCCGCTTTAGTAGGTCAGGGATCTCCGAGGTCTGGAGCAAAGGAACAATGTTTCTGCTGTTTCCCCCCCTCCGGTCGAAGGACACACAAGGAGACGGACGAGCTCCCTCTGCCGCGTGACAAAACCCGACCTGAGGACTTTGCTTTGGGGGCGTTTTTTTTTTTTTTTTTAACAGTGGAGCTTCGTTTGGAGGCGGCCGAGCTGAAAGGAGCGAATGTTAATGAAGGCTGGAGGAGAAATCTGATTAAGGCGGAGGGAAAAAAAATGTCCACTCAGCACAGGACGAGGAGAGAAAACCTGAACGCAGGCGTCGCTTCCTTCAACTTTTATTGCGAGGCGGAAAAAACACTCAAGGCCGAAGAGGGAGGACGAAGCGGAGAGGTGATTCATTCGTGCCACCGGAACAAAAAAAAAATGAAGCGTTCTTCAGACACCTTGAAGTCTGAGAGAGCGACGCCGGCTGCGGCGTGCATGACAACGAGGAAGACAACTGGAGGGTGAAGCGCAACCCGCGGCGGCTTTGATCAGGAGCAAAACAGCACTTATTAAATTCAGACTACTTAAGCTACAAAGTAAGATGATCTTTCAATCTGCGCTGAGCAGCCGGATGCACTTGAGATGGAGGCGCGGAGGAATCCTCCTCCCTTTATTTGATGAAATCAGACACTTGTCTCGCTCGTCGGCTGCTGTTTTATTGCTGCTTAATGTTCCCGACATGGAGCCTGATGCAGAGATGCATTTGTATTTCCTCAAAAGACCTGACGAATACATCGAACACGTGTACGTTGATCGAATGTTTACAGTGATGAGGCAGCGCCAGACTCGACTTGCTGGTTTTGTTCCAAATTTTGAAGTAAAGAACTCAGTTTTTTGGAGAATATGAGCCAAAGAAATCAGACTTTGGTCTGTTTTTATTTACCAGGAATTTAGGAAATCCTTTTACCGATTTCACCTGCGAAAAAAACCTTCCTTTTACATGCAAACTTTCGGCATTTTCACTCTTCCACCAACGTTTCCTGTGTATTTGCTGCGTGATGCATTCAAGACTAAACAATCGGCTTTGCTGCAAAACAATTAAGTGTTTTAGAAATGTTTGTATTTGTTTTCTATGTTGCTAAAAATATATGCGATATCTCGTCACCTGGACTCGTGTTTGTGCCGATCTGACCCGCTAAATCTATCTTAAAAGAGCTTCACAATATCAATTAAAACTGCCATCTAGTTGAATATCACAATTACAAAATAAACACGCGATGTTGATCTCTTTCTGCTCCGGACACAAAGCTTCTTCCTCTCTCGTCTCTGCCACTTCCGCCATCACGACGCTCACTAAAATCTCTCACCGCCGACTTGGACTTCAGCCACTCTTTTACCAACCTAATAATGTTATAAAGCATCGTAAACATTTGATGTAGAGAGCTGGGAAAAGGCTTTTAATTTGAAATCTTTACGCAGCGAGCAGCTGACGTGGAGTTAACGTCTGTCGTCGTTTCTGTTGCCTTCGCGACGTTGAATCCTTCAGAAGTGAGGAAAGAACAAAGAGAAGCGAACGTTCTCGAGGGAAGTTCACCTCCGAATGGCTGATTGATTACGGGACGTGTTTTGTTTGTTTTAAGACTGAATAAACGGTGCAGAAAAGACGCGCTAACGCTCTGCCAGACACCCAGCAGAGACCGTTTGGATCGGCGCGAAACAGCGGAGCGCTCGGAGGAAAGCGAGAGGAAATTCTGACAACAGTTAAAGCTGCGAAATCGATAATGTTGGCGTTCTTCCGGCGGCTCGGCGGGACGGCGCCAGAATCGTAAGAAACCGCCGTGATTGGCAGGAGCCGGAATTCAGAGCATGAATAAAACGTGGAAATCATTGTTCGGCGAGGCCCTTCTTCTGCGATGAACCGACCGAGGTAACTTTGCAGTTCTCCAAGTCTCCTCCAAATTAGATCTCAGGGACCACCTGGAGGTCCCGGGAGCCGCGCTGCTGCGGAGATGCTAATTGGCCCTTGTCTCCCCGCCGCCGTCTCCCGCGTCCACACGCCTCGTCTTGTGTGGGACGATCAAGGTCTCAATTACAGCAGATTCGGGGGCCACGTGGGCTGCATCGGGGGGGTAATAACGACGCTCGCTTTTGAGAGACGCCGAGTTCAAACGCGGCAAGAAGAGGGAGGAACGGGAGCACGCCGAGAGGAGCGAGCGGGATCCAGTTCGCTGCTCAGAACGAGGAAAGCTTCTGTGATTCACAGATTTTCAGTTTCTCATCATTTTAGTAACATTTTAAGCCACTAAAAACTGGGAAACAATGTGTGACAATTTTAATTTACGTTCTTCAATGTCATGTTGTAACTTTATGATATAATTGACGTGTAACATGTCGGATACGCAGAGATTTTCTTGTGAACGCTTTGCAGACTCCAGTTCTTAACCAATTCTTTTGATATTCAGCCTGCACATTAGTGAATCTCAGTGATTTTTGGGAATAATTGCACAGTAAAGACGGCGCTCAATTGACGTCCGTGTTTGTAAATGGTGTGAGGAAGCAAGAAGAGGCTGAGAAAAGCTACGAATGCACAGAGAGAACATGCAAACTTTCAGCATTTTCACTCTTCCACCAACGTTTCCTGTGTCTTTGCTTCGTGATGCATTCAAGACTAAACATCCATCTGTGCTGCAAAACAATGAAGTGTTTTATAAATGTTTGTGTTTGTTTTCAATGTTGCTGTCGAGGAGGGTAAACATATATGCAATATCTCGTCAACTGGACTCGTGTTTGCGCTGCAGGCTGCCGATCTGAAATGGGGTGAAATCAGATGTACGCTCACAGCATCTTGATGCACCTTTTTCTAATTGTTTACTCCGAGTCCGAGGAGCTACTTCAGCATCTTATTTATCCACTGGGTGCATTGTTTATTTTCGTAGAGGAGTGTTTACAACACTCGATGCGTTGCCCCTCTCAGGCTGTTTGTAAAAGTGTTTACATCCATTAAACCTCCTCGTGTCACCTTCCTGTGAGGCGCGAAGAGGGAGATGAAGGTGGAGAGGAAGGATAAAATCGTTAAAAAACACGCAAGTTGGGGTAAACAAAGACGGCGCGGCGACGGCGTCGACCCGCAGCTGCAGGCGAAGCAAAAGAACCTCAGAAGCTGCTTGAACCCGTGACCCAGAATAATCGCTTTAGCTGCGTGACTGAGTAAAGACGGATCCGCCGCTGTTTTCCTTTTTTTTTTTTTCCTTGACACAGATCTGGTATCGGCGCGTATATCAGCGGTTTGCGTGTAATCATAAAGAGGAGCTCCTCGCCGCTGCGCCGCTCATCAATTTTCATGGGGTTTTAAAGCAACGGTGACGCGCAGCAGATGCTTCGCTCGGGCCCTCTGGAGGTTTCAGCGAGCGCAGAGGTTGCAGCTGCGGCTCGGCGGATCACAGAAGTGGCTGCAAGTGACCCGAATACTCCGGGTCGGAGTCTTCGAGACGTACGGCGGTAGGCTGAAACCTTGTGGTTTACCACGGTGGATTTCGGCTTAGCGAGGTCGTTACCGAGGCGGTTTGCTTCTTATCTCACGTTGTCCGAGCTGCTCTGAAGCAGCTCGGCAGGTATAGATATAGCAGGTCTTTTTGTAGCGTTTTTAGTGAAGAAATAATCAAAGGAGCATTTACAAGAGCGACGGCAACATGGATGGAAGGAATCTTTTGGACTTTGATAAGAAACGCGGGTTTCAATGAGAAGGGATGAAAAAGGAAGCTCCTCCCACCCTCATTCACAGTCGTTGAGCGTCAGTAGATCTGTGGCACTCTGAGATCTCAGAGAAAAAAGGGGAGCAGCTCGGAGTAGAGCTGCTGCTCCTCCATGTCAAAAGGAGCAACAGCTCTACCCCGAGCTCCTCCTGCTCTCATTCACAGTCGTGGAGCTTCAGTAGATCTGTGGTGCTCCGGGATCTCAGAGAACAAAGAGGAGGAGCTCAGAGTAGAGCCGCTGTTCCGTCACGTCAGAAGGAGCAACAGCTCTACTCCCAGCTCCTCCCATTCTCATTCAGTCATGGAGCTTCAGGAGATCTGTGGC
Source organism: Malacoctenus gilli (assembly GCA_032164315.1). Taxonomy (NCBI): domain Eukaryota; kingdom Metazoa; phylum Chordata; class Actinopteri; order Blenniiformes; family Labrisomidae; genus Malacoctenus; species Malacoctenus gilli. The sequence goes on from JASSRZ010000006.1 coordinate 17,859,256, forward strand.
GCTCTGAGATCTCAGAGGACAAAGAGGAGGAGCTTGGAGTAGAGTAACTGCTCCTTCACGTCAAAAGGAACCAGCTGGAGGCGGCTCGAGCGACCTTCTCGGACTTCTTCCTGGTCCGGAGGAGTTCTGCTCAAAAATGCTCATTTCATGTGAACATTTTGAGAATTTACTTGAACATTTTGTCCATTTTTTTTATCTTCTACACTGTGTTTTGTAACTGCACAATCCAGAAAAAGTCCACAGTCCATCACAGGACAAAGTCTCAAGACAATCACGTCAACTCCTGTGGACACTTTAAAGCTGAGCACTGAAATAAAAGTGGAAAAAATAGTAAAGTGTTGATTTGAGCTGCTGAGCTGTGATTCGTCGGCATTCCCGTCATCATCTCGGACTTGCCGAGGAAAAATGTTTGTTGTTTGCCCCCGAATTTGTCTTAATCACAGTTCAACAATCGTTTACAGTTGGACACACGTGAGTGAACACATCGTGTAAACAAACGCCCGCAATTCGGTTTTCCCCTTCATTTATTTTCGCAGACTTTGTTTGGTTTAATCAAATGTTGGCACATTTATTACGCGCTCACCCTGTGGACATTTATATTAATTATCTCAGGTGGGTTTGATATTGAATACCGCTCGCGCGTTGACGTTATAGTTCATTATCAGTGAAATTAAACATAATTTTCCACAAATTAAACAATAACGCCGAATCGCACCACACACGCCCATTTGTCTGCCTGCTTTTTTAATTAATCGGCCAAATGTCATTCTTTCCAATTAACGACTCGCAGACGGAAAATTGATTTTCCTGAAATGAGTCTTTGTGGAGATGAATCGCGAGTGTGTCTCAGTGTGTGTGTGTGTGTGTGTGTGTGTGTGTGTGCGGTAATCACACATTGATTAAAACACTTCTTTGTGTACGACAGTAACTAATCTGATGGTGCTGAAGTGATTCAAGTCGCTCGGCAAGACGCGTCCGTCCGTTTTTAATTAACCAGCGAACGGACGTGACGTCCGCGGTGACACGCGTCACTTCTTTTGTCTGTTCTTGTTTCTACCTGCAGCGTCCGTCCTCGCTGGCCACGCCCACATTTGTGAATTCTGTCCGTTTCGTGCACCTGGCTCCTTTTAACACAAAGAGTCTCTGATCATTTTGCACGTTTCCCTCCTTTGACACACTTTTAGCAACACCGCATTCGCGAGCCGGCCGCTTACCTGTGGCCACTTCGCAGCGTCGCGGCTCTATGTGGGTCAGTCCCGCCGTCGAAGGTTTATTCTGATGTAGAAGTGGGTGAATCTTCGGTTTCCGGCCACGGGAGGACCGGCCCGCGGCGATGAGACTCGCAGACTCGCTGACCTCTTTCGCAAGAAACCAGATGAAACATTAACATTCTGGTGAAGCTGTTGTTGTTTTCTTCACTTCGTTTATTTTCCCTGGAAAGCCGCGACTCTCTTTATCTGTGTGAACCTGTTTTCTCGCTTAGTTACCTGTTGCCAGGCGGATGGTGGTTGTTACGGCGTTTTCATTATCTGTTATTTATTGTTTTTGCGACCTTTACGTTGCAGCTGTTCCTTTCACGTTCTTAATGCAGGTTTTTCCTGCACTTGTTGCAGCCTCGTATTATTACCGGTTATCGTGATTACAGCTGATTTATCCGCTTTGTTGTTTTTTATTACAGCTTGTTTATCGCGTGTTTTAGCCCCTTTTTGTTAACTGTTGCCTTGATATTGCAGTTTTTTTGGTCTATTGTTCTGTTTTATCACAGTTTTATTTGCGTGTGATTGTTGTCGCAGCTTGTTTATTGCTTTTATTTTGCCTTCAGTTAGTTTTCATCGCAGTTTTGTTGTATATTACAAACGGACCAATTATCGTTCATTTTTTAAGCCCTGATCTTTAACGGGTGTCAAGATTTCTTGATGTGTTTCTCACGTTGTGACCTTTATGAAACGAGCATCGCCCAATTTTGGTGAGAATTGAACCATCACTCAGAAGTTTGTTTGTTGTTGTTGTTGTTGTTTTTCAGCATTGTTGTGCTGTGAAAAACAGCTTCAGCTGTTTGGGCTCATCAGAGTTCTCTCAGACGCCTCGGTGAGGAGGAGGTGGGAGCACTCTGAGGGGGGGGGTCTGTGAACCAGAAGCTTGTGGTCCCGGCACAGACGCCCTTTCCAGATGTTGCCTCCCATCAAAGGGGGGCCTCTAATTTCACATCAGTAACTTCAGCCAGTCGCTGAAGACGGTTCAGGTGAATCGGGATCCACCAGATCACTTCTGACGAGCTTTGTCCAACTTTGTCCTTTCGCCTCACAGAGAGAGGAACCCCAGTTCGATTCTGGACGTCCACCTGATGTCCAAACTTTGCATGTCCTCCCTGTTGATGGATACGGCGTCAGAAGTAAGTTCATTGTGAACCAGATGCTCCTTTTTCTCTGTGAAAGAGTTCTGTGAAATAGTAACTGTCATTTCAAGCTGAAGCCGTCACTCAACACTGTGGGAAAGAGCGAGACAACTGCCTTCTACAGACACTTCAGTGACTCTTAATACCCTCAAAGTTCCAATGAAGTAATCAGTTACAAATATATTACTGACAGAAGTTGAGGAGTTACTTTATTACTCCAAAAACTTCATGCAGAGGAGGTGAAATGAGGTCTGGTGGCTCCGCTGTGACTGTAAGTCGCCCGACCTTGTGACAGCGTGTGAACGCTCTCGTTAAGCGCCATACTGTAGCAATATAACGTCGCAGCTACTCCTCGAACGTCCTCATGAAGCTAATTAAGCGGCTCAAACGAGTCTTTTCGCGAGGGGAAAAAAAAACTGCGATTTCGTGGATTTTTTTTTTCTCTCACAGACGGGAAACTTTTTATGCGGGACCGTTCGGGTGACGGACGCCCTTCGCTGACACCACCGTGACTCACCGGCGTGTGCGAGCTGTTCATGTTGCCGCGGCGATGCGGACGCCAGGTGCACGCGTCGGTAATTGCTGGAAAAACACCAGATGTTGATCGGAGCGGCGTCGAATTAGCCAAGGTTATCGGAGGCGGCGGCGAAACTGCGGGTGATTCCACTAACAGCCCGTCCCGGACGTGTTTGCTGCCGGGCTCATAAAAGGGAATAAATAAATAAACAGAGATCGGAGGTGATCAGTTAAAATCAGCGGCGCCTCCCAGGTGGATTAGGCGGACGAGTAAATACCCGCCGCTGCGTCTCCTGAGAGCTGCTGTCAAGTTGTCCATCAGGCGGGCACCTGCGAGCCGCATTCACCACGGGTGGGCTCGTAAGTCAAAGCGGGGAGGGGGGAGCAGGAGGCGGGGGGGGGGGCGGGGGGCTTCCAGGGAACTTCTGGCACCCAAGATACCGCTCGCCCAGCCTTTCAAAATAAATGATGTCCTCGGGTGAGTGGCAAGGAATGAAGGGGGCGGGGGGGGGGGGCAAACATGGCGGCAGGAGCACACTGACAGTTGAGTCATTTCGCAGTCGCCAGATGACCTTCATGTGTGTCTTTCGGCTGTGGGAGGGAAGCAGGACCACCAGAGCAAAGGCACGAGGAGGAAACATGCAAACTTAACTCTTTGCCGCTTGTTTCTAACTCTGTAAACAACTGAGATCATGTGATTACCTTAGTATCTAAATTAAAAACGACAGTAAACCGCCGTTTATCATGGGATGACGTTCCAATAAGAACCCGCGATAGACGAAACTCGTAAAGTAGTCATCTTTATTTTTCCAATTATTATATAGTTCTGGGTTCCTGAATGGCGCCTCGCAGCTGCGTGGCTTCTTGCTTCCTTGAGAATGTCAGTTAATTATCATCTTCCTGCCTTTTAGATGTGTCCGCAACTGCCTTTGTCGGTGCTGAACGTTTGTGGGTTTTTGTCGTGGGAAAACTGAGCAAACTTTGCCAAGTTGAATGCGTTCCATGCTGGACAGAGAGGCGGGACGGAGGAGATTGATTGGCATTGGCCGCCAGTCCCTCAGCCAATCAGGAAGCAGAACCCAAAGCACGTTCCTACACTGTAAAAGAAAAAAGGCAGAAATGGCGTTATCGTGAGGGTTCACTGTATATTTTGAAGTTTCTTTAGGTTACTTAAAAAGTTACTTTCACAAGTAACTAGTTACTTTATCTAAGCCGCACGAGTAAAGGCTTGATGCTGCTCTGTTGTGACTACAAACAGTCACCAGCTGCTAATTGTCAGTCGCTTGCACAGCAATATTATAATCAGTCATGATATGATTCTTTGACAGCAGTCTGACGCCTGAGTTTGAAGTATCAGATCTTGGACGACAGCCAGGTTTTTTGGCTCCGTTTCAAGACAACATGTTAATTTCAGTCCTTTTTTTTTCTTCTTCTTCTTTTAGAGGAAAAATAGAAATAAGATTTGTAAAACGTTGTCATTTACTCTGCATTTTTCTCCCCGGCCTTTCATCACTCAGATTGCCGGTGCTGTCAGCTACACGCCGGTACGGCCGGCTGCCTGCTGCGCCCACGAAATGTCCCGCTTCAATCACGCGGCCATTCATCATCATCATCATCATCATCATCCTCATCCTCCTCATCATCATCATCAGTGAGTAGCCGAGCCGGACGAGATGCCCACAATCAGGCGAGTAAACACAACCGCGAAAGGAGCGAGAAAGGGAGCGCTGAGAGCAGCCCCCCCCCCCTCGCACCCACCCACCCCAAACGCACTGCGGGAGCCTCCAACTGAACCTATTATGTGTAATTATTCCCGTCGCTTTAAGACGCGTTGGAGCAACGTGACCTTTGAGAGAAACGGCGGTGCGTTCAAGTGCCGCGGAAGAAGCGAGAGCGATCTGAGAGAGTCGACCTGCGAGCGGTTCGGTTGCCGGGAGGCGTCGCGGCAACTTCACCAGTGCTGATTTTATCTCCTGTCAGAAGAGGAACCATGAAAGAAGTGCGCTCTATGATCCATCCATCCACCCCAACCTCCTCCTACAGATACACGTCCTTCTCCTTCACATTATCCTTCTTTTCTCCTGTTTTCCACTGATCACAACAAAGGTTTCACTCCACACGTACAAACCACAATATTAGGTACAACCATGTCGAACATTTTGACTTAAAAACACGTCTTGGGGGCATTTTTGACTCCCGACTTGACCTCATCTGCATGTTTTTGTTGGGTGTTACACAAACCAGTTTCTCACAAACTTCTAATTTGTGATTCTCTACATTTTTTGTGCAGCTGTTGATTTTTTAGTTTTTCCACGGTGGCCAAAATCCAAAGTTGCGTCTTTCAAACTCCAATTTCTGGCTGTTACTGTTGCCAAACATTTACTTGGTCAGTGACAGTTATTGATTGGCAAGTATTGTGTTTGTTGGCAGATTTATTAGCACCTGGTCTACTAAAATAGAGCAAGTGTGTCTTCTATCATAAAATACTCTTTTATTCCTTTTGGTATCCTTTGTTTTTCTACCAGTTGCACTTTGTACAAGCAGGTATTAGAAATCCTCGTAATCTTTTTGCTTTACCTCTTTATTATTAAGATCTTTGATGTGTTTTTCTGAAGGCACGCGACTAAAATATTAAACCGGCCCCTTCACAGTCAGAGTGTGAAGACGAGAGCACTCGTTTCTCATAACAAAGGTGAAAAACACACTTTCAGTTTGATTATCAAGCCGAGAAAAGAGTCTTCAGAACCCGGCTGATTATCGGAGTTCAAATGAAAATGAAATTAAACCGGCGCCCTGATGGATTCTCGAGCTTTTTCGAGATAAACGGCTTCAAAACGGCGACCAAATAGAAAGAGGACGGCGTCGGAAGGGGGCTCGGCGGGGTGCAGAGGTTGTTTTCCAGGGATTTGTTTACGTGGAGTGTCTGGTGAACTACAAAGCAGCGAGCGGGTCAGATCAGCCAGGTAATAATTTGATCAGCCTGAGCCCCAAGCAGCTGTTCTACATGATGGCTTTCCGCTGCGGCAAATAACAGCTCCTTCCTATTACCGGGGAGGAGGATTATAGAGAGCACATCAAACACACCAGCACAGCCTCTATCTGTGTGTGTGTGTGTGTGTGCGCGCGTGTGTGTGTAAGTCATTGTGACACCTGAGTGCAACTTTGCCTCCTTTGTGTATTGATGCTTGCCGGTTGCAGCATGCGGCTACTTTTCCTTCCTCTCGCCGGAGAATTGAAAAAATTGTGTATTGTCGCTGCATTTTTGGTCATTACCGTTCATATACCTTCAGTGTGTGTAACATCAAACACTCGGCGTCCAAATGGCAGAAGATTGCCGCCTGTACGTCGCTGCAAATGCTGCACTCGATCTGCCCGCGTGGCATCAATAAAGCCCCTGATTTGTTTTTTGGACGGAAGCATCGAAACGCGCTCGATGTGAATTTTTCCTTTCATTTCCCCCAACAAGAAAATCCTTGTTTTTCTTTTCGACGACCATTCATTCGTGTCCTCCTCCCCCCGTCCTCCCCCGAGGGGGAACGAGGCTATTTGGGAAGAAGTGGCGCGGTCGGGAGCAGAATTCAGGTGAATGGAAGGAGGACGCTCTCCAGGCTCCGGCGGGGCGCCGCCCCCCCCCCCCCCCCCCCCCCCGCCGCCGCGGGTCGTCCAGACAAAAGCCCGGCGAGGGACGAACATCTAACCTCGCTGTAGCCGCGTCCCAGCGGA
>JASSRZ010000006.1:17870358-17887532 GCA_032164315.1 Malacoctenus gilli
GTGTGTGTGTGTGTGTGTGTGTGTGTTGGGAGGGGGGGAGGGGTGATATCCCCGTCCCGCATTCAGGTGTGTGTCTGCAGCAGTCGTGGGAGGTGAATTCGTGGCTACTTTTCAGAAGTTGCGCCTGCGCTCGCTCCGCCTCCACCATCTGCTCCGTTCTGACAGAACACCATCATAAACGCATGTTTGCGGTCCGGCTCTGATCCTTACGGCACCATCAGCGCTGTCAGTCGGAGCTTTGGTGGTCACGACGAAGTCCCCCCCCACCTCCTCCTCCTCTTCCTCCTCCCAGCCGTCGGGGAAGCACACGCCATCCCGACCGTGTTTGAGGGTGTAATTTTTTCCGCCTGCTTTGGAGTCCAGCGTTCGGGAGGCAGATTTTTGATGTGTCCCGTCCCCCCCGCCTTGAACGGGCGCGGCGGCCGGCAGCCGATTCATTTCAGCCGAGGATAATTCCTTCAGACGCCAGCGACTTTAATTTTCCCAGGTTTGCACGTCACGCTTTGGCGACAAAAATTACTTTGGAAACAGCTTTTCTGACCCGTTGAAGCTGTTTGCGACTTTTTCTGTCGCCGAGCCCCCGCTTGCCCCCCACCCCCCTCCATCCCTCTGTCCCCCTCCCTCGCTCTCTCTCTCTCCTGCAGTCTTCTCTGAGGAATCCAACATTTTCCCCTTTCGCTATGAGACAATCCGCAGGGTTAATAAGCATCACAAGGTGCTGCGGGGGAATCGATAACTCGATGGAAGGTGGTCGAGACAAAACAAGGTGTCCTCCGGCGGCGGCGCGGCTGAGGTGATTGAATCTGACGTGTTTTATTACAACTGCTGGCATACGGCTCCGCGGGGCCTCGGGGCCTTTCACCCTAATCCCCCAAGACAAATGCTATCTGTTGGTGAGCTGATAAGCTGGTTTCACCTGTGCATTAAATCAGCGCTGCTCCCGGCTCTCCGGTTGAACTTGAGGTCAGCCAAAAATCGCACTTTCGGGCTTAAAGCGCGATTTGCCAGCCCGGCGGGGAGGCCAGTTCAAATCCACACACTCAATTAGGAAGATTTCCTTCAAAATTCTGACACGAAGTCGACGAGATCGCCGCGTTCACACTTTACGGCGACCGATAAGCAGAAAAACTTGGCTACAAAGACAAAAAAATATTGATCAAAGGAGATGGACGGCGTCGCGTCGGATTAGCGTCAAACTGACTTGATTTCTGAAGGCCTCGTTGGACTTCAGGGTGATGAAAGTGGATGCGCAGTGGAGGTTAACAGCTGGATGGAAGTGGGCGGGGCCTCAGCCGAGGGGTCTTTTTGGACGATAAAGCTCAGGCGGAGAAGGAATTCATTACCGATGCTCAAGCATGTCGCTGTTTTTTGATGTCTGCGTCCTGAACAAAAGTCCTCTTTGAGCGATGAATCGGCTGCGGCGCTAATTGTGAACGACAAGCTTCTCTTAATTATGGATGATACATGGGAATAAAAATAGGAAGTGTTTCAGTTTTTTGGGAGCAGCTGCTCGTCAGCTTGGCAGCCTGTGACGCAAACATACCGCGAGCTGCAGAGCTGAAGCGGCAGAGTATCTTTTTTTAATAAGCTTGGACCTTATGAATCACTCCACGAGTTGTATTTACCAAATGCCAATTGTACTCAGACAGATGGATGAATGGACGGCTTTTAATTTTTAGCCTGGCGCAGGTCGGAATCCGTCGCTGGCGGCTCATATTTCAGTCTGGGCGCTGACAGCCGCAGACGGATCCTTTGATTCTCGCCCCGCTCCGTCCCCCGCCCCCCCCCTCCCCCTTCCCTCTTCATTTTCCAATTAGCCAATCTGAGGTCCACCTGCACGCCGAGACGCCGGCCGTTAATTATTTCCACTCTCGCTCTGATTTATCACCGCAAATGAACACCGGGGAGCAGAGGTGGACAACTCGCACGGTCATTAACAACGGGCGGAGCGACGGAGAAAAAAAAATGGATGCCGGCAAAACGCGACCTCTGCGAACAGTTGACGAGCGTGAAATAGGATCAGGTGACGGCGGCAGCGAAGAAACGGCAGACGAGGTTCGTTTCAGTGTTTCTGTCTGATCTTTATCCGACAGGAACGTTTGCATCACTTTATCTGTCATCTGTATTATCATTTTATTACTCTTATATTCAGAGGCGTCTTTAACACGCTGTGCCTTTGTAATGTTTTGTCTTTATTCTTGTAAAAGCTAAAAAAAAAGCCCATAAAAACACTTTAATTGTAACCTTTTGTCCAGTTATGATAAGTTTGGTCTGCGATTTAAAAATGATCGACTTTATCTAAAGCAACGAGTGGAAATGATGTTTTATTTAATAGCACAAAAGTGAGAACTTTTATCGAGGAGGAGCCTTTTCAGAGAGGGCGTCACCCCCCCCCCTTTAGCTCCGCCCCTTCTCCTCTTGAGGCCCTGTACTGCCCGGTGACGTGGATGAAAAAAAAACAGTGAATTTGGGCAATTTTAATTGACATTATCACACAGAAGCAGTGCAGCGTAATCTAATAAGGAGGATACTTGCTGGTTGAAGGGCCCCCAGTTAATTTGCCCTGGGCCCCAGAGATTTTAGCTCCTCCCCTGAAGCCATATCAGAAACGCACTCAAGCTGTGACCATCCGGCGCCCGTCGAGCGGGACTCTGAGCTTTACTTGCAAGCGTCCTACGCCGATGGTCGCCGGTGACGTCGCCACATCATAATCTGTTCAATTACCTGGTTAAATGTTTCAAAAACCACACAAAGCAGAAACACGCAGAGCCCGAAACGTGTCTCTCAGCGAGCAGCGGCGGCCGCCATCTGTCGAGCAGCCTGTGAGGTGAGATGATGGAGGGGGGGGAGAGAGAGAGAGAGAGAGAGAGAGAGAGAGAGAGAGAGAGAGAGAGAGACTTCTAATGAGGCAGAAAAACAGTGAGGGAGCAGAGGTCGAGTGGAATGACCCCGAGGAAGGACACATACAGCGTCCTCCATCTGGAGCCCATCGCTCTGTCCGCAGCTGCTCACCTGGAAAGCTCGCTCTGCCGGCACAAAATTCCGCGGTCGGAGCGGCGGCGAGACTCCACCTGCGTTTTACTGACATGGCGTTTCATCCTGCGCGGCGCTCGAGGTTTTCGCGCCGTCCCGATCGACAACGAGCCACCGAACAAGTCAGAACGCGTTCGAAAATACTTTAACCTGCTTTTTCCAACGTTTTAACTGATAACACCTTTTTTTTAATAGATTTGCAAAGTTATAACAGTCAAAAACACAAAACAGCTGCTGAATGACAGGCTGTAATCTTTACAACTGTAGTTTTCGACCTCTCACCTGGAGAACTGTACAGATTTAAACAAGAAAACGGATCATTTCCTTTGATAAATTATTCACAGGATTCGAGCTCCCCACCTCTGAGCTTTATTGATGTGTTGTTTACAGTCAGCATGGTGTTTATTTACAGGTTGTGTTGTCTTCATGGAGGTGGTCCGTCGATGTGAAGCCCCCGAGCTGAGGATGAGTCCTCATGTTTCCTAGAAACACTCCTGCTTGAAGCTTCTACACAGTGATGCGCTTTATTTTGAAAAGCTTTAGGTTGAGAAGCGTACTTATGAGCTTCATTAGGGCTTTCTATCTCTCTGGTGAACGAAGTGGGATTATCTCAACACACTTCAGAAGTTTCCCACCATCATTGGTGCCTACGTGGAAACTTTCTGCATCCTTTTGGTGATATTTTGTCCAAATCTGACGTCTTTTTCTGGTGTTTCGGAGACTCTGGTGCAACATTCCCATCTATTACACTCTGTTCACCGTCTCTATCCGATTTGGCTCTCCGATGAGCCTCCGCGGCGTCTCCAGATTAATGGAAAGCCGAGTACGGCAACACCGTTTGGACAAAAAAAACATGAAAGCGCACGCCTACCTGCACCACCAGACTGCAAAGCGAAGCCCCCACTGATCCCACACTGGCAAATAGCCCCGTTATGCAAATTAGGTGACATTTAGCGACTTTTACCAACTTTCGGTTCAGCCAATCGCGGCTCTCCTTGCTTGATAAGTCGGCGACACTCCCCACAATGCATTTTTCCTTGAAGGCGCCATCGCTCACCTTCTCCCTGCATGATGTAATTTTAGCGGCATTGTGTGTCCATCAAGTCTGCCCGTGACCGGATCACTGACAAGATTTTTTTCCCACCTGCCGAACAAAAACGGGATCAGCGCGATTCTCCTCGCTGGAAGACGACCAGCTGCTTTGCAGCGGCGGCGGCGGCGGCGGCAGGCCTGCCAAACAGGCATCGCGGCGCATTTTCCAGGCGCGGGTGCTGCTCGTTTGGATGCGTGTGAGCGTCAGAAATGCAATTTGTAACATCAAAAGACGATCTAAATGTGTCCCATTCTGCGGGGAGGAAAACACTCCGTTCCTCGCCGTTCCCATTAACGCCGGGTTCCGGGCGTCTGGCACGCCGCTCGCCGAGGCGACGCACGCGCATCAGAGAGTCGAACAATGACTCTGACATGTGGCTCCTTCATCAGCGACGGATGATGACATCTTCCGGAAGCGTGACTGGTGTGCTCGATTGGGCTGGCGTCGCACCAAGCTCCTCCCACCGCCAGGCGTCGGAGGGGCTCACCGCTTCCCCCCGGTGGCGGTTTGAACTTTTTCCCTTTTCAGGAGATCGTCAAACAGCAGTGTCGTGTTTCCAGCTGTTTGATGAATCCGATAATGAATCTCTTTCCGACTCTTTTTTACACCCATCAACCACCGGAGAAAGAGAATCCGGTCGGAGATAAAAAGCAGTCGTTCCTGCTTCCTTCCAGATCGTCGCTGTTTCACACTGTCAGCGTTTCGGCGGCGGGGCCGCGAGCTTATCAGCGACGCTCGCTAAAAATCAGCTGCCAGCTGCTGCTGGAGGTTAAGGAGCCCGAATAACAAAGAGAAAATGCACCATAAAAACCAAAACAATTCGATAAAGCGCGTCTGAATGGGCCCGACGAGCGGCGGCGCAGCTGATAATTTGGCGGCTTCATTACTATAATCAGCCTTTTTTACATTGCGGGCCTGATTAGTAATCTCAAAACAATATGGTCTCATTATCGGAGAGCGTTAAACAATTTCACAGGCGAAAATTGTGGGATGACGAGCAAAAATAAACGAGGGAGGAGGTGGAAAAAAATGTGTAAATCAGATTAACTCGAGACGACATGAGACGAATCGAACAGGAGATTAGAAAAAAGGACCCTTTGTGTTTGAAAAACTGAAGGTCAGATGGTAATCAGAGGACAGTAGTGCAAGAAAAACCGGAATATTTTGTTTATTCAGCAACTTTTAGACTCGAAAAGTCACCGGAAACATAAAAACTGGGTTCAAATCTGCGAGATGGCAACAAATAAGAAAAAAACGAGGGCAGAGAGGCGCCAACAAAGGTTATCCGAGGAAACTATTAAATACTCGGAATTGAGCGTTTGAACCGGGACCGCTCGCGTGTTGTGGCAGCAGACGATCCCGCCGTCGCGTAATCCTGCCACAACACAAACATCTCGTCTCGCCGGTGAAGTTTGAAGCCGTTCTCACCTCAGATCTCGGGGGGGAAAAAGAATCAATTTTGCGGCCATTACAGGAGGATCTGCGTGACAGCGAACGGCCCAATTTCTGCACGGGCGTTTGTTGATGGCGGCCATCGGCTCCATAGGATCCCGCGATGACTGTCGAGTGGAATTACGGCGTCCTGATGCCGAGCGCGACCATCAGCCATTAAGTGCTCGGCGGCGGAGCGAACCAATGTCACCGGCTGGAGACAAGCGGTCAGATTCCACTTTCAGCTCGCCTAACGTCACTTTAATGGATACATCCAATTTCTCCCGGCCTGGAATCCATTTGTTTTCGACTTGAGTGCATTCGGGGCTTTTAAATCTCGGGCTCGCAGGCGGCGCTTCGGGCGCCAACTGTGCTCATAATAACAAATTAAAATTTCATTAGGAGGAGCTAATTTCAAGTGGGGAAAATTTCCCTGACAAGTTGGATGGTTTCGGGACATTAGACGGAAACAGAGCGAGCGCATCAAGCGGGCCGCCTGCCCGCACACATACCGGCGCCCGAACGCCACGCGAGCGGCTCGTTTTGCGTCCGAGACGGCGACGGCGGCGTGGAGTCGATGCGCGGGGACAAACGCTCACTATAACTTAACGTTAAGAGGCAGTGGTGCTCACAGGAAGCAACGTGGAAGCAGATCGGAGATGATTTCATGTGAAAGAATGAGTGTGAGGCCTCCGTTGCAACGGATATCTTTGCTCGTGTGCTGCAGAGAGACAGAAATAAGAGCTGTGATTGGCCGAGGCAGAGCTCGGCGTCGTGGACACTGCGTGTTCATGGAAAAACACACACACAGGCTGTGTTGTTTGGCCGCGATGAGCCATTTATCACAGAGTCGGGCTGCTTATTTTCCTCAAACTGGCAATCCGATTGTTGATAATTGATGGGAGAACGGAGCCCGCTGTGAGCCCGTGTCCAAGGTCATCAGAGGCAATTTCCTTCAAAATAAAGAAGAAAAATAGCCTCACGCTGATCATTTTGTGCGGTAAAATGTGATCTTTTTCCGCACACAAGTAGTTGTACTACGTTTTGTGTAAATAAAAGTAACCCAGCTGCTTTAAGCGAACCTTTACAGTATTTTCCTGTTTTGGCCTGAAGGGGGCCGTTGTGAGTTAGATGTTTAAGCGTTTCTCCTGGAGAGGAAGTCAGTAAAAAAAGGAAGTCGAAGGATGCGACGATGACACCTAGACACCTAGAAAACAAATGAATAAACGCAACAAAAGTTGCTCGATGAAAAACTACAACAAAGACTTAAGAGACAGCCGATAAGTTGTGATAAACAAACGTCTTCATGAGGACGAAGGTGAATCACCGACCGGTTGTCGACCTTCTTGGTTCCAAACTTTCGCGTTTCCCTCGATAATCTCGTCCAAGTATTTTTATTTTCTTGCTGCAGCAGCAAGAAGAGAAACAAACGAAGTAGCAGCGGCGGCCAGGCGACTCGCTGCCTCTTCCCTCCACCCGCACTGTTTTGACAGGAAGTCCCGACAGCGTCTCCGTCCCGCCGGAGGTCGAACCCCCAGCCTCCTCTCGGATCGTCTCCGAGTCGACTAAACCGCGTCCAACGCTTTAATGGGAGTCTCAAGGTTACGGGCGAGAGCGGCAGCCGGAGGCTCGGAGGCTGATCGCGCACGGCGCCGCGTCGTTCCTGCTGTCGACGAGCGCCGCGAGTCCGTCAGGCCGGGCGCGGAGGATTCCTCGCATGCTTTAAAGCGCTCAGGCAGTCTTAAGATGTCTTTGTCTGGATTTGTTGTTCGCCCACACGCGCTGGAGACAGTCGGTGGCTGTGCGGCGAGAGTGGCGCCATGGAAAGAAAGGTGTTAATAATGGTGCTTAAGGAAGCTCAGGGAGGAAGAGGAAAAAACGTCGGATTGGCTGTCGTTCCTCGCACGTGACCAGACGTCCACCTTTCCTGATGACACCGGAAAATCGTCCCGCTCTCGGCCGTCCTTCCTGGTGATCCATCGCGTCGTCCTCGCGGCCACATAAACTCCAGCACCGACATGTTTTTTTCGAGAATCTCACGGGAAAATTAAGGAGGCATCTTCGATCTTTCGCGTCACGCCGCCGCATACATGCGACCGACGCTCGGCGATTGAGTGGCCACTTCGAACCCCAACACGAAACGCGTCTCGCAGCATCGTTTCTTTGCTCCTCTGCTGGAGAGGGGGTGGTTTGTGGGGGACGTGAAGCCCACTCCACCGCGCGGCTCATCGTGGCGCACTCGATTCGCCGCGTCCGCGCTCACACGAGCCCTCAAAACACACAAATAAAATATTGCATCCTCTTCACGGTGGCTTTTTGAATTCGCTCTCGGAAATTAACTTTTTCCCTTCATGAATCATGCATTCGCGCTGGTTCTCTACAGCGCGGAAGTGGTTCTCAACCTGCGGTTCTGGAGCCCTTGAGGGGGCGCCAGAGATCACAAGGGGGGGGTTGGGTTGCTCTGCCCACTCTGAGGGCGTCGAAATGAGAAAAGCACTTGAAAAAAAATAGAATTGGACACTTTTTAGTGTCTAAACCAAAATGAGAACACAGAGAAGCTTTTATTTTGAAGGCTCCTGGCTCTGTGTGTTTGAGCATCAGTGATTGGCTTCACTGGAACAAAGTGAAGGTACAAGAAAACATCGCATTTTGTGACCTTCGAACACTCGTTTTGGGATTGCAAAGTCACATTTGTACAAAGTTTAATGGCTGAAGGCTGAATGAGACAGGTTGCTTTTCAAAATAAAAGCCTCTATTCTGACATCCCAAAGACTTTTGTGTCGTCCATGAATGTCGGAACATTCCGCTCATTTAGCGTGTCGCTACCAGTGAATTTTTCCAAGTTTGCCGAAGGTTCCTGCACAAGTCAGAGGAAGGAACGCACATTATCTGGAGGGCTCGACCTGAATACGGCGCCCGGGTCCCCGGTGACCCCGGTGACCGCGGCGCCCGCCGCTGCGCCGCCGTTTCTCCATCAGCATGAGGCGGTGTGTCCGTTTATAGCAGCAAAGCCCTGTGGAGAAGCAGGTTAGCGGTAATTATTCAGCTGATAGGTTATGAGCCGAGCCGGCCTGTCACACCTCTGCGGGCTCCCTGCGGCCGGAGGAATCGGGAGCCGGGAGGAGCGCCGGGATATTAGTCACACCGGCATCGAGCGCTTCCCTGGAGAGGAGGAGGAGAGAGAGAGAGAGAGAAGGAGAGAGAGAGAGCGGGAGAGGTTTCTGCACTCGGGGATTACAAACCCTTTAATTCAATGCCAAACTGTACGGCCTGTTAGCGATGACATCCAGCCGTCCCTTATCGTCCAGACTGTATTTTCCACTGGAATCCCGATCTCACTCCCGCCACTGTGTTGGCTCTTTATCATCGTCAATTTTGGTCGTAATCTTTTTGTGTGACAGCGCGAGAAGAAGAAGAAGAAAAAAAAAGAACTACATCTAAGAAGATACGTCTTCTTTTTCTGTTCCGTTGGTGACAGGATGCAATTTACTCCTCAGACTTATACCTGCAATTGTGTTTCATTGAGATTTCAATATCTGATATCACGAGGAGGACGGGCCGCACCTTCTCCCGGGCTGATATCAGGCAGGCCAACAGCTGAGCCGTATGAAAATAGCAACGAGCTGTCAGCAAATGAGCTCTCGCCGCAACGAAGGCGAGGAAAAATACACCGATGTGCGGTTTGAATGCGAAACTGGCGGCTGTGCGGCTGAGCGCGACGACCGTTTATTGTCTGTCACTCAAAAAACAAGAACGTGGAAGAAAAATCTTGCATCTGAGATTCCAGGTTTTAAACAGCTCATGAATAGAGGAATTAATGATCCAAAAACGCTCCGACAAACATTTACCTGTCAGCGTAGAAGCAGAACGCACAGAACAGCGTCTGTTCCAGCGTTCAGCGGCGGATTTCGCGGAGCTTTAATGCACAAAAGTAGAGAACAACAACAACAACAACGATCTCCACGCAAAGGCGGCTCCGATTGCTTGTCCGTCAAGCCGAAGCACTTTCAGTCCATTTCCTCACGTGAGCGAGACTAATTGTGCCTAAAGAGCGCCGCCGTTTCCAGTTTTTATTAATAGACCTGCTCGCGGTGAGATTATTCCTCGGAACGCAACAAAGAGTGAAGATAAAAGCAGACAGAGTCGCAATCAGAGCGATAAAGTGAGCTTTGTTCACCGCGTTTGTCCTGCTGGGGAAGTCGGCGTGCTGCGCAGGTGAGCGAGACGAGGATGTAAATGTCACAAACGTGATGACGCGGACGTGTTGAATTCAGAGACGCAGGACGGTTTTGATCTTGTGTTTTCAGGAAGCAAAGAAGACGACAAATAAACGAGAAATACTTGAGTCAAACTGAAAGGCGGCTCATAAAGACTGAGGCCAGCAAGCACAGTCATGTGTAAGTAGATCCTTGATTTTCAAAATAAAAGCTTTAAGCCACAACTTGTGTATGAAGTTTCTCAATGTGGAAAATGTTACAAATTCCAACAGAACCAGACTTTTTAATGTCAATCGGGTTACATCGTGTCATTATAAGCAACTAAATTGATAAAAAATCAATCTGAAAGTTTTTTTAGAGTCACAATTTGTCAACAGAATGTGTAAGAGTCCCTTTTACATTCAATTCTGTATGCTTTAATTCTGAAAAATGTGTTTATTTTGCACGTGTTTGTCATTTTCTTTCGCAATTCTTTCTGAGAAACACAGATTCGCATCCGTGCGCGACATCCCGAAGCAACGAGGCGTCGGCTTCGTGCCGGAAAACAACCTCGCAGCCTTCGCAGACGGACGGACGGGCGCGTCGCCGTAAATCTGGATGAGTAACACCGAGCTGCTCCTCACTTTTCTCCATTAGTGATTTTTTGAACGAGTGCCTCTGGTCCACTCGTAGCAAATCAAAAGCCTCCACCCCCCCCCCCCCGACAAGGACAGCTGCCAGGGGGTGGGGTAAGGGGGGTGGGGGGGGGGCTTGCGTGATTTGCTGCGATGCCATTTTCCTTCTGGCAGCGAATGCCGATCGCGGAGCATGACAGAGATTAGGCTCCGATTCGTCTTTAAATTACAGTAATTAAACTGTCAGAGCTCAGAGCGGCAATATTTCAGCGCGGGCAACATGCAATTCATCAGAGTTCACTTTAAACGTCTTTAGGGTGACATCTGGAACTAAACAGGCTTCATTAAAACAACACAAATTTAATGGAGCCGTACAGCCTGATTGGTGTTTGTGTGTCAGGCGTTTTTTGTTGTTTTTTTCCAGCAGAGATTAAACTCGGGGATGAAAGAAGGACGATTGATTTTCGCACAGATAAGCACTCGAAACCTATTAACCTTTAGTTCAGAGGTCGCGCTCGCATCGATCCTCCTCTTCCTCCTCCGTGTTTGTCGCCTTCAAGCGGGCTCGTTGCTCGCTCGTCTCCGGTCTCGCGCTCGTCGCGCGCCTGAAGTATAAATACCTCGATATTCCAACGCAGCGCCGGCTGCCGTGGCGACGTGCCAGAGGAGCGCGAGGAGGAGCCCCCGAGGCAGCAGCTGGCACACATCTGCCTCTGGACCACTTATAAATTATTAAGCAAAATGTCAGTCAGCCAGCTGTGGCTGCAGCTGGTGGGTCAAACATAACATCCGCCGCGTCAGTACTGGTGGGCCGCTGCTCCGACGTCAAGTGAGGCAGATAAAAGGCTGCGGCAGCCCCCGTCCTCGCCAATCGGAGCTGTACGGCGAAGCAAACGCACCCTCTGATACGCATACAAATCAGGAGCTTCCAAAATAAAAGCAAAGTTTTTTGTTCAATTCAACACTAAGAGTCGAGTAATGTTTGTTTGTGAAGATGAAGAACTGGAGAACTGGGACTGAATCAATCACAGAAAAGAGCTGGAGGTGGAAGTGTTAGTTTTTCAAAGTAAAATACCATGCAGAGGAGAGATAGGATAAGAAAATAATCCCCAAACGATTGAATAACAAACCTGGAGACTGGTGGCGAAGCAACAACGTCGCCTGCTCTGAAAATGTCAAAATCCTCAAAAGAGACCTCGAAAACGGCATTTCGCTTTTATTTTGAAGGTTCCTGGTCTGATAGGAGCTCTGCAGCCTCGGAGGTGATCCGATCAGGAGCGTCGGAGGGCTTCTGTTCGGAGAGCGTCGGTCCAGTTTGCTTTAAGAGACAAATTACCGCAACGTCGCTGCTGAACGCAGCCCCGCTCCACCAGCCAGGTCAGCCGCCCGCCAACGACAGTAACAGGCACGCGGCTGGCAACTCATTTATCACCGGCCTCCTATCAGTGACTCCATCAGGCGCTGCACCATCTGCCTCTCAACTCCTACCGGATATTTGCCACTTTCCACGGGAAGCAAGAGCAACAACAACAGCCACAAAAAGCTGCTTCATCAACTGATTCAACTTGAGGAGGGGAAAACCGATAATCCGCTGTGATGAATTTCCACGTCTTCTCGCTGGTCCTGCATAAACGTGCCTGGAAACCCAGCCGCCGCCGCCGCCGTCGCGAGGACGCACGAGCGCGCAGCTGTCATGTGTTGCATTGTTTGTGGAGCGGAAGGAGTCGATGTGACTGATCTCCCCGACACCACGGGCCGTCAACCGCCGACAACTGCAGCGCAGACGGCTTCTTCAGCGCTGCCAATGGCTTCTTTAAGCGCAGACAATTTCACACATGAGAGATTTACAGCCAAGCAAAGGGAAATCCATCCATCTGAAGCCTTTGAGGTGTAGTGGGCTAAAAAAAATAAAAGAGAAGAAGAAGAAGCAGCAGCAGCAGCAGCAGCAGCAGAAGAAGAAGACACGTCGAGCTTGTCAGCCTCTGAGGTACGGACGCATGTCTGGGAATACAGATGGTGGCAGCCTTGGAGGTATGGACGGCGGAATGAATGAGAATGCAGGTTCAGAGAGCCTCCCGGGGAGAAAGCCATTCAAATCTTCCAGCCTTTGGAGATACAGATGTAATGGTGGGATGAAGCGGTGGTGGTGGTGGTGGAGGGTGGGTGGTGGGGGGGGGCTCGAGCTTCCCACACAAACAGACACAAACAGGAAATCTGGCACAGCCGCTGAGGGGCCGGCAGGCGACAAAGAACTGATGCAAAAAAAAAACCGCGCTTGGTGGTCAGTGCGAGCGCGACCGATTCGGGGTCGAACTGGGAAACACAACGATTCTCTCCACATAAGCGGCGCTTTAGTATTCTGGTGGTTTCACGCGTATTTTAAAAAAAGGGCCAAAACTGCTACTTACCTCCACAATAAAAACTGGTTACAAATTCAAATCCTGCTAAAGACGCAGTGAGCTCGAAAAAAACCTGCAAAACAGCCGCTTCTTCGGAACAAAAATGCAAAATCAGGCGTTCAGAGAGCAGCGCTAGTGAAAGGCTGCTTGTACATAACGTAGTAAAACAACAGTTACACCTGCTCAGATAGAAGTTATCTCTCTGTGAGTAGTAGTGGTATTAGTATTACCTTATCCCAGTATCTGCTGAGATGTATTCGTGCTCCTTTTTACGAGAGCGACCTGAATGTTTGCGGTTAACCTCGGCTGTTTTGTCGCTGCTTCTTCCCGTTTTGAATTAGTTGATAAACCTTATGAATTATAGAGCATCTTCCCCCCGCCAGCTGGCATAACTTCAGCAAGTTTCGACGGGAGAATTCAGGCATCAAAAGGACACGATGGAAAAACAAAATGAGGGTTTTCTGCGTTTTTTTTTTTTTTTTCAGACGCTCTTTTCCTCCAGCAGTGTAAAATCGTGCTGGAGTGTCTGAGTTGTAAATAAATATTTGTCTGCTTTTGAAGCTGCGCGTACG
Source organism: Malacoctenus gilli (assembly GCA_032164315.1). Taxonomy (NCBI): domain Eukaryota; kingdom Metazoa; phylum Chordata; class Actinopteri; order Blenniiformes; family Labrisomidae; genus Malacoctenus; species Malacoctenus gilli. The sequence goes on from JASSRZ010000006.1 coordinate 17,883,718, forward strand.
CTGGACGAATCGCGGCGTATCGAACCTCGGGTAGACAGACGGAGGGTTTTCCGGAGAGTCGCGCCTTCGACCTGTCTGCCGCCCCCCCCCCCTTCCGCTCCCCCGCCACGAAAACGTCACCGCGTGACAGCCAAGACAAACACGCCCTCTTTGTCGCCCGCTTAATAATCCCATTTAAGCTGAAATACCTTCCTGGTGAGAAGCCAGGCAATCACCGCGCCGGCTGGATGAGCGAATCCATTCTCTGCGCAGATGCGTTTCGCGGCTTACGACCTGACTGTAATGACTTGGCATCCTCTCGCCGCGCCCCGGCGCCGCCGCCGTCGCGCTCTGTAAATGATGATGCTTCAGAGAAGCGGCGGGATGAGCGTTTCACCCGCTCTGACTGCCGCGCTCCGACTCCCCGCCCCCCCCCCCGCGGAGCCGTAACCTTTTGCCCCTCTTTCGTGCGATGAAGTCTTTTTCTCTCGGCGACACAACATCGTCGCGTCGAACGGGAGCCGGAATGGCAGCGTGACGCACAAAAGGGGACTTTCACCGCCCGAATTTAGCAGAGGAGGCTCGCTTGATATGCAAATGGGCCCTGCTGTATGAATGTTTCATTCAGGCTTGGCTGAGGCGGAGTTTGCGGAGAGACGGGCCAACAGAGCATGAAATATACATCACAACACGAACCCGCGTGTCTGTGGGTGGGCACTGTAAGTTAATGACCGAGGGCTGTCGGCGCCCGCCTGTTTCTCTGTGCGCGCCGCCACTCGACGGGCATCAAGCGTGACCCCGGCGTGGGGTTATCGCGACTCCGGCGGAAGCAGCAGGAGGGTTTGTTTTTTTTTTGGTGCCGCTTCGCACGAGAGACGCTCAGATCTCGAGGTTTTTTTTGCGGCTGGCGCTTAATCACGGCGTGGACGGAGTCGGCCAGAGTTCGCATGTACGCCATCAATAATACACAGGCGCAGAAGCACATGCGTGAACTTTGCACTGGCGAAAAGTCCACAGAGGGAAAAAAAAGGAGCTTTGAAGGAACACAGTGAGAATGAAGTTGAAACACGGGTTTGATTTTCTCATTTCGAATGAGGCTGTTTTTATAATAAATCTCTATTTAGAAGTTATTCCAGGAAAATATCTTCATGTTTTGCTCCTTCAGAAAAACTACAACACCACAAAAAGTCCACATTTATTGTAATAACCTCCAAAATATAGATACAATATCATTTATTTACAGAGATGCTGTAAAAATCTTCAAATTTTGAGTCAATTTTCTTTCTTTATTATTATATTATTATTATTATTTTCTTTCGTGAGGAAAATATTTCGATAATTTTGCGTTTCTCAAAAATCTCTCACAAACACTTCAGTGAATATTTGGGTTACGCGGAAGAAAAAGTGGAGTTTGATGGCTGAGCTTTAGGGAAATACTTCGAAAAAACACAACTTTAATATCCCGAAAACTACGATTTAAATTCAATAGCTTGAATAAGTTTTCTTACGACTTCCTTCCGTTCAGCGCCGACCTCCTGCGACTCAACGCGGGAATAAAAAGCATCTGTCTCTTTAAGTCAATTAGCGGCTCGTTACCATCGCTCCTGTCTGACTCCTCCAGCTGTGGGTTCGCTCCCGCCACCAGATTATTATGTTCCCCCTCCGTGGCGACATGTTTGCGAGTGACACAAACAAAGCACCTTGCCGTGCCAGCTTTTGCTGCCCCGGGCGTGCGGCAGCTCACCAATCTGCGGCGCCCATGTAATCTCCCAGCCGCCGTTCAGCAGTTAACAACCTCTGCAGCTCGCCTCACTTCATGCATCATGTTCAGACGCGCGCGCTCGCGGTCGCGGTCGCTCGGTGTCGCTCTGCAGCCGAGCGGCGAGTCCTCGGCGGCGCTGATGAGGAGCCGTTCAGGCGGCAGCTCCCACCGCGCCCTCAGCCCGAGGACCATTATGCGGCTGGGCGACCGGGAGGCTTGTCACGCCGGGCGGAGCCTCGCCGGTGCAGATGGGTTAATTGGCTCCCCCGCCATCCGGAGAGCTCGCTCTCATTTAACGGCTTCGGCGAGGAGTTTCCACATCGTCTCCAGCAGCTCCGCCGAAACCCCCTCCGCTGATCGGGAGGAAAAACACCAATTTTGTCCTCTTGCGAGGACGCGAAATTAAAGAGTTCAGTGCCAGCGCGCAATCAACATTTGCCATGCAAATTTCGTCGAAATCAATCCGATGTTGCCAGACTGTGTCCGACAACTGTCGTCACTCTCTCGTTTGCAACGCAAAAGACAGTTTGGGGGCTTCTCATTGAGGCTGCATCAGTCTGTTTGATAAAGTTTCACTAATCAGGACAAATTTCTTGGGCAGACAAAACTGCAGAGAGGAAAACGGAGAGCGAATGTCAACAAAGCGGCTCAGCTGATAAACGTGTCGAGGAGGAGAGTCGGTGTCGTCGTTCCAGCGTTTTCAGGGTTTGCACAGAAACTCAGGCAGAGCGTCTCCACTCTGAACTGATCCCAGATCCGCATCTGCTCCGTGTGGACGAGAGTGAACCGAACGAAACATCTCGCTCCCTGGCCGCCGTCTGTGTGGGCGAGGCCGCGGACCGAGGTTGCATCTCGGCGGTTTTTCGATGAAGTTGCGCGTCTCTCATGTAAATTCGGACGAGCGTCTTGATTTGGAGTGACAGAAGGACGTCAAACGCAACTGAAATCGGGTCCTCGGGGGGGGGTCAGCGGAAGGAACCCGAGCCAACCTCGTGGGTGGACGGAGGTCCTTGCCTGCAGCTACAGCGACGTCAACATTTCACCTCGTGTTTCAATCATTCCGACTAAATATTCCAGCCGGCACCAAGTACGCTCCTCATCCGTCACGGTCAGGGGAAAAAGAAAACATATTCCTTTATGTTTTTTCTGCGTCTCCGTATGAATTATTCAATGACACATTCGTTCTCCGGACTCCACCTGCACGTAAAGGACGCCGCCCGTCCGCGACTCTCAGGCTAATTGAATTGTGGTTTTGGAGAGCGGCGGTCGTTTCCTTCCGTCTCAACTCAAGACAACTTCTTTTTTTTGTCATTTTGAGAACTAAATTTGATGGCAGCCATGAAGGAAAGAATACATGTAGAGATCACAGCGAGTAGGAGAGAAAAACTCAAGATATATAGTTTACATTTGAATCTAAGCAAGAAAATATGAGGCAAGTAGACATCTTTTTGTATTTTACTGTCACAAAACGTCTTAAATTGCTTGAGAGGCGTCGGTACACTTGTAGATGATCAGTTACATCACTCGTTCACAACGGTGATGCAAAACATTCACACGCAGTTGGAGGAAACTTCAGTTTCTCAGTTCTATCGAACCGTTGACCCTCTTTACTCGGTAACTGTCTCTCCTAAATGGCCCCATTTGTTGATTATGGTCATTGTTTGCACCTGGATTGGATCTTGCTGTGTGTGGTTTGCATGTTCTCCCTGTGGGTGTGTTTTCTCAAGGTATGTTTGTGTAAAAAAACATCTCTGTCAAGTCGATACTGTCTCAATTTTCACTGCGTTTGTCGAGCTCTCACCCCACATCTTTTTAGCCATTTATTCGCCTTCTAACATGACTTTTTGCTTTGTTTTGACCAGGATAAATACTCGCTGCTTCATGTTCGGCCCCCTCAGTGTTTGGACAAAGACTGACACACTCACGCCGTGAGTTTAATAAGCAAGGAGCGCGATTCGGCGGCCCAGCCGGAAAAGAAAGCGGAACCGTCGCTCCGTCTCGTCGTGGGGGGGGGGGGGGGGGGGGGGGGGGGGGGGGGGGGGGGGGGGGGGGGGGGGGGGGGGGGGGGGGGGGG
>JASSRZ010000006.1:17887632-17918650 GCA_032164315.1 Malacoctenus gilli
GGCCCCCCCCCCCCCCCCCCCCCCGGGACTCATAAATACAGGGACTGTCTCCCAAACTGTCTGCGGCACATCGTATCACAAAAATACAGCGTTTCAACCGCACAACTAACAGCGCAGACAGTGAAGGAGCTGCCAGAGAAGCAGATCTGTCATTGTTTGGAAGGATGTGGCAACATGTAGCACCTCATCTGAGTCGATATTAATCAAGTCCAACAAGAGAAAACGCTCGCATCTCCTGTTTTTTCGAACAATCCTTGATGGTTTTTTCGTGTCGCATCTTTTCTTTCTGATGTGGCTTCTGCCGCATATTTTTCAGCGTCTGTAGTCCATTTCCTTTTGTGTTTCGGTCCCACGGACCGACTTCGCATCCAGGTCCAGACTTCCGGCTCTCAGCTGTGGGTCACATTTGTAAACGGGAGACTTTCATGGTTTTTACTGTTAATTATAAAAATGTCAGCGGAGAGCCGGGGGAATTATTTGCTGCCAATTATCTGCCTTGTTAACAGCGTGGACATAAAAAAAATACTTGGAAACGGAAAACCAGTGAGTCACATGTCGTTCTGGACAAAAAAACGGATGTTTTGTTACAACTTTTGGTATTATTTCAATTATTTGAAGGGAAGCAGAGTTAGTTTGATAATTATTGTGAATTAAAAACATCTTTTGAGTCTTTTTTTCCTTCCTGTCTTTATAATGTAGTTTTATAACAGCATCGCACTGAATTGTCTGTCCTGTGAGCAGGACGCAGAGAGACAGCAGCTCTGCAGCTCTCCAAAATGTATTGACTTGACCTCACCGTCAGTGGCTGTTCCTGTGTTGTGAGTTTTATATCAGAAATTTGTGCACTGAAGCTCACAAACTATCAACACGAATGTAGACGCGTGTAACTGCACGTAAAGTAACACAACTCAGTCTGGAGGAGAGAAGAAGCACACGTCTGGCTTTTGTTGTTTTTTCCGCCACCTTATTTGGAGTTTCTCTCCCACCCGAACGCAACGTTCGGCCTCGGTGGACAGAAGTGCCGATTCCCTCCATCGATATTGCTCCCATCGCGAGCCCTCTTGTTTCCCTCGGAGCCATCTTGCATCGATGCGCAGCAGTCGGTTTTATTCCTCAAATGTCATTAAAAGACTACAGTTGAGGAAGCATCTCTGTGGATGATACAGGCTGGTCCAGGGGGGGGGGTCTGAGAAGGACCCCCCCCCCCCCCCCCCCCCGCTACCCTCTCCTCCTATTCCCCCTCTCTGTCTCTCGCTCTCCTATCTCCCGCTCTCTCGCCCTCGGGACTTTAGTTCATCAAGCCAGTGCAGGCAGTGAATACACAAAAAAAAAAGCGTAACCCAGCTCGCGGGGCCGACGGTCACTGAGGCAGCAATAAGAGATGTTATTACAGATGTGCTCAAGGCTTTGTGGCCACACGTTGAAAATGACGGCGCAAAGTGGCGCGACATGTGTGGCGCTTTTCAGTCTGGGGGGAGGAAAGAAGCACAAGCGGTGGAGAGGAGCTTGGAGAGGCTGATAAAGGAGCAGGAGAGGAAGCAGAGGCAGCATGGAGGGAGGTGGAGGGAGGTGGGGGGGGGGTGAATAAGAAAAATATTAGGAGTAGGAGGGCAAAAAGTAGAGAGGCTTGTTTACCGAAGCATGAAATGCAAAGCAAATCTGTATGCATGCAGGGAGTGAAAGTATCATGTCAACGGCGGCAAAAAAAGGGGGGAAGCGGTTCAGGAAGCAGATCATCTCGGCGAGATCGCGGCCCACGCAAGCCGCAGCGCCACGCCCGAACACGCCGAACACGTTCGTTAATACAAATCAGGATATATATGCCCACCCTCCTTACTCCCCCCCCCCCTCCCCTTCTCTTTCTCTCAGCAGCCTTATCAGCCGGCACCAGGGGGGGAACTTAACTCGAGTTAAAGTCACAAAAAGCAAACTTAACTCTGAACAACGTGACGTTTCGAATAAGAACGTATTAGAGGAGTTTGCACGCGGTTCGCTTGACCCGGACACTTTGAAAGGGGAATTAGAGGAAGCACAGAAGTTGGATGGATAGATAGTGAAAGATAAAGTGTGATTTTTGTTGCTACACAAAAGAATATTAAGTCTGAGTTAATGTTTTGGGGTTTTTTTCTTGCAGGAATGCAAGAATCAGCCGATGTGCCCTGAGGTTTTTCTGGCAGGCAGCTCACGGGGCGTCCGTCCATCTTCTGCACTCGCTCTAAATCCGGAATAAGGTCGGGAGAGGTTCGATGCGTCAGCTGCACGAAGTTGGCCTCAAATGAAAAACAGCCTCGCATATCAAGAAATAAACAAGTCAGGATGTGGTGAGTCTCGACTCAGACCGGTCCGTCTCTCTGTGGTCCAGTCAGAACAGTAGCAACACTGGAGGAGGTGGGAATCGAACTACCACCCGCACAACAGCTCACAAACTCAAGGGCAACGTATTTCAGCTGTTTATTTGTTGGTAATGCAGATGCAACCTTGTTTCAGAGCAGTTGCATCCAGACAAGACAGATCGAAGACAGAATTGTGAGGAAACTTCAGGATTTGCGCTCAATCAGCAAACATTCAGTGTTGTTCTCTGTCTGCGTGTGTCCGACTTTGAGTGAAAACCAGCGAATTTTACGACCGGCTGCTTTTTCCCCGAGTCTCGAGGACGCGGCGTCAGAGACGAGGGTTCACCTCCTCGCTCATCTCTGCAGGCGGCGATTTCTGTGAACAAAAAGTTTTACGAGGGAGTTCAGTTCGGATAATCAAATCCCTTTTTGTTTATTCATTCTCCAAATATAATTTTCTGCTAAAGAGGCGTCTGTCCATGAAATATGCATGATCCCCCCCCCACCCCTCCCCCAAACGCTGATGGAGGCAGAGAGAGAGAGGGAACAAAGGAATTTCATGGTGGAAAACAGACACTTCACCCTCCAGAGTTTATCTGCAACCTTGGAAGTCGGCGAAAGAGACGAAACCGTTGTTAATGTGTAAATAATGACCTAATTTCATGAGACTACAGCCGCCGTTTCTTCTTCGCCTTCCTGCTCTTCAGGAGGGGGGGGGGCGGGGGAGAGATGCGGCGCTGCAGGCGGAGCCGTTTGTGGCCGGCAGAGTCCCTGCAGGGCCTGAGAGCTGATGCAGGTGGATGTACAGATTAAGTGGAGTTGGATTAAGGAGCTTTGTTGATCTGATCCCTCGAAGAGCTGATACAGTGCAACATGTGGCACGGCATGTGTCTCTCAGGCTGACACACACACACACACACACACACACACACACACACGTGCACAGGGACTTGCACAGGGAAAGTAGGGACTACTTTCTGTCTCTAGCTTCCCTGTTGACGTAAAGCGTTTGCTGGCCTTTGACCTTTGACCCTAATTTCACTTTAATTTCAACCTCAGATATAAAACTCGTCGTTCCACCTTGTTGAAACATGCAAACCAGTGTTGGGCTGGTTTAGGACCAAACTGTAACGTCCATACAATTGGAGAAACACAAGAGTATCCCAGCACACATACAGGTGTGTTGAATTTTCACACCTTCAGGAAACTTTGCGTTGACCTGCGGCATTGGTGCCTCACTGCCCATCCAGTAATGTCCAGTTTCAATGACCTTCGACTTGTTTTTGTTCAAAATTCTATGTTTTGCTCTTTGGCTTCAGTTATAACGAAAAATTAGGGGAAAAGTGATTAATTAAAGGCAACAGGCTGCTTTTAAACCAATAAAATAATAATAGAATGAAAGAATATAATACACATGCAGGGTGGATAGTCGAAGACGGTCTGCCAGGATGTTAAAGTGTCCATTTTTTTCTCTTTAAATGTCCCATTGGCTCTTTGAGAACAGGGTATTACGGCCGTGGTAATTGAGCAGACACGCACATCGTTTAAAGCGAGATAACACAATAACTTTCAAATTACTTCTAGAGAAGTCACAGCTCGCTCCTTCCTCGCCTCTCCGCGGCCAGGATGAGCCCTGCGTCCCCCGTCTGGACCAGCTGCAGCCCCTCAGACGTCAACAGTTTAAATTTCTGTTAGCGGAGCGGAGAAATGAAAAGTGTCAGGACCAGAACCGAGCAGCCCCCCCACCCCCCACCCCCCTCCCCCTCCTCCTCCTCCTCCTCCTCCATTCATCTGTCAGCGTGACACTGAAGCCACCTACAGAGTCACACGGCGACAGCAGAGGTGGGCGGTGGTGGGTGGGGGACGGGTGGGGGCTGGCGAAGTTGAAAGGAGAGTGATGGTTTCTGACAGATGGGTGTCGCCGGTGTCAAATCAGTGCTCGCTGGGCAGCGCTGATTCACCCTCTGCCATTCAAGAGACGGCGCGCGGTGACAGAGCGAAGCTGTCGCGCCGGCAGACAGACGGGCCCGAGCGGGAGATAATTACCGTCGAAACTTCAGAGAGTGAGACAGGAATAAATTGAAACGGAGTGAAATGGAAAGTGAAGGGTGCGCAAAAGAACCTGCGAGAGAGAGAGAGAGAGAGAGAAGGATAGATGAGTGGCGAGGTAGTAAGTTTCATTAGCAGTTATTAAAGGAGCCACATATTATCCAGGTCAGGGCAGCGGAGAGTCCCGCACGCCCGGGCCGACACTCCTCGGGGGGGGGGGGGGGCAGAGGAGGCTCACGTTGGGAAACAAGGTGGGGAGACTGATGGCTCAGGTCAGGGGAGACACGCAGACTGACAGGTGCGGACGCAGGGGGGAGGTTCGGGGGGGACCATTCGTATGGTAATTTGTTCGAGGGGGGGAGAAAAGGTACAATCAGCACAACTTGATGGATGTTGACTTTGAGGAAACTCGGGTCGCAGGCAAAATATCACTGAAACGCAGGAGGAGGCCGGAGAGGAGAGGGACGAAGGTTGATTTTCAAGAGGCAAAAACAAAAGAAGATTTACAAGATTCAGACGTCCAGGTACTGAGCAAGTAAGGAATCAAAATTACTTGTATGCCCTCCAGGAAGGGGAGAGTCGATCGTTCACCGGAAGGACGGCAGGAAGGAGGGATGAGGTCCTTGAGACCAGAGTCGGACGCCAAAATAAAACAGGAAGTCTTAAGGAAATATGGAAAAAACACAAATGGTCGCTGAGATTTGGAGCGGGATCTGGAGCTGTTAAAGACATTTCAATGTTTCGCCTCTTAGATCGCTTTCGTCGCTACGAAGGTGCGTTTGTTTCCACGCTGCGTCGACGTGAAAGTCTCGAATCTGGCTAAAAATGGACGATCCACGTCCGTTCAGCTTCCCAGCCTCAATCCATTAAAAACTCGCCATAACGCTCCTGCCAAAGCCTGAACGTTAGCGGTGGAATCAGACGGCAGTTGGCAAAATTCACAATGTGCATCGTGGGAAGTGACGTCACCACGAAAAAGGTTTGGAGGGAAGAAGGCCGAGCAGGACTGCAAAGAAAGAGACGGATTAATGAGCGTTTTAGCGGGCGCCTCGGTGGGTTTCATTTAGCGGCGTAGCACCTTCATTTATCTCCGACTCTTAACAATGAGACCGGCCTGGACCAGGAGGATCCCGGGACCGGGAGCCAAGTTTTGGGCTCCGCGTGTCTGGGCGAGCTTCCTGCCAAAAGCGCCGCGGTCCGAGACGCTGAATTTTGCAGCCATCTGCCCGAACCGCCAGGTGACCTCCACCCACCGATAACCACGAGGCGGAAGGACGCCGTGGCGTCGCAGCCAATGAGCCTTCCAAGTCGGATCGCATTCAGTGAAGATTTAGGAAAACTAAGTGTTTTGGATTGCTGGAAAGACTCACAGAGGACGAAAACGCTGGTGCAACATTTTTTCACCGCTGAATTTAGTCGGTTTTTAAAAGCATTCATCATAATATCGAGCGCAGGATGTAAAGCGGCATTAAGGGAGAAATGCTTGCACATGAGAAAAGCAAAATGATGAGGCAGTGAAACAGAAGTAGCAGGTAAACGCACGAGTTCAGTGTTTGTACTCTCACTCTGGAGATACAAACAAACAAACAAACAGGTGTTATTCCATTAGCCAGAAATTAACTCACTTTTCTGGAGAGAAAAGCAACTTTTAATGCATCATTTGAGGCATAAACTGATTTGAAAAAAAGGTTGGGAAAGGGGCAGAAAACAGGAAGCCAAATAAATGTTTATTGCGGCAGATTAGCCGGATTTATGACCGCCGAGCCGATATCCAAACATTGATTTATGCTGCTGCTGGAGAGCAAGAAGAGGAACAGGAGGGTAAATTACACGCGACTGTGTGTCGGCCTGTTCAGCCGCGCTTGTGGGGACCGAAAGGTGAAACCCCAATGAGCTGTAAAACCTTTATTCGGTGTCCGGATGTTCATTGGAATACCCGGAATTTACCAGCATTTGTGTGTGTGTGGGGGGGGGGTTGCTTCAGGTGTGCAGTGTACAAAGCAAACTGTTTTTGGGCACTGATGTTGCTTTTTTGTACTCTAAATAATCAGACATCACTGGTTGTTAAGTTTAGTCTGGAGTATTTGGTCTCGTGTACACAGAAAAGGGTTTACAAGTACCTAAAGAAGTATTTTTTATTGTATTTACGATTTATAGTCACAGTTTTGCTGTGTGATCGCTGAAAACCTGACAAGAAAGAGACTGTCGTCCCAGTTTGTGTCTTTCTGTCTTCTTCTATGTCTTGTGGCGATCTGAGGCGCCACCTGCTGGCCTGTTATACATTCTACAGCATTGTCGGCGATGTCGTGTGGACGGAAGTGTTACCTGAGGCTACAAGGAACTCTTTACAAACAAACACAGTTTGATGTCTTTGTGGAAGAGAGACAGAAGCTGAAACGTCTCATCAGAGAGAGAGACGAGGGGTCTCTCAGGGCCAATCAGAGGAGGTGCTTCCTGCTGAGTTCCAGTTCTCCTTCTCTTGTTTTCTCGCTCTTGATCTCGTGAAGCAAAGTTTAAGGCCGCGTGATGAAACGGCAGCGGCGGCGTCTTCAATGACTTGGGTTCAGCTTTTCGTCTTGTTTCGTTCCCAACAAAGAGAAACGCTGGTCGGCCTTTCGCACGGTTTGCTCTGCCGCACGTCGGCCGGCTCGAACACGCTCCCGGGTTTTTTATCAGGACCGGAGCAGCTGCTCGCTGTGACGTTTAGCGCCATGCTCTGCAGCTTACAGCGGCCGTATAGAGTCAGCTCAATCGTGTCATTAAACAGCTAAATAAAATGTTCAACACACAGAGGCCAAAGAAAACGCTGCAGGAAATATTACGTGTAATTATTCACATTTTTAAGGACAGATTGAGCCCAGTATAAATAAATAAGGAGCTCCTCTTCGGCTAATTTTCTTATTATTTCTGGCCTAATTGTATTTATGCCTAAAGTTATTCTGCTGTCTTTCGATAAAGTGTCAAGTGGCTCTATAATTTTACAAGTAACATAGACTAAATTAAATAAAGTGCAAAACTAAAAGTTCAAGTGAGTGTTAGCAAAACAGTTTGCCTGCTAATTACGATGTCTCGTCTCGTCCCGTAAACTGAAAACTCGTCCAAATCGCTGTAAAACTATCTGTGTATTTATGGAGATTAAAAAAAAAAGCCTTTTGAGAGCAGAGAGTCGGAGCCGATGAATTCTGCAAAGCGTTTCAAACGAGCCTCCCGATCAATCCTTTAAGTGCCGCGAGAAGCCGAACGGTGGGAAAACCACAAAAGTCATTAGGTATTGATAAATCACGCATACTCAAATTGAACTTCCCGCAGGTATTAATCCACTCAAAGCTATTTTTCGCAGCATTAAATAGATTTAAGGTTCATTTCAATCTATTCGCTGGTTCGGTGCCAAGTTTCACCTTCGCTGAGCGGCTTCATCTGATGCTGAGGGCTGCAAGTTTCCACCAGCCAAATGTTCCCAGGAGCTATTTTGGGCTCGATTCTCTTCTGAGAAGGAAAAGCGACTTTACAGACATTTTTTAAGATGCCCAAAAACACTCGGAAAACACATCAAACGTCCACAGATGGGTGGTGACACTCGCCTTAATCCAAATGTCATTACACCCAAATTTTCTGCTCGAAATGTCCTTTTTTTCTTTAAACGAGGCTTTCGAATGACTCGACTCTCACGCGCTCTTATTTTGAAGCCTCTTGTGTTTGTGAGGGGGGGTTTCGCCTGCCAGCGTTCAGCTTCTGCATCCCTTTCTTAGATGCAAACAGGCGAGGGAGACATAAGGATCCACTGCTCGCTTCATCCAAGCCGGGCCTGCAGGGAGCTGGAACTCGTCCCGGCCGACTGTGGACCGTTTCGCCGAAATGCTTTCATTTCATTAGACAAAGACGCATGAATAGGAATTCGCGTGGCGGTTACCGCTCTGCCCTCGCAGCACGAAGGTCCTGGGTTCAAATGCAGGTGAGAGCTCGCTGTGCTGAGCTTGTGGGCGAGACAGTTGCAGGTCTATAAATAAAGGAGCTAAACATGCCGTGGAAAAACACACAGTTTATGGTTTGTTTGTTTTTTTAACTTAAATCAAAAGTTCCAGGTCATAAAACTTGTGAGCTTTTAATGAGAGAAAAGACGTGTCTTCAATGTTGTTGTAATGGCACTTTCTGTCAGTAGGGGGAGACAAACCTTCAGCAGGTTCCTGTGAAACGTCTCGGAGATCGAGGGAACTTTGCCCTCCGTCGCGCAAACTGCCAACTTCAAAAATCGTAAACTGAGCGAAAGTGAAGACGGAGCCCCGAAGAGAGGGAAAAAAAAAACTCGGAAATGTCCCTTCGGAGAGTTTTCACTCAGCAAAGAGAACAAACAGCTCTGGGAATATAAAACTCCCAGAAAAGCTGTCACATCCTGTCAGCGCTAATAACCAAGAAATTAATCCCGACACCACATTAACCCGCCGCCACAGTCGCTCCCTGTCAAATTACCACGCTACTGCTAACAAGCCGCCGAGCGCTCCACGCCAACCTGTAACCTGTCCGGCGGCATGCTGTGAGGTCGGTGACAGGTGAGGCGTCGCAAGTCAATCGACCCGATGAAAGAGCTTAATTTTGCTATTTAATAACTAGTTTGAACACTAAAGGTCCTTTGCACCTTTGATTTGCCCCAAAAAAAGATTAAAAGAATGCAAATATAATTTTTTTAAGTAGAAACAGAGATTTTCCTCACTTTGCTTCAGTCTTTTCTTTTAATAGTTCTGACAACATTATGGTTTGACGATTACAATACATATTTTCTAATTTCAAGACGATTTGAGGGAGCAAACCTCCATGTTTGTCTTTGGCTTTACAGACTAAAATCAGAATTAAGTTTGTTTGCAGATAAAATCCTTTTATTTTTCCATTTAAATGACAAATCTCTGAAAAAATACCAACAGAAACTCCTGTTTGGACGAGCAGAAGAGCTCATCACAGGTTTTGTCAGTTCAGTATGAAATGGAGCATCTTCCTACCTTTAAAAGTGACGTAACCTAACGAGTGAATCAGGAATAAACAATCCAGCCATCAGAATGACCCTTCAAGTGCTAATATGCAAAGGAACAATTTGCCTTCTCGAGTAAAATCCTGAATAGACATCATTTGGAGGAAGATGCTCTAAAATTTGGATGCCATTATCAACATGTACATGGACTAACAGAGGGAGTTCAGTGAAATAGTAGCAGGTAGGACGACACCTTTGGTCAAAACTGGTGCTAATGGATGTCTGCTTTTGTCAACACGAGCATCTTCCTACCTTTCATAAGGTTTGACGCCTGTAAGGTTTGGACTTGATGAGTAAATTCTGAATTTATGGCGATAAAACATCAGACTAATCTTTATTAATTAGAACATCAAACTTGGGTTTGGAGTTTGTTGTGTGTTTCTTGTATTTTTCCTTGTTTTTCTTTGCCTAGTTTCCCATATTGCATCCTAATAACTCGCCGCATTTGCATAATAACACTTTCAAAAAAGCGTGTGAGATCGAAGGCGTGGGCGAGAAGTCTGCCAGCACAAATATTATCAGCGTCTGCGTGACAGATTGGTTTGAACCATTTTAATTCTTTATGACATTGTTAGAATGTCAACAGGGATTTAAAAGTTAAGAGAGAAACTGGGAAAGTGGGCATTTTGTAAACAGTGGCTGCGAGCCAGCCGCCGAAAAACAAACAGAGCAGATTTCTTCACTCGCTCGCTTCTGCAAAGATGTTTTAATGCTCGGATTCGTTTCATTTTGATGTTAAATGGAAACGACGGCAGCCTGAGTGGAAACCAGCTTTGACGAGGAACTCGTAACTTTAAATGACTCGCTGAGCCTCCTTCACATTTAACCCTTTAACACCCGTTGGCTCACCCGTCAGGTGGAGCCAAGAAGTAACTGAACCTCTCACACTGAGTGGAACTTCACTCAACCTGATAGTAAAAATCACTTTAAGACTTTACTTTTTTCATTGGAGTTTGTTTTGTTTTGATTTGATTTATTTCATTTCGACTCTACTTTCATTTATCAAAATTTTTTTATATTTTTTTCAATCTTATTAATTAAATAATTTCATTTTTCACATTTACAAATCTATTTTTTTTCACCATCAAAAGGTGAAAAAAGAAGAAAATTCTTTGAAATATTTCTCCAAGAATTTTTTACATTTTTTTTCTTTTTCCCCAATTTGAAAAATTGCAAAACACAAAAAATTAAAAAACAAATAAAATTAATAATAATAATAATAATAATAATAATAATAATAATAATAATAATAATAATAATAATAATAATAAGACAGAGTTATTTGGGGCTTTTGATGTTCCATAAAATTTCACAATATTCCCAGTTATCCATATTTGTTTGAACAGACAAAACTCCAGCAGCTCCTTCTGATCTTCCTTCTATTCTGATATATTATTTATACCAACAAATATCTTCTCCTTTCAGCCGATGCGAGCATGTAAACAGTTAAAAGAGATTAAAACCCGGCGTGAGACGGCGCATCACAAACATCACCCGGGGAAGTCTACTCGCTTCCATCAGCCGCCAGCGAACACAGATTGATGAATCTGGCGGCGCTTCAGGAGTGACGGGACCTAAATTAGGATTCGTCCTTAATGAAGCAACGAAGAGAGAGCGAGATGTAAAACAGATTTCACCTGACTGAATGATCCTTAATTAACATCGAGGCAGCTCCATAATGGTCTGTCCTGTGTGATGGCAAATCGCTGCAGAGCGGCCGCTCAGCAGGTCTGAACCGCTGCCTGAGGCCATGTCAGAGGGACTCCCGGTGAAATTACAGCTAATAATAGATGATATTGTGTTGAACTACCAACACGTTGTGTCTGAGTTTGTTCCTTTCTTTGTAATTGGACTGAAAGGCGGTCGGGATGAACCAAACGCTTCCTCACTTCTCATTACTAATTTCCTTGTTTCTTGAATGAAATCGATAGAGTTCGGGGGCGCGTGGACCCCCCTACAGGCCTGGCATATGTACTGCAGCATCCTCATGAAATCTCTTCATTTCTTGTGGACTTGTTGGGGTTCTTGGTTGCCAGTTTTGGAGCCACGGGGCTCATGTTTGACCCCCCTTCGCTCTGTTGACCGAATCACTCCCCCTCCAGTGATTCGCTGCCGGCCGTTTCCCCTCGTGTGGTTTTAGAAGCAGTTAGGAAACAGTCCTCGGTTGTTTCTGGAATATGTCGCAAGGGGGGGGGGGCGTTGCAGGGGGCAAAAAACCGACTGGGAGCCATGCAGGCCCAGTATCCGTCTCAGCTTTGATCTCAGCAGACCCCTGAGGGGGCCAACCTCAGTGTGCATCAGGGGTGAGAAGGGCGGGGGGGTTCTCCCCTGAGGTGTTTTAGACCCACGCTGGCTTTCCCTCCAGTGATGAAATGCAATATTTGGCTTTTTATAAATGACTGACTGAGCCTCTTATTGTAACTGACTTTCACACTTTTCTCTCTAAACCTCGAGGAACTTAATCTAATTTTCCCTTCCACGGACCTAGGGGAGCTGTACACAAACAGGCTTCATTTGACTCTTCTTTATTTATTTTATTTTCTCGCTATAAACACAAAAAAAAGACTCGAGCCCGTCAGAAATGTCTTCTGTTGTGTGTTTCTCGGCCACTTTCTTTCATTTTCTTTTCATTTTCTTTCACGCGGAGAACAAAAAGGAAAAACATATGAGGAGAATCTGCTCTGATAAAAGAACTTGAACCTTTGCTTTTAATGTCAACATTTGTTGTGGGTTTTTTTGGTTTTAAAGCTTTTTTCTTTGTCTGTCGTTGGTCCAGTCGCTTTGTTGCCATGTGTTGGGGTGTTTGCAACAATCTGGCTGTGATCAAAACGAGTGCGTGCGTTTTCATGTGCGGCATCAATAGATGATATCTGTCATTATTCAGCCTTCACCAAACCGTGACGAGCTGTGCGGTGTGAAAACAGACCTGGTTTTATTGAGAAAGATTGCAGATTTGTTGTGAGAGTTGATACGAAATAAATCAAAGATTGAACAAAAACATGGACCATGAAATAAGAACTCAGTGTAAAGCGATGAAGAGGTGAATCGACTAATCTCCACTCCTTCATGTCATAGATTAGAAAATTCAAGTTATATGAACGATTTAGTTAATCGTACAAAAAAGCTGAAAGCTGAGAGAAATATTCAGCAAAAAAAATCCACATTTTATTTCTTAATATTCGTTTTTTTCTGATATTACTGTCTCATCTTGTCCCCACTCAACCTGGTTGTGAAACGTAGTTCAGTTGAGAAAAATGTCTTTAACCTTGGGTCAGTTTCTTGAGTTCGCTGATGAGCGTTTCGGCGGAGAAGTTGGGAATTTAAAAGTCACATATTTATTCGTCACCGCACAGAAATGTCAGAGGGGCGAAATAAAGGCACGAGATTGACTTTGTTGAGTCAATGACTTGACCGGTCAATCAATTCCAGTTTCCTAAATATTTACCCCCAGAGTTTGCTGACAGCTTCGCACCCGCAGTCATTATTCCTTCTCTTTCACATAAATGTCAGCCGGGCAAAATGAGATTTTCTCCGACTGGAGGATGAACTCTTATTCAACCTCCATGTTTATTTGGATATCAGCTCGACGGAGAGTGCGGGAAGTTAATATTTAAGGCTTCCAAAAAAGCGAGTCCGAGACCAACTCGGGGTGACTTTTGAATGACTTTCAGTCCATTTGGTGGAAGTTTCGGACAAAGAAACGATGTTTTAGGGCCGATCGCTCACCGGACCTGCAGGCAGGGGGTCATATGACTGTGGGAAGGGGGTCCACGGTGCCCTGCTGAGGCCCCTCATCATGCTAAATCCCCCCATCATACATATCGACATATTTCCAGTAATCCAGAAGAAACACATAAAAAATTTATCCTAAACTCACTGTATTGTTGTGATTTGCTTTAAATAAAAAATATGGAGAGTCTTGAGTAAGGTGGAAGCTTTTATTTTGAAAATCTCATAGGTTTATGGATAAGAATTAAACCTGTTTCACTTGTGATTTAGGAGAAAGTAATTTCGGTGTTGAATTCCAGGATTTACTCTCAATCTATCCTTAAAAATTCCAAGAAAGACCATATGCTGGGAAAAAGGAGGTAAAACATAAAGTTGCAATTTAAACGGGTGATTCTTGGGCCTCTCATTTGAAAGTCGGGGGCTTTATCCGTCCCCTCCACCAGCCTCCACCCGCCCGGCTCAGGCTGTCCGGCAGGTTTTGGAGGCGGGCTGCGGGGATCTGCTCCCATTCAGCGGCAGCAGCGCATTAGGCAGGTCCAACACTGCCGGGCGATAAAACCCGGCTTACAGTCGAAATCCGGTTCAGCCCCAAGGTGTTGGGCTGGATGGAGCCCAGGTGAGAGCTCAGTGCCGAGGAGTCCAGGTTTCCCACAGAAAAAAAAAAAACTGGGAGAACTGGAGCGCTTTCCCACGAACTTCAGTGTCCTGAACCACCAAGTCTGAACAACAACACGAGTAGAAGGACAAGTCGTGATTCTAAGACTTGAAACCGCTGATAAAAGATGTTCCAGCTTTTCAGGGACCTTAAAAAGTCTGATGTAACTCAGAACAGAGAAGAATCGGACAGTTTCACAACTGACTTCTCTGTGAAAAACTGTCGAAATAAGATAAATTTGTTAAGTTGCTGAATTAAGTAAAAGATATCAACTATTTCTATCAAATCTGGAAAATTTAAAGCTGAGTGTACTACAAAATTACAGCAACACTGTTTCTTGAGATTTTAAGTGACTGTTAATATGATAAATGTATTAATTTTAAAGAAACAGGAAGGAATCTGGAAGTTGCCAAATATGGTCAAAGACGGGTTTAAAAAAAATAGAATTTTGAAGACATTTTTTCTGTACACTTTGGTACTCATGTCATTGTATTTGAATGATTAGAATCAACTTAAAATAAATGTCCTGAATTAATTCATTGAGACGTATAAAGTTTTGACATGAATAAAGGACTCGGGGACCAGTGATGGCATATTTTCCTCCGCTCTGATGGCCAGGAAATTATTTAGATGTGGGGGGGGGAGAATTTTCCCCTCCTCTCCTTCACCGTTTCTCAAATCCACGCTGATCTCGTGACACGAGCTGGGGGAGTTATAAAAGGAAGGGCAGTTCGATCAATGTAAATCCCTTCCACATGCAGGGGTTGCAGGGTGCATCCATAAATCATGCCGGGAGACGGTGAACAGATTGAATTGTCACAACTCGGCCTGATACAGATGAGGGAGAATGAGGAGGAAGAGCGCTGCTCGCTCTCTCGCTCTCGCTCTCTCTCTCTCTCTCTCTCTCTCTCTCTCTCTCTCTCTCTCTCTCTCTCTCTCTCTCTCTCTCTCTCTCTCTCTCTGCAGAGCAGAAATAGACACAGTGCAGAGAAATGAGGGGAAAAGATGCTAATGCGTGTTAGGCTCGTGTTCGGGCAGCGGGGATCCGCGAGGGGCCGCCGCTCGTCTCTGTGTCAGCAAATATTCAGTTCAATTAAGCCGGCGAGAGAATTTCACTGGTGCTGTCGTGTTGCCGAGTGTGAACTTCGACCCGCAAGTGTAAAAGAAACTCAATAAACACAAACATCCGGCTGCAAGGATGTCGAGTTTATTGCTTTTCCATTTCGTAGCCCAACACGCCGGAAAATCCGAGACAAAAGCGTCAGAAAAACCGATTTCAACGACTTCCGGATTTCAGGCTTCGTGCTTTAAACTGATCACGTAGCTGAATGTTAGCATCAGCATTAGCCAAAGTAGCTGTCTTTCTGTTACTTTACCACTAAACCCCTGTTTACCTGAGGAGTCAGACATTATAAATGAAATTACCATCTGTGAATTCATTCACCTTGCAGACGTGACATACACGTGGCTCCATTTTCATAAAGCGCCGTGTAAACACGACCCTTCAGTCGGCCTCCGCGGCTCCTTCGCGTAATTAGGTTTTCGAGCGCATGTAAACACCGTCACGGTACGCAAGATCGGACTCGCGCGTGCAACTTCGGGCCTCGATGCGAAATAAGAATATGAACGCGGGTCAGAGGTGAAGCTGGAAGGAGATTAGAGTGAATTCGATGAGGAGTTTTGCGGTTTAGCTTCTGAAATTAGCTTTGACTGGAGGCTGCTGTCGGCTGGTGCGGAGGTCAGAGGTCTGAAGCATTGAAATTACGGTCACATATACGGCGAGGACGGTTTATTCTCCCCGAGAGAAACTCTGCATCTTCTGGCTTCAGACTCTGGGTGATATCGCTGCGGACGGCTCTGCGGCGACTGTCGCAGCGCCGAGCGAGCGATTTAAATATCAGCGGCTGTCATTGAGAAACAATATCAAAGCACGGAGCAAATTATTTGAATCAGTGATACAGCCGCCGCTACATTATCAATTTGCATATGTGTATGCACCATCTGTCGGCAGAGTTGCCCTTTCCAAATGCCACGAAAGGTCAGAAAGCAATAAGTCACACCGCCGCCGCCGCCGCCGCCACGCCTGGCGAGAGTGCCTGGTTTCACACTGCACCGTATGCATCATTGGTGCATTTAACAGGAAATTGTAAACAGTAAACATAACACTGAAATTGATCTGGAATTAATCATTAAGTCATTTGCTGCGTTCTTGTCACAGGCTTGATTTAAGAGCTTCAACCTGAGCGCCGCCGTGTTTTACATTTTATTATGTGCGGCTGCAAAGGAGGTCAGCGGTGTTCAGGCCCCTTCCAGACTAATATTGATGGGCTTTTTTTTTTTTTTCTTTTTTCATCCTAAAATGAATCAATATTGGACCGGCGTTTTCTCTGTGAGTGATGAAACTGGCGGTCAGGGCTTGATCGCTTCCTGTTGAGGCGCCACAGCTCAAACTGGCTGCTGGAGAGATTGCGGGCGCTGAAATCCATCAGAAATCGGCTCCCGAGAGCAACTGGTGGAGCTGAAAATCACTCCCGCTTCCCAGCTACAGCAGATCTGAATGGCTTGATTCCTCAAAATGCCTTCATGATCCCGATAAAGCCTGGATTCGGCTGAACAAAACGGAGAAACGTGCTGGTTTCCTTTCGCGCGCGCTGGTCACGTCGAGATCTCAGATAGCGACGGGGACGTCTCATTAAAGATGTTGTCACGGTGATGGACGGACTTCCGTCCAGGTTTATAAGCTCAGTCGAGATCAAAGGAAAGTACACGCTCGCTGGTGTTTGATTTTCAAACTGAATGTGGGTCCGTTTGCGTCGCGAGGAAAACTCGGACTTCAGTTTTCATTTGTGTCACGTTGGACAAAGAATTAAGGCTCCTTTAAAGGTCACTTTGGACTCCGTGTGATCGTTCCTGGACGACAATCTCGTTATTGATTATCTAGATGAAACCAAAAACAAGTGAGTCTCACATTATATAGCTAACAAGTAAAACATATTACTCTTGCTTTTCGGTTAGAGGCGTCCAGAGATTTTCTTGTGAACTCTGCAATTCCTGTCCTTAATACTTTAAGGACAAGACTTGTTTAATTGAGTTTTGCCACAACTAATCAAGTAATCAATGAGCTAATTGTGTACTTTTCTGTGTAAATGGCTGGAGTGCACATGGCACCAGCCAAAAATGGAACAGGGTCGACAACAGGAAGTCCCTCGAACTGAGCGATTGGTGCGATCCGAAGACGGTCATCGTGTTTTCTTTCTGTCTCTCTACAAATGTTCGTCTGTCTTCAAGTAATCGAGTCAAATCCGTCCCAAATGAGTCCAAATGTCTTCTTGCCTTTGGTTTTCGTACCTGTTTTTGTCCGGTATTAACAGCTCGTTTCCCCAGATAGTCCGCTTCGTTTGGTCGGTGTGAACGCTCATCTGAATTCTGGTGGTGGCGCAAACCAACAATCTGTTTTTCCTCAAGTAGGTCAAAAGTTTGGAGGAGCAGTAAGTAAAGATTTATCTGAGTGTCGGTAAGCTGAAGGGTTTTTGGCAGCTCCCGTGTTTTCATATCTATTGTGTCAGCAGGCACAGGTCTGAACACAAGCTGTCAGAACTCGGAGGCCTCGCAGGTAAAGCAGATTCAGATTGTGTTGCCGTCTTTTCATGACGACCGTGTCGCGGCGCGGAGACAGTTTATCAGATCCCCCCCGTCTCAGAAGTCGTTTCTCCACGCGGCGCCCCAACCTGTTTGTCCTTTCACGTTTTCCCTCGAGTGTCAGAAAATGAGACCGCGCTGGAAATTTTCCATTCCCTCCTGTGACAGGCGGGATAATTGGCTTGCAGTCACATTCAGGCTGCCGGAGGAGCAGGTGCTTTTCAGGGCTGCGCTCTTTCAAACGGCACCGTGTCACATCTGCTGAAGTGGACGCAAAGGTATGAGGGGGAAATAATCATGTGTGTGTGTGTGGGGGGGGGGGGGGCTCCGCGTGAGTGGACTGATTCTGTAGGGTTAAAGACTGAGAGCAGCTTTCTTTCATTGTTTTTTTCAATCGCAATGCTTGTGATTGTAATTCGACATTAAATGCACATTTGGCCTTTGGTGCGTGTCGACAAATCGCATGTCCCAGAACAAAGAAAAACACGACTTGCAAAGAAACGTACCTCCATAGTGTCCTTAAAGGATCCTCAAATAAAGACGATAAAAAAAACAATCAGGACCCTTTAAAAATGGCAATAATGGCACTGTCCCTCCCGCCCTTTCGACGTCACCGATTGGCCGAATCAACGTCTGCCAATGTCTCATTTCAGCCCGACTTGACATAAAAAACCCAACTGCCAAGAGGATTCATCGTCCCCCAGCTGGAAAAAACTGCTTCCAGGGAAGTTCCTCAAAGTAAAACGAGGGATTGATGATTAATTTTTGGTTTTTTTGACACGTGAAAGTTTCCTCTCAGTGTTCTCCACCAGCGCCGTGTTTATTTTCCGTGATAAAGTCCCGACCCTGATTGTGACAAAGTTCAGCATGACAACGAGTTGTCGTTTTTTGTTTTCAAACACAAAGACTTGATTGCTGAGCGAAACAAAGAGTCACAATCAGACGGAGAAATTCCTGAATGTGACATGAAAACCTGCAATTTTCCTTGCTTCTACAATAATCTGTTTGTTCCAGCTTGTCAAAACATGCGTGCCCACTTTCCTACGTCTGCCTCCCATCCTCATCCTCGCTATTTGGTGGATTTTTTTCTCGCTTGCGGTTCCTGCTTCCTTTTTTTTTTCCGTGCCCCCCTTTTTGTTGAACATCTCACGTTTGCCTTCTTGAGTTTCCCCCCTCGAAGCGTGGGGTGATATGATTTATGTGGCCCTGTCAGGGCTCCACATGAGACGGCGGGAGGAAGAGCGCCGCTGCAACGGAGCTCTCCTCCTTTAATTTTCGGTCGGAAATAATCCAGAATAAGCCGCCCGTTGGAGCAACAAAAGACGTTATGTAAGTGTATCTGTCGGAGAGATAATCTGTTGAATCTTATCATGCCAGATTTCACGGAGCCCCGAGGGCACGCTGGGGTTGATACCAGGCGTCGTGTCGAGGCTGGAGAAAAAAAAGGGGGTCTACTGGTGTGGAAATACACTCAAGTGAGCTTATCGTCATCGGAGATGTTTCCAGAAACTTTTACGCAATTCGTCGGATTTGTGAATAGCTGGATGTGAGACTGTTCTCCAGTTATCTCGTGTAACTCATCCAGACTGGAGTCGCAGAAGACCGCGGCTAATCCCAGAAAGGCGGAAACATCCCGGACGTAGAAAGACGACCTCACGGCCGGCGACTGACGACTCGGTGTCACGAACGCTTCTCAGTGTACTCGACTGATTCCTGTTTCATACGCTGACTCAAGGAGTAACTGTTATTTCAGTGAATATCTGTTTCATTCCTGGCAAATAAATCTACTTTTTAGAGCATTTTTAAACACAGAGCTGTCTGGTGTCACTCCCCCCCCCCCCCCTCTCCTTTCCGTTTATGACCTCCATGATCTCCATGACTGATGGTGTTCAAACACACTTTTTCCTAATGTTAATCTCATAATCGTTTCATCTGTCAACGCGGAGTAGCCGCGGCTAGCTGCTAGCCAGCGGTGATTTACTCCTGGCTGAATATTGCTCCTCGGTGTGGCCCATTTCCTCGGCTCCCCCGGGATGTCGTATAACGCTCAGCTCGTCACGGAGAGAGAGGGAGAGAGGGGAGAGAGCGGGAGAGAGGTGACGGGACAACTTTGAATACATCGAGAGACCACTTTACATCTTATTGCCTCTTAGAGGCTTTTCCCCGATGATATAAACCTCTAAATTGCAAAGTGAAAAACCTGTTAATGTTTCGGCGCTCCATCATCCGCCACTTTTAAAGTCAATCAGTCAGCGCGCAATCAGCATTCCCCTCCACTCAGGAGCCGCGCCGGGGTGAGGAGAGGCGCGGGCCGTTACATCCCCTCAGCCTCCAATCTGGGGGATCCATTAAAGGGTCTTTATAGGACTCAGGACTATTTTCGGTGGAAAAAAGGTAATCCAATTGTCTTTACTCCTTTAATACTTTTTATATGGTGTCCCTCTGCTCAATCGCTCCCTGCTTCTCTTTTACATCCTCCCGTTTGCGCCGCTATTAGCCGAGCATTACGAAGCAGACACTTTGCCACATGAGAGCAAATATCACATCAGACGAATGACAACAAAAGAGCATCGCCGGTAAACCTGCATAATACAGACAGCTTCCTATTTAAGTGGCCTTTAAAAGCCCCCCCCCCCCAACCCCCCTGCTCCCCCCTTCCCTCTCTATCTGGCTGCTTCCACAAATTAACTCCAAGCACTCATAACGCTGCTGGTCCAGTCTGCTGTGACAGTCTCCACTCGTGTCGAAAGAGCTTTTTGGGCGACCGGCTGCAGCGATTTGTTCCATTTCAGCCACAAGAGCATTAGCGAAGTCAGCCACCGATGTTCGGGGGGGATGAGGCCGGGCTCACAGTCGGCGTTCCAGTTTGTGCTGAAGGTGTCGAATAGTGTTCAGAGCTGGGCGCCGTGCAGACGAGTCAACTTCTTTCTGCGGCACACTCGGGGGAGAAAAAAAAATCGCAGCCTTCCTTTTTGTGTGGCCTCATATTTCTCTGCAGGTGTGAACGCGGAGTCACGCGGCAGAATTTGAAGCATGCGACCCGTGTGAAAATACGGAGCGAGGGAGAGTATCGAGCTGCAAAACCTAATCATATGGAGCTCTCCTGCAGTAAATATCTTGCACTTAGAAGAGGCAAGAGACGCTTATTTTGTAAATAAACCCGACACGCCTTCACAGCACCTGAGTAAAAGGGATTTGAACGCATCTGTCAAAAGGTTCGAGGTCAAAGCAAAACTTCAACACATCAGGATGCTTTAATTTGATGGTGGAAAAAGCTAGAGACCGCCACGATAAAATCACAACTGCTGGAAAAAGACCACCATGCTCTGAGAAACTCCACTGGGATTTAAACCCATGAGCTTTAGGAAGGAGGACGATGCATATCATCCTCAATTCACTCAGTATATGCATGGTTCTAGGTAAATCAACCACCACTTCTTCCCTTGAGCACCAATCAGCACAAAAGATATCGAGTGTAGAAGACAATGACTTTCAGCGCAAAGGTCTTGGGTTTGAATCCTGCAATGATGCGATTTGAAGCAAAGTTTAAAGGTCAAAAGCAACAAACAAAAGTGTTCAAAAACAGAGTGGTGTGAAATTCAGAAGGTCTATTGACTTGTGGCTTTTAAAAAAAGTTCAAACTGAATACAAAGCTTCAAAAAGTCTGGGTGTTAATTGGTTCGAATAACAATAAAAGTTTCTCACTAACAAATGAAACTGAAATAGTAGAATTGTAGCTGTTCAAATTTGAGATGATATAGAACTTTATTTCCATATGTTGATGGTGTGACACTAACTTCCAATTGAAAAAGCATCACCAAAGTCAACAAACACGACAGTACCTCCGCCTTGTCATAAAAAATAACCCAAAACGTTTGACTGGCAGCCAGTGACGCATCTATTGAGCCGCGCTTTAATTTTTAATCATTTGTGGACGTTTGTCTCCCTCGTGCGGTTAAAAGTGGAACTACACTTTGGGGATGTCAACAGACATGAGGTCATTCGTGTAAAATTCAACATCCAGACACAAATGGTCATATCGAGACTATTGCCTCTTTTTTGAGTTACAAAGACCATGTTACGATATTATTTCAAATGTTTACAGCATAAGCTAAGAGTTTATTAAATAATAAATAAACACTGTCAGATTTATTTAAGACAGGCTGACTACTGCGGCGTGTGTGACCGTTTTGCATGAATACAGTAAAAAGTAAAGAGCCACTGCATAGCGTTGAGTATAAGTAACCAGCAACATGTTTTAGATCATGGACAATTTAGAAACCTCGCACTTTGAGGTGGAGATGCAACACGGTGCCACCGGACGGCCCTTTAACGATTTATTTTTTTATTCATATACTGGTGGTCAATTGAATAGTTCTTTATTGTTCTTTATTACTTTGCTAACCTCGTTTCAAAAAATCGTTTCATGAATCCATATATTTACCAAATATTTGGCTGTTTTCGTCTTTTTACATGCGGCTCCGCCGCCTTTAACTTCTCCAATAGTAGAAAACATATGACGCCGAGTGACACAGGAAGAAACCGTCACAGGATTGATTTCCCGACGAGCCAATAGGAGAAGGAGTTTGGCATCTTGGGACCGCCTTTGTTCAAAATGGACCAATCACAGCGCAGAGTGAGAACTTCCGCTACACAGACAGAGCATGTTCCATTGTACGAGCTGTCCTGAAAGAGAACCGCGATTGTTGATCCGCTGAGCTGCTAAAAAGCGAGATTTCTCCAAAGTTGTTTCGGTTGGCAGACTCGATCGTGGGCTCGTAGCTCGGAGTTACACGCGGTTGTTGTCGTGAGTACAGAAGTGTCGGGTGTTTTTTTTGTTTTAACGGATACACGGTACCGCGGTCCCACCAAAGGAATTTCTGCATCAGCAGCAGCAGCTCATCCACCTTGCTGCCCTGTTAGCACCGGAGCTAGCCAGCGTTAGCCGCAGCTATCCTTTTTATGAGGCGATCCGAGGAACATCCTCAAGAAAATGTTCCTCATCGGGAAATATCGCGTTTCGAACTAGGCCACGATCGGAAAACGGGAGCTGTTCGACTGAAACCTGCTCACTTAGCCGAGTTAGCTTGCTAGCCGAGGCTAACGGTGCTGGATTGTCTTTCACAAAAGGGCAACGCGTGAACCGGAGACTTGGTAGCTCGCCGAAGCGTCGCTGCTTCGCTCGCAGTGTTTGAGTCGATCGGGCTGCAGCTCGGAGACCCGCAGGATGAACGGATTCAGCACGGAGGAGGACAGCCACGACGGACCGCCCGCTCCGCCGTTTTACGGGCAGAGCTGCTGTCTGATCGAGGACGGGGAGCGCTGCGGCCGGTCCGCTGGAAACGCCTCCTTCAGCAAGAGGATCCAGAAGAGCATATCGCAGAAGAAACTCAAGCTGGACATCGACAAGAGCGTAAGTGTCCCTGAAGGTGTCAGTCTGTGACTTTGAAGGTGGGATGGTGGCAGAAAGTTACGCCGCACAGCTGTCAACTAAGCACGGCCGTGAAGTCAGCCTCCGGGTGGGAGTTACAGGGTAAACTCAATTCACGCAGCAAAGACACGAAAGAGACTTGTAACCGTGAGAGACGTAGCCGTATTCACTCCTTATTTATTCAAATAATGTCATTGAAAAATGTGGTTTCACTGACAAGAAGTCGTTGTCACGAAAATCAACTCAGTCTTGGTGAAAGTTCAGTGGCACCAACTGATTTTTATTGTGTGCTCCGTCAGGAAGCCAGTAAGATGTTTTAGCAGTATCAAACGAGAATGCTGCCAACTCTATATATTGACTGTGTCACCCTGCTGAGACTCATTATAATGTGAAGGGTAGCTTTTGCTTTTCGTCAACAGCGTCTGTCAGAGAGAAACGTTTTATTTCGAACAAAAGATGACTTTAAAGTCTTGAAAATACAATAGAATACAAGCGTTTTGTCGGACATAATTCGCCAGCATAAATACACGGATTTAACTTGAAGGTGTTGCTGTAAATAAAGTTTTAGTTGAACTTTTTCCCTTGTGTGACGAATGTGAGGCTAACTTCGGCGCAACATGCTAGCGCTGGTTAGCCGTCCAGCTTCGAGTTGACGGTGGGAAAAAATGATAAATCCGCTTTTATTTCCATTCCGGTCAGTTTTAAAGTATCAATGTGTGGTTTAATCGTCTGCGGCTTCACGTTGCTTTCACGCCGGTTGTCCGCTTGACGTTAGCCGTGTTGGGCAGCCGGTGAGCCGGCCAGGACAGGAGCCCTCTCCCGGCTCCAGTTTCTCCTACACGCCCCCGCTGCTCTCCAGAAAATGGCTGTTACGGAAGCTAATCCCCGCTCGGGTAAAGAAACTGTCCCCGGCGGGTGAATGTTTCGTTTAGCAGAAAACGAAGCCCCGACGTTTCTTTCCTCCTATTGGCTGATTTTTGTCTTTAGTTGCCAGAAACGTTCTGTATTATTACAGTGGCCCCCCCTTTAAAAATGTTGTTTTAACTGTCCTCATGCCGGCCACAGAAAGAAAGTAAAGTGAATATGATGGTTAAGTCAAAAGTGTTGTACTGAACAGGCTTATGTAGGGAATGATGAGGGTGGGCTGGGGGGGGGGGGGTCTCACTACAGGAACCCATTTCTTTTCCAGTCAGCATCCTCTTTGACCCCACGAGGCTGCTGCAAGACACACACTTGTGTGACCCACCTGTCTTTCCGTCCCTGCAGGTGCGACATCTCTACATCTGCGACTTCCACAAGAACTTCATCCAGAGCGTCCGCAACAAGAGGAAGAGGAAGACCAGCGACGATGGCGGGGAGTCGCCCGACCATGACGTGGAAGTGCCCGAGGTAACCACAGACGTCACGGCGAAAACGCGAGACGGTTAAACCGCGGCGTCACTCTTGAACGTGCAGATCTATTCGGGGACTCACTATGTTTAGTAGTTTTCTGAGGCTTCATTTTCCAACCTTCAAGTGGTTCAAAAAGAAGTAAATTTAGGAAGAGTGGAAAGATATTTCGCTTTAAACCTGTTTTAAATGAGATGTCTGTGACTGGAATAACTCTTGTCTGGACTAAACGTGGATGCCGACGCTTTTGAACACCCGATCCGAGCCCAAATATAACGTTTATTTTGTTAGAACAGTGGCAAGACTCGTGTGTCCTTCAGATATCAAAGCCTGCTGGCGTTTGTCGTCCTCTTGCGTCCCTTCGACGCTTCAGTCTTTAACGGTTGTTGGACTCCGCTCCTCCTTCGCTCTCCACAATATTTCAGCCTCTGCACTTAGCAGCTGGCAGCCGTGTTCCTTCTATCAAGTGCAGCTACTTTTACTTCTCATCCAAACCGTTAATGAGCTCTGACAAACGGCTTTAGTCGCACTTTTCCTGCTTGTTGCCAATGCAGCTCGTTGTACAGTTATTTTCTGCGGCTCTATTGACGATATGTGGCTTTTCTTTGCGAGTTTTTTAACCAGTAATACAAGAAGATTAATACATTGTTTCTGAAGGAAAGAGTCCTTTTATCCACAAGTATTGGCTTCCTGTTTCCTAATCTGTGCACGTACCTGAGAAGCTCTCGCTGTTCCGACAGTTAAAAGTAACTGCAGGACCTTGAAAGCAGCAGCCGAGCTGCAGCCGTTATAAGATGACCAATAAACGACCACCGTTTCCCTCCGTGTAATTCATATTCATCCTGTGTTTAGCCCGTCTCTGTTTCGCAGCACTGGCCTACTTCCTGGCACGGAGATCATAAAAGTTTCATCTCCTTTAAAAGCCGAAAAAGAGGCGGAAGCCGCTGGGAGTCTTGCATAACGCTCTGAAATGTTTCCAAAAAAGAAGCGTGGAGGAGGGAGGAGGGGGGGTGGACACGAGACGCTCTGCCAGAGCCGAGCTGAGCGCCGCCTCTGTTCTGTGCTTCTCAGGTGGACCTTTTCCAGCTGCAGGTGAACACGTTGAGACGCTACAAGCGACACTACAAGCTGCAGACCAGACCCGGCCTCAACAAGGCTCAGCTGGCCGAGGTAAGACCCCCCCCTCCGGACCGCCCACTCGCAGCCGCTGGATGATTGCAGTTGCTACATGAATGTGTGAAAGTACAAGAGTTTATTTGCAAGTTACTGCACATAAACGAGTTACTTGTGGAAGTAACTCTTGCTTTTTAACTGAGTCCCTCAGAAACGTGGACGTGACTTTGTTACCGCTGTGCTGAGCTGATCTGAGTTCAGATAAAGTCATGCGAGTTAGAAAGAGGAAGATGCTCTATAATATGGCTGTTAACAGTCTCCAGGAGGTATTGTTTTATGAAGTAATGTCAACAAAACAGTGAGATTAACTCAAACAAGGTCGAAAAAAAAACCACAAACACAACAGAACCAAAGGAAGCAACATAGAAAAACATGCAAAACAAACTACAAGAGGCACCAAATTATGTAAATGATAAACAACCCAACATAGTAAATTAAATGGAGTAGAAGAAGAGCAGAGACACATAGTGACAGAGACATAAAACGAGCTTTTGTGATGCAAAAAAACAGAGAAAATGACCTCGATGAAACAAAGATGTTCAAAACCAACTTGCGGAGGCGACAAAAAAACCACAGAGGAACACAAACAACCGCACAAAGACTCGAGTGTTCCTCGTGTCAAAGCTGAAACACAAAAATGTGCAGAACTCCAGAGATGTGAAGCATCTGCACAGACACACACGGACCTCAGATTTCATCAAAACAAGTGAGAAAGATCAACAATGAGGATCCTCTGAGACGCAGCACGAACTCAGGAGACTGAATTGTGAGTCAAAGCATTTGAAGCTCGGTGCAAAACGAACTTTCGGAGGCTTTCGTGCCTCAGTGATGAGAAAACCTGCTGAGGAGTTCCTCCAGGTTCGTCTGTGGCGATATCGAGCTGCTCTCATTAGTCGAGCCCGCCTTCGCTCCTCGCCGCTGCTCATTTACGTTGATATACGTGGTGTCGCCGCAGCGCTGCCACGGTAATTGCTCGAGCCCAGGTTGTTACACTAATTTGCCGAATCAACAGGTGAAGGTGCAGCTGGTTTGTCGTCGCTTTATGAATACCTTCTGGACCCCGGGCGGGTCGTACAACACTCAGCTGTGGGAAGCTGGGGGGAGGGGGGAAGGGGGGGGTCGTAAGTTGGATGTTTCCCCGGCTTTCAGTCGGGTTTTGACCCTCCTATTAATGAGCTTCCCACTTCATCAATAAAGCGGCAGTCAGCAGCCACACAACCAGTCACAGCTGTGCAGCGGACGCTCAGAGGACGCTTGTTTGGTCTTAGCAGTGACGCAAATTCACGGTTTAAGCAATTTCGGATTTACGCTCCGGGGGGCAGCAGTGAGTCACGGTTGTGCTGAGTTTCTGCAGTTTGTTGGTGGCTGTTGTCAACAATTTAGGGTTTGTTTTAGAAGAGAAATCTGCTGCTGTTGCTGCTGCTGTGTGACTGGACTGTAAAAAGTTCAACCTGACAGACTGAGAAATTTATGGGTGAAGGGAAAGTTTGTTTTCATTGTTGGTGGTAATTTCAATTGGAACAAACAAATATTTTCTGAAGTGAATCAGAAAATCTTCCTGCAGTGGGAAAAAGATGTTAGTTTTATTTAGTTTTACTCCTGAAAATGATGTTAAGACTGTTTTTTATGATGTTTATACAGTGTAAAATTGCAAAAAGTTGGAAAAAAAACTAGTTGAACAAGCATTAAGGATTGATCTTGTTGTTCACCGTGAGCTTCTGTGTGCGTGTCGTCGCTCCGCAGACGGTGAGCCGCCACTTCAGGAACATCCCGGTGAACGAGAAGGAGACGCTGACCTACTTCATCTACATGGTGAAGAGCAGCAAGAGCCGCTTGGACCAGAAAGGCGACGGAGGCAAACCGCTGGACTAAAAGCGCCTCATGGCGTGGGCAGCGTTCGCAGCTATACACACCATGACCGACGGCAGCGACACACACAGATCAGACCAACCCAACGAGCAAAACCCACCGGGACACCACCTGAAAGCAAGCGGCGACCGCGATCCCCCCCCACCCCCCGCTCCTCCTCCTCCTGCACCATCAGAGCGTGAACTCTTTGCTGTCCTCCACGGACGTTAAACAGAACCGCGGGACGAGGCGGCTCGCCAAAGTGCTGCGCCGCCGCCGCCGCTGCTGCCGCACGCACGCCGCTGACCCGGACTCGCTCCTCTTTGCTGAAGCTGGTTAAAGACTGACAAGAACCCAGAGCTCCATCTGACGCGGTCAGGCTGTATTTTAACTGTTTATATGTACAAAACGACAGCGTCTGTTCTCGGTTGAGTGCGATGTACGATAGATCTGCCTTAAAAAGTTTAAATCTGGTCATTTTTAGGGGAACTTTTCCCTGTTTTTTGTTTCTTTTTGACAGGTGAGGAATGCTTGTGCCAAACAGGACAGTGAGTTGAATGATGCTGAGTGGGATCTTCTTTTTTTTTTCCTTTTCAAACCAACAGCTGAATGATTTGGATCATCGATGGGCACCGCCTTTTTCTGAAATCGCGTCTGGGGGGAAAAAAACTGCGTCGTCGTAAAAACCTTAAATAATGTTTAAATAAATGAATAACTTAAAACTCCTGAAAGTCGCTTTTTGTCCCCCCCACCCCACCCGAAACCAAACGTGATGCTCTTTTGTCGAGAAAAGAAAAGCGCGGTCGAGGTTGACGCAGCCGCGCTCTTCCTGCTCCTTCATCTTCTCGTTTTCTTTGTACAGACACACGAATACAGAGCAGAGTTATTTCTGTGTAGCAGGTGTCGTAACTAACTCCATGTTTCCTTTCTTTTTAGTTCAACCTTTTTCCTGCAAGTTGTATAAAGTTTTCTTCATTTTTAGTTGCAGTTTCTCCACTTTTGACTCCTTTTTCACACAGTGACTGACGCAGAAGGATTGAAAACAAAAAAGATGCTTCATTTTATCCGTTTTCTTTAAATTTTGGATAAATATTTTCATTTTAGGACTCTATCAGTGTTCTAAATATCGAAAATATTTAGAATAGTTCTAAAACAGGATATTTCGTAAACTCACTTGAGTTAAATCTCTCCGGTTCACTGTGTTAAATCGGGAATAAAACCTACAAATAGGACTATTTTTGCCCCTTTTTTTCTCTAAACCAACAAAATTTACTGGCCTGTTTTTTTTGGGGGGGGGGTTAAATATTTTTGGCTGAAGTCTGTTACCATTTACCATGATAAAAACATGGCTGAACACCCACTCGGTTTGAACGCACTGCTGAAGCTTCTCTGTTATTTCACGGTGACCGACGGGTCGTCTGTTCTCAAACTTTTGGGGGTTTCTGTTGGGACTTTTATTCTGTTAAGTTTTGTCCACCACACTGAAGGGTTTTTTTTGTTTTGTTTTGTTTTGTTTTTTTTAGTTTTGCTTGTAGGTTCATTAGTGTCGTGTAGATTACATCCAAATTTATTAACACATAGGTCATGCCACATTAACCCGATTGCTGTATTAGAGAAAAAAAACAAACATATTTAAGTATGGCTGCTTATTGCTCCTGATAATAATATTAATAAATGTATTGTACAGGCTGAATGGATGGTGTCGTCTTTTCCTGACTGATTGTGTTGTTTCGGTACCATGATATTGTTCAGGGGGACAAAGATGCGAATGTTTGCGCCAAATGTTGTTGCAGTTACACCCATCGACCGCTGCGTGTCACTGCAGCCTCACTCAACGCGATGCAACACAGCCGAGCATTTTATTTTAGATAAACGAAACCCACAAAAGAGACTTTATAAGCGCGTTTGAGACTCTTTGCTTCTTCTATACATTTGGAAAACGAAGAATATGTACTTTTCATCCATCGTTGGTTTTTCAACAGTGTTCTGAATATTTCTGTCTCCCCGACCGAGGTGAACTACATAAATTGACTTCCAGCGATCATTTTCTGAACATGAATTTAGTTTGAGGCGAAAACTCCTTAATTTTTTTTTCTTATCCTGGAGCACTTGTCTAAATGCTTCAAAATGTAAAAAATAACATTCGAAGCGCGTTTTTGCCACCAAATCGAAGTTTTAAAAAAATCATTCACGTTTCCAATAAAATATTTTAAGTTAAATATTTTACACGTTTTACACGGAACAAATTTTTTTTGAAAATACATTTTTTTCTTATAAAAAGACCTTTAACATCCAGAACATTTTTTGTGTGTTGTCCGTAAAAATTGAAATAAACACTAAAGTAGAAAAAATGCTTTCTTCGCAAACCAAAAAAAACACAATTGTCTTAAAATAATTCATTTATTAACGGAACTTTATATAACTTCACATCTAATGCACATTTCCATCAACGTTACGCACAATAATAAATCTTTATTCCCTTTTTTAAGCGGTTTTTTTTTGTTTGTTTGTTTTGTTGTGTTTTACAGATCGGAGTGGAAGCTGCGTTCACGGACATTCTGTGTCTCACTCTTGTTTTTAAAGGGTTTTTTTTCTCCTCTTCCGCCTCCGGACAGTGACTCTCGTAGTTTTGAGGTAGATTCAGTTAAATTCAATAAATTTTCACACAGGAAACAGACTCGGGGTTTTACAGGCGGGAGACGAAACGGGCGGAAAATACGTGACAGTGAAAAGAAACACTGCTGAGCGCAGGAGTGGCGAAAATAAACGTTTCCCCCTCGAAAACACCGTGTTTAATCCGGTTATAATCACTGCTTCACATTTTTATTTCATGTAGAGTTTTTGTTTGTTTTTTATTTATTTTATTTCTTTTTTTGATTTTTTAAGAGTGGAGTTCTGTTTTCTTTTTGGAGATGAATTTATCACTTCCGGAAGCCAATAGTTGGGATAGTTGGAGGTAATTATTCTTTTGACGCTAGATTACGTTTGAAGGCATTTTCCTGTTTGTGTTTGAATTTATTCAAAAATAATTTTTAAAAACTCAAGAAATCAAATGTTTCATTTTTTTTGGCGTATTTTTACTACGAATAAAAAAACATTCCCCCCGCGAGGTAAAAAAAAAAAAATCCAAACTGCCAGAATAATTCTGACAATTGCAGTTAAAATCAGCCTGTTGATTGGCCAAAAGTCTTCTAATTAACTAAGCCCCACATGTGGACCTAATTAGGAGACATTTCCCACCGAACATTGTGTTTTACAAGGACAGATTTAGCGGCAGCATCGCAGCTTCCTCGGTGGAAATGTATAAACAACAACCGAAATGAATTGGGGGGTTTTGCACGATTATAAAAATCAGTTTTTCTTGACATCTTTATTTTAAAAATGATCTTAAAAATCTTGTCTTGTTTTTGTCCGAAAGAGAAACATCCAGATAAACACGGTTTTTAAGGGGGAAACAGATGGTTTGTGATACCAGCGCAACATCTGGCCAGCAGCGACTGCAGAGGGAAACATCACGGAGCAGAAACAGCGCAAATATCAAACAGCTTCAGTCCGACTGAAGTCCGTCCGCAAAGATCCCGCAGAGTCCGAGTCCGTCCTGCTTCCAGCGCGGTGCGCGCGCACAGTCAGTGGCTTCGTCTTCAGGTCCGAACTCAGAGTCTGTTCAGGACGCGCGTGAGCGTGTGTGTGTGTGTGTGTGTGTGTGTGTGTGTGTGTGTGTGTGTGTGTGTGTGTGTGTGTGTGTGTGTGTG
>JASSRZ010000006.1:17918750-17936346 GCA_032164315.1 Malacoctenus gilli
CCCCCCCCCCCACACACACCACAGAAACACCACATCATCATCATCATCATCATCATCATCACATCATCATCGTCGATATCACCACAATGATCAATATGACCATAGTCAACAGCTTTGGATCAAGAGCGTCTATCACGGTTTGTTTTGCATTTCAGGTTTGTTCGTTGTTGTAACGTCATATTTTTTAAAAGCTTTAATACCAAAGATCCCAAAGTTGTTTTCTAACTAATCAAAGCTGCAATATATAAGAAAAGCTCTGAAATAGTAACTAAACTCTAAAAAGTACGTGAATTTTTACCGAACCCGATTAAATTAGAAAGTTTCCTTGATAACGACAATCTTGATCATTCATGAGCTGTAACTTAAATTCAAACAAGCCCAAAACACGTCTCACTACAATATTTGACGACAAAATATAAAGGTTTTTCTTTTTTTCTTTATACAGAAGAAAACCTGCTTTGAGCCCATAATTTCTGAAGCTGTTCCAGAAATAATTCTGTTGCTATAAGAGAGGAAGAGAGCAGTTTGTGTTGGCGTTTTTTGCAAATTCAAGGAGCCTCCCGAGGATCTCAGAGAGACAAAGATTTCAAACTAAATCCAACAATAAGAATGTAAACAAACACTGCGCCTTTGACTGAAAACAGAACATTTTAGGGGGGAAAGTGATCGATATTTATTGGAGTTTGTCGTGATTCAGAATTGATTGAAAAAACGACCTTTCTTTCGGTTGTTCACGGAATATTATTCAATTAAAAATGTAAGAGCCGACAATTCAGTCTCATTTCTGTTTGCAGTGAGGTCCACATGCTGAAAAGAAAAAGTCTAAACCTCGATCAGATCGTTTGGTTGCGTTTATAAACTCCAGTGTTTACAGAAAAATGGTCAATCAGGCTGAACTCTGATCAGTTTCGAACCCACTTCCAGCTTCTCTGTGACCAAACATGTTTCAAATCGACGCCTGAACCGAGTTCAGAAGTCACAATAAATACTGAGCGGTCGGAGGCGCCGACGACGTGAAACTCACCAGCTCTCGTTTCCTTTTCAAATCCCGGTTTTCGAATTTCTTAATCTCGGCCTTGAAGCCCTCCGTCTCCCCGGAGTCTTTGGCCAGCACGTCCATCAGGTAGGCGATGTAGCTGGTGGCCAGCCGCAGAGTCTTAATTTTGGACAGCTTGGTGTCCGCGGGCACGTTGGGGATGCACTCCCTGAGCTCGGCGAACGCCGTGTTGATGCTCTCCGTCCTCCGGCGCTCCTTCTTCGGCCCCGAAGACCTCCGCTTCCCCATGCCCGCCTGCAGCCCCTCCAGGCGGCCGTCGTGCGTGGCTCCGGGCGCCCCCAGCTCCCCCGCCGGGTAGGGCGCCTGGATCTGGAAGTCGGCGGGCACCTCGCCGTGGTTGACCACCCAGCTCTGGAAGTAGGGCGCGTCCTGGTGGCACCGCTGCACGAAGGGGAAAGGCTCGTGCATCAGGTGGTGGTGATGCTGGTAGCCCCCGATGAGGTTCATGCTGAGCGGGGAGGGAAGGAGCGTGGGCTCGGTGGCGCGGGTTCCGTCGTCCTCCCTCGGAGTGTCTACTCACGGGATCCGAAAGCAGCCGAACTCATTCAAGACCTTCTGACGAATCCCGAGTTCAGCAGCGAGTCAGACCAAACCAGACACCGAGTGCTTTTACGTCGTCATCTTCTTCTGCTGTGTTATTTTTGCTCTTAAAAAAAATGAACTTTACCCAAAAGCCAAACAAGCAAAAGTTTATAATTCCAGGGAGCAAAAGTCTCGCCGCGTCCGGCGGTGATGCGTTCAGGCGACGGCTTCTCCCGGAGAGCGCAGCTCTGATTTGCCGGAGAAATTCGACCCAGCTGAAGGTGTGAGGCCCCGGGTTTATATGACCTGCATGTCAGCGTGCAGGGGAGGCAGCCAATGGAGGGGGCGCGCCCAGAACGGGGAGGAGAGTCTGCAAGAGGTTTATAATAACACGCACCATGGTGCCATAATCTCCCTGCAGCAGGAGCCAAAAACCCGCCTGGTGGAGGCCGGCGGCTTATGCGCGAGGAGAAAGTGGTTGAAGTGGCTCTGGAGGTGTTAAAGTCTGTTATTGTTGCCGGCTCGGATGTCTTCTTCTCCGGAGGGTTTCTTTTACGCACCAACGTTACGCACCATTTATTCCGCGTGTGCGTTTAATTGGGTGCTGCTGCGACTCAGTGGAAGGAATAATTATCTGTTTATTTGTTGTCTGAGGGACATTCCTGAGATAAACTGGAGGCTAACGATCGTTTTGAAGCTTTTATTTAGACTATTTCAATTGAACAATTGAAGGACGCGGAGTTTTGAGACTATTTTGAGGAAAAACACATTAAAATTGCTGCTTTTATGAGAACTTTATAAGTATAATTCTGGGCAATAGAGGTGACGTAATCATGTCAAATACATATTTTTCCGACAAATAACTGATTAGGAGCAGAATTTTGTTGTAGATAAAACAGTTTTTATATGAACTTTTTATTCTTTCTCAGCACACGCTTCCAATGCGTGCTGGCAACGTGACATTATTGTGGGTGTTTTTCAGCTTTGTCGTGTATGTATCCTTGCAAGTTTCTGACATTTTGTTGCCAAATGTCCACGAGTGTCGAATTTAAACAACATCGTTGCAGCTTACAGTCGCGAGCGGCTTTTCTCCATCGTTTCGTGACGCGCCGTGGATGTCAGCGCGCTCCGAGGAGCGCTTTGATGGATCATTTGCTCCTTTTGGGAAAGTTACAGACTTGCGGCCTTTTTGTCATCATACCTCAGCAGCTGTATGAGGTGGGGGGAGGGGGGGTGGGTGTTGGCGGGGGTAAGGGAGAGAGGGGGGGGGGGCTTTATCTGCGCATTAATTCCCCGCAGTTCCTCGGCACACTAAACACATCATCTTATCGCCATCGCCTAAAAACATTATCCCATTACATTACATGACCTTGACGCTATTTAGAAACCATTTACGGCGGCGTCTTATCTAAATACAGCCATAAATCAGAGGGTGTCACCCCCCGCTCGCCCCCCCCTTCCCCCCTCCGACAGGGGTACATGTATTCCATAAAAGCTCCCCTGGCCTGCTCTCTGTTTACAGCTCGGCCGTTCGCAGCATATTTCACCGTCCAGCCGCGTTACGATAAATAATCATCTGTCACAACTTTATGTTCCCTTATTTCACACGAACGTACAGAAGGCTGCGTTTTTAAATCCTCCCACACACCGTAAATCCCAATAAAACACGCTTTAAACAGTTTCTTTTCTAAGATAAAGGGAACAGGAGCGCCTTCAGAAATTAGGTTGTACAACTTAAATTCAATTTTGTCGTCCAAATCTAAATATTCATTTAAAAGTCCTTCAAAAAAATCTGGAACATAAACGATTAGGTTTGAATCAAAATTATTAAAACTGAATTTTTAAAAAAATCTAACTTGGCTCTTGAACTTTAGACTCTTTTCTCAACACGTTCTTTTAAAAAAAGACATTTACGCCAGTTTGTCGCTTCACAAACTTGCACCGGAACAAGCATTTATTTTGAAACAACACATGTATGTAGTGAAAGACACTTTTTTATATTTTAATTAATTCCTAATATTAAATTTACGAGGATCCCAAAAAATCTTTCGTTTTGACAAAAAGAAAAAGATAGGGAGAAAAAGAATTAGAACAATGTAGAGTTTGGAGGTTTGCAGCAGCTCTTAACTTTAATAACGTAGTCATTTTTTTTCTTAGATAAAAGTTTAAAATGTGAAAATCTGCCGGCAGGAACCTTCAAATTTCCACCTGAAACATCGAAAACACACAAGAGCAGCTTTCACGTGAACGCATAATTCATTTCCCACTGATCTTCACGTTTATTTTATTCAGTGTTGTTTTTGCCCTGTATGCGGCTGGAAATACGCAAAGCGTTTATTTTCAAAATAAAGTGCGAACTAAAACAGTTGACGAAAATATACGTTAAGGCCATAAAGGAACCGGAAACAGAAGATTATAAAAGTAAAACTTGAATAAAAAAGTTTGTTTTGGGTTTTTTTTAATGAAACGACAGAATCAGGAAATAAAATGCAATTTTAGTCTATTTTTAGCTTAAATCAATGACGTAAAAATGTGGGGGGTTTTTTTAGCTGTTCAAAGAACTACTAAACATGTCAAATCTGAGTTTCATCTGCTGTTTCAAAGTGTCTTTAAATGAATGTATGATGCTGTCGTTTCCTTTCTGAGTGTGGATCTGCTGGTTCCTGGTTCCACCCAGTGTCCACGTCCTCTGCAGCTCTAACTGGACGTTCTGAAGGTTTCAGGACCGAACATCCGTCCCGTCCCGTCCTGAGCGAGCGAAGCGGTTGGACGGAGCGTGTTTGTGCTGCACAACCAGGACACGTCGCTCTGCTCTGGGCTCGCACGTTACCTTCGCTGTCAGCGTGAAAAACACCATGCGGCCTGCAGAAAGAAAACCTGACACTGTTGATTAAGACGTCCACTACGCAGGGATGAAATACAACACTGGTCATACACCCCCCCCCCTTCTCCCCTTCCTCCCCCCTCTCTCTCTCTTTCCTCCTTCTCTCCATCCCTGCACCACTTTCTCCTCTCTCTCTCTCTCTCTCTATCTGCTCGCATCACATCCCTTCAAACCTTTAACCGAAACCTTCCCTCTTTTTGATCTCTTTCCTCCTGCTGCTATCACTGGAGGTGCTGAAAGACCGAGGCAGCAGTAATAGTCTCTTCATATTTTGCTTTCAACCCCAGTAGACTCTCTCTCTCTCTCTCTCTCTCTCTCTCTCTCGCTCTCTCTCCCCCTCTCTGTCTCCCCTCTGCCAGGGGAAACATCCAAAATAGGTCATAAGGAGCCATCTTGGCCCTGTTATGAATTCTCCTCATAATTGTTTGTGTCATCATGTAGATTTTTCAATAGACACACTGCTTCCCTCCTCTTCAGAGTGCTTACCCTCAATTCTCCATTTCCAAACAAACCCCACCCCCCACCCCCCCACCCCTCGCCCCCACCATCCCTGAGCCCCCACCCCTTCCCATCCGCCCGTTTCAAAGCCGAGCACGCTGAGTTTGGAAAAACGCCGGGGAGCACGCTCGGCCTCGAGTGTTGATCATGCGCAGCCTCTTACAGTATATATATCCACCTCTGGCCAGCATTCACCACAACACGCAAAGCTAATTGAATCCACTGGGGACAATTAGGCACGGCGACAGCGGCGGCAACGGCAGTAGCGGCGGCTCCTCCTCGTTCTGGGAAACGTGGGCGAAAATGTGTCGCGCCATGAGGGTCAAGGAGTTCCTCCGAGGTGAGAGGGCCCCGGTGCATGATGGGAGAGCATCGTGCTACGTGTGGTGGAGGACCGAAAGGAGGTCACTCAACAGATGCTAAAAAATGGTAGCGACTAGTTATTTTATACAAGAACTGCGACAGGAAAGGTCACACCGAGGTCAGACGTGAAGAACAAAACTGTAGAAAATCTTAATGACACACTGACTGGTGTGAGGGGGGGCTCAGGTATCGGGCCCCCCATCAGCTCCCCCCCAATGTCCCCACAGTCCAAATTCAGCCTACATCCATGTAAAGTACAAATAAAAACAGCACAAGTTGCTAACTTTTGAAACAAGAGATTGCAGTTCCACATTTGTCCACCAGGTGTCCCATTTTTTTCCCGAATGAATGAAGATCATAGAGAAACACTGAAAACTGTGTTCAGATCAGGCTGCATGTGACACCTGAAGGCTTCTTGGAGCTTGTTATGAAATTGATCCGGTTTTAATGATCATTGCTGTTTCAGAAATGCTCAGAAAATATTGACAATTAAATATTAAACTACTATTAAATACTGAAAAAAAACACCAAAATCTGGCGCTTTATGAACAAAAAATTACTCTTAATATTCCTATTTTTATTAAAATACCAAAAAATCTGATTTGTTGTTTTTAAATCCAAAAATTGTGGAAAAAAAGCAGTGAAGGACAAGTGATTTTTTTCTTTATTTTTCCTGTGGTTTTTGGGTTATTTTGATTGTTTTAGTTACTTTTTTGTGCATTTCCAAAGACAATAAAATAATATTGCACAATTTATTTTGCAGATTCTTTTGCACATAAAGGTTTGAAAGTATGAAAGCAGATGATGTTTGTTGAGCTATAAATGAAGAAATTGTGCAAATAAAAGTGCAGAAACCTTTTGTTATGGCTTCAAATTACAATGGATTTGTACTATTTTCCTAACAGAGAAGCACTGAAGCGCCTCCTGTCCTGTTGGAGTGAAGTAGAAAGTTATGACATGTCTTTGTGTGTCGTTTGGGATCTTAACCAGATCATTTACTTTTACTACTGATGCTCGAACAGACGGCGTCTCACCTCGGCTTTTATTATCTCCACGCAGGAAATTCTCCACATTTCTGGAGAGTGGCTGCTCTGCTCTCTTGGATGTGGCCCTCTTTCTGTCATCTATCTATTGATAAGTGATTGTCGTCTCCTCCGGCGTCTGCCTCGTTGCTCTTTTGCCTCTGAAAGCTCCAGAAACCGTCCTGCGACTGCAGTAATTCTGCCCGTCCTCAGCCAATAAAGATAAGAGCGGGACGGCTGGAATGCGGAGCGCCGAGGTGACAGTGACGAGATGGAGGCACGTAAACTGGCACAAACCCACACCGGCACTTTCTGTGACAACTTCAGACCCTTTTTTATTTGAAAGTTTATCTGAAAACACGTTGGGACACTTTACAAACCTATAAAACAGCAACGAATCCACTCAGTTTGAATTTATAACAGCTTTTATTCTCACTGGCAGGTTTCAGTGCTCATTAAATTGTTTTTTATTGTGTAATATCCACAAATTTGTGTTTTTTTCTTATAGAAATCTGTTTGAATTAATTTCCAAAATATCAATATGATGTTAAATAATCAAAGAATCTGTTTTTTTGAGACCTTGTATAATACTATAACACTTTTTTTAATGTCTTTTTTTTTTGCAACAATTTCAATCCTGGAAATCTAAAAAAACAACTAACCTCCACAAAAAGTATGACAAAACTGCTTAATTTCAAAGTCTCTATTGATTATTAAAAGCTCTTAGCAGTTGTGCTAATAACACATCAGAAAAACTGACTTATATGTAAAGTTACGATAAAACTTTGTGACTTGTCTGCTGTTTCCCAGTCAAATAATATCATCAATACACATATTGCACCTTAAATTCAATAAAAATAAATAAATAAATAAAAAATAAAATAAAATAACATAAAAATAAAAATGAACTAAATTATTATGATAAAATGTTGGCTGCAGCAGGAAGCTTTTATCACTTCCTAGTGTGTGAAGTAAAACCTGTGTACTCCATGTTGTTGCTAACTTTACTCTACATACAAGGCAAAACACACACACACACACACACACACACACACACACACACACACACACACACACACACACACACACATAGCGGGGCGCTGTGCCGCGGGCTGCCGGACCACCGGCAGGTCGGCCTCTAATGATTTCACAGCAGCAGATTTAACAGAGGGTGGCTGCTCTGTGTCAGACGACCCCGCGAGGGCTCCGAGGGGCTGACAGTCAAAACATCGGCGCAGAGCTCTGACCCTGACGAGCACCGAGGTGCAGACGGTTCAGGGGCCGACTCCTGCAAATGTTTGGCAACATCGCCGAATGCAGATGAAGCGTTCGGAGGTGCAAGAGCCGTTCCGGACCCTGAGAGAAAAGACTGACGTCCGCTGATTCTCATGACGGAAACACCGGAAACTCGACCGATAAAATGAAAAATCCAAAGTTTTTATGCAAGTGTAAGGTTGCTTTTTATCACTTGGTTATCTGGTTTACATTTATTTGCTTTGAAATGTGTGTTTTTCCTCCCTACAGATTTAATTATGACTGCAGTAATTAAAAAGTGACTTAGAGAGGCCTCCGATGGAGTCGTGTGTGCTCACACTCTGTTGTGCTGTTGAGGTCATTGTGCTCGCAAGCATAATTGCCCCGCGGGCTCCTAATGGCAGAAGGCAGCTAGTTAAAGCCCCCGCTTGTCCATTCATGGCGACGTCTCCCCGCCTCACCCTGCTGCTCATTAGAGCCGTGAATGGGCCGCAGATGTGGACTCGCCCATTAGCTCCGTTTCCCTTCTCTACCTGAGAGGAGCTTTCAGGAGAGCTGAAGGTAGAGGAAGCAAACGCTCCACGTCGGGCTGAGACACACACACACGCACACACACACACACACATGCTGCAGGGCCACCCAGGCAAAACAACAACATCTGCACTCACACTGCTGCACTGATGTCACCTGCTGCTGCTGGACGACAGCAAAAAGCCTTGAAATCAGGTAACAGTGCGCTTTCACAATGCGTGTGAAGTCTGATAGATCCATAAAAACCTACTTCAAAATCGCTGGGATCAACTCAACCCTTAAACTGCACTTTGGGCTTTTTCTTTGATTCACTGTGGTTTTGTGTCTGCGTCTCGGGAGAGGTTTTCTTGTGAACGCTCAACAGGCTGCCACGTTTTAACTATCCTTTTCATATGTCGGAGGACGAAGCCTGCCGACTTTGGTGAAGTCCTGGTCGAATCAGGTCGGATCACTTTTCAGCAGATACATCCATGGATTTATAATCTGTCAATACATATTTCACAGACTTTTTATAAGAAACAATGGTGACCTACATGCCAAAAACACACCTGTTCATTTATCACTACGTGAACTGAGTTCAGCTCACCGCAGGTGTCGATCAATGTCAAATCTTTGAGTCCAGCAAGTCAATTAGAGAAAAGTTTTAACCGTAATGAATTCACAGCCGGTTGACGTAAAGATATTTTATCATATTCAACCCAATATGGTATTAAATCTGACAATAAATGTAGTAAATTGTTCATTTATTCAAGATCTTCCAAAATAAATATTAGCTGTATTTGTCATGTTCTTGCAACGATTAC
Organism: Malacoctenus gilli; assembly: GCA_032164315.1. Classification (NCBI taxonomy): domain Eukaryota; kingdom Metazoa; phylum Chordata; class Actinopteri; order Blenniiformes; family Labrisomidae; genus Malacoctenus; species Malacoctenus gilli. Next base: position 17,927,685 of record JASSRZ010000006.1, read on the forward strand.
ACTTTCGCCCTCTAGTGGTGAAAACTTGACTTGCGTGGCGGTCAGAACGACCTCAGTTTCTCTTCATCATTTAAGTAGAAGCCTTTTCCCAACGGTTTCGCTGCTCTTGGGACGTTTAAGTGAAAGATTTAACCAGAAAAAAGTCGTGTAGAAGTTACCTCGCAGTCAGTTTTCCCACCGTGTGTGTGAGCGGCGCTGAAGCTGGCCGCTATCTGGCGGAGGCTCCAAGAATAGCTCCGGCGGCTCTGCGTCCCGGCTGGCACCGGGCCCCGTGGCGGTGTCGGATCAGCCTGAGGAATGCAACGACAAGCTCTCAGACTCAGATGGGATGCTTATCGCCGCCGCGTAAACTCCGGCTGGATGCTTATCGCCATCAGAGGCTGCTGCTGCTGCTGCTGCTGCCAGAGGGATTGACCTTTACAGTATCAGACTCAGGATGCCTTCAGCTCCCAGATATTTGTCACACCTTCAGAAACACGACTTAACTTTGTTTATTTCACTTCAATAATTCAATTTTTTCTCACTGTGTGAAACTGGAGTTTAAAGACTTGACCTGAGAGAGAATAAAATATGTAATCCTGAAAAATCTTAACATAGTATCACTTTAATTGAAGACAGAGTTCACAGATATGCTGCTGTAATTCATCACTTCACAACACTTAAGTGTGAAAAGACGTTATCCTGCACGGAGGTTTTCAAAATAAGATCGCACAAACCTCAATAACAGCTTTTATTCTGAATTTCTTCGCCTTTTTTAATGATATTGAAAGTGGATGTGGCCTCCAGTGTTTGGCTTCACTGTAAAGTTGTGGTGGTCAGAAAGTTTCCAGAGGGTCCCAGCTTGGTAGCATGAAGGGTCTCCAAAAAAATGAGGCTGTTATGGCCGAGTTGCTGTTAGTGAGTTTCTCGAGTTATTTTTGGACTTTGCGATAAAGAAACTTGCGTTTTGATGATATAAATTTCTTAAAATATCCTTTAAAAGATTAAAACTGAACAGAATTACACACATGTCCTCATTGAAGCAAAAATATACCAAGATAAACTTCAACCAAGATAAACTTCCTCCTGTAAAAAGGCGTCACAATTAATCAGTACATCTCACATAGTAAAATAATAGACAATATGAAATAAAGAGGCATAAATTTCCTCCAATATTATTTGTTTGTTTGTTCTCCATCAAAAAAGACCTCATAAGTGTCTAAAAATGCTGAAATAACTTGTTTAATGATGTTACAGATGTAATTGGAATAAAAGACTAGAAAAAAAATGGCTGCTACCTTTAATTGCGGCTGAACGTCAGAGATGACCCGAGCATTTCAGGGTGTAATTCTGCGGCCGAGACATAAATCTGCGGGTGAGTGCTTTGTGGCCGCGCAGGTCAGTCCTCCTGTGGGAAAAGGGAGATGAGAGGCTCGGGGTCAATCTGGGCTAAGCCCTGCTGGTGCCAGCGGACCCCCGAAAGACCCTCGGAGACGGCGTCGCTGTCGCACTCGCGCCCGGGACGCCGTTCGAGACGAAGTGGCCGCGGCGAAAAATAAAGGCGACGACAGTAGATCCTTAAAACGTGACTGGTCGCTTCGATGGAATCAAACTCTGCCAGTAACAAAGAAGTAACTGATTACTATTGACATTAGAGATATAGTTACAATCTACAACATAAAGAGACAGTTATACAGAAGCGCTTTCATGCTCACTGTGCCGATTGTTAGATTTAGCGCTAGCTTCAGCCTCACTAAGTTGCTGCTTCTTGGTGGCATCGCTTCATGAAGCAGTTTCCTTCGCTGAGTGTTTTCGACAAGAATTTAGAGCATCTTCCTCCCACTGACTCCAGGCAGCTTCAGCTGAGGACTCAGCAGTGCTAAGCTGAGCTACGATGTCAGTGGGTTTAACTGGGAGAGTGATTTCAACTGTCTTTGAGGAAGTGACAACCCTTACTATCAATATTCAACAACTTCGGAGATCAGTTCACTTCCTGGTAAACCTGTTGCCACGGCGACGCGTGGACCGGATCAGCCCGAGCCGCCCGAGCGTCACCGGAGACGATGGGACCTGAAGGGGCTCGAGCCGAGGCGCTACGCGGCCGCTCTCTGCACCATTTTCCCATTCTCCGGCTTTTCCACGTCGCCTTCGCTCTGCTGCTTCGCCGGTGAGGAAAAACAGACGCCTCCCTCACCGCCGCCCTCCCCCTCCTCCCCCCCTCCTCTGCCGGCTTTCTTCTCCTTCCCCCTTTGCCCCTTGGGCTTTTCTTTTTTTTATGGCAGGGCTTCTAACACATGACCTCTGCCATGCATTAGACTGCATGTACACATCAATACGCAACCAAATAAAACAAGAACAGCGTGTGGTGAAGATTCTCAGCGTGTGTTTGCTGACTGGAAGCTCTCCTCCTCGTCCATTTTCGGTACCGGTCGCAGGTAGTTTTTTCAGTCTTTTTGATTTATTCCCGGTAAAACACGTTTGCGCCGTAATCCAATCAAACGGCAGCCTGAGAGAGTAAGAAATCATCTTTGCCTCGCGGACATTTTCATTCAGCTCGTTTCTCCCCGGGCCCGCGCTGCCTCATCTGGACGACGGCCCCTGCGGATCGTCTGGCCCGCCGCCGCGTTATGAAGGATGACAAGCTGTAATTTGGAGTACACATTTACCTCATTTGCATGAGAAGCATTTGTGCTGCCTGCCGCCGAGCTGAACGAATTACGCCGGCGGTTCTTCTCAGTCTAAATAGCGTAGCCCAAATTATGAACGCTGCTGGGAAGTGAGGGAGTTTCTCATTACCACACAGCAGCTTTTATTTTTTTCATGGCGTCCACTGTATGTCTGTCTAAGGTGAGTGACATCAGCGTTTCGCCAACGCTGCCAAAGAGTCACATCGCTCGAACCATCTTACCGGCAGAGTAAGCTTCAACGTTACACAAAGTCCTGTTTGCATGTGGACCGGGTTAGAGAAGGTATAATGAGAAGTTTGTCCAGTCATAAACAGGAGTTTAGCGCAATAGTAACCATGAGGACAACTTGTGCTACAGCTAACAGTTGTGAGGTGACGTTGGGGCAGCTCAGACCTCCGTCAAACTAAGACGGAACAGCTACAACAAAGGAAAGCGAGAAACATCCTCGTTCTTTCCTGGTCTGGATACAAACAGCTTCTGTGAAGTTTAATTGTTTTGTAGTTGAGAAGCAACAACGTGTCGCCGTGTCTCCGGTTGGTTTTCTAAGCCGGACAATCCACAGCAGGACGCATGCAAGGTTTACTTTCAGGAGCGAGAAGTGTCCTTCATCCTGACGTGACCATAACAACCCAACAAGAAACACGCGAGCGCTCGTTCGTGTGAGTGAAACAGCATCAGTTTCTATTACAGACAGAATCTGCAAGCTGGTAAGTCGTGGTGGCAGGAAGCAAACGGACATGAAGGAAGGAGGTAGACGTGCAGACATAAAGTCGTTGGTTCAAGTCCCTAAAACTCGAATATGGTCTTTTAATCACCCATGTGGGCCCTTGAGAAAGGCCACGAGGGTCCCTGAGGGTGTGATTAGGGGCACTATGAATGTGACGGGTGAAATATTCCCAAGAAAAATGGCAAATAGATTCCACTTAACACTGATAATCAAGTTATTTCCTTTACCTGGACTGAATCTTCTGCTTGAATAGTCGGTGCAACTTCCATGAATCCACAGGTCATTTCGGGTCATAACAGAGGAGAAAAAAATACACCAAGGTGGTTGTAAAGTAATGGCTGATACATCACCTCGTTGCCCTGTGAGCGTGCAGAGTCCAGGACCTCCCACGTCCCTGCAAAGACCTGAACATAGATCTCGGATGATGTCGTTCGCACCAAACACGCCGATATGATGAATGCGTGAAGCTCTGAAGCTGATACCCTGAAAGCCAAACTGCACTCTGACCTCCTCAGGTTGTTTTCTTTTAGGCAACGTCTTTTTGTTTTTACATCAACCACGATAACAAGACGTGAGTCCCAACACTGATTGTTTCTAAAAAGTTATTGTTAGTAACTAAAACTAATGAAAACACCACTGTTTACTAAGAAAAAAAGCCGAAATATTGTTTCGTGTTTACAAAGCTCACTTAAACTTACTCAAATTACAGAGAAAATATCCGTTTTCGGTAATGTAAACAACATCAACCCTGCTGGCAGCGTCACAACCCACCTTTACTATTCTAAACCAATCAGAGGAGACTCGTGTCCATTTCCAACAGTCACCCTGGTAACAGCTTGATTGGCAGCCTCTCAGCCTTTAGCAACTCACCTAATAACATCTGATGCATTCATAGTAATCGGGAAATCACAGCTCCAAAGAAGTAACTGAATAGCAGCAAAACGATCAATAATTCAGGCCAATAACAGTATTTTATTCATCAGATTTGCATGAACTCACAAAAAGACTAAAACTAACAGTGAAATTGATTAAAAAAACAACAAAAACTATTCAGCACTTTCAAAATAAATCGAAGAAAAATGAGAAAATCTGCTCTACAAGCAGACTAACTAAATCTTTGAAATGCAAACAAAATTAAAACTAAAACTAATAAAAGATCCAAACTATTAAAAACTTGCTTTAGACTAATGTTATTTTGTAGGAGGGGAAAGTCTCTGCGGTTGTGGGATTGAAGATTGTTGTCTTTCCATTCACGTTTGACCAACTCATATCCATGGAGTCGTGCTCCGATCCAGCCGATGATTCACGCACAGCGAGGCCTCGTCAGCGTGGTGAACGAAGCCGGTTTGGACGTAACTACATCTCATATTAATAAACCAGACCTTGACATGATGTCAACAGCGGGCTGCGCCGAGAGCGCCGTGGTCGCTGCGGCCTCGGGCGGATGGTTTCGTGCGTCCTGAGACGCCGCGACGGCTCCCCCGTCGGTAACCCGCCCGTCCTGTCAACCTCCATCATCCCTAAGTTTATTCAGATTCACCGCCGCAGCATCTGCATCGCTTCTGATGTTTAAAACGTGCCGGGGAGAGCCACGGCAGATCGTTTGGGTTTGTTTTGGCTTTTTTTCCAACTCCTTAAATGTCGTAAAAGGCCAAAGTTTGCTCTGAGTTGTTTGGTTTAGGATTAGGGGTTAAGTCAGTGTTTCTTAAACATTCTTGCGCAGACATAACTTTGGCCTGTCCGGGACAACGACGCTCTCGTCTCCAGATTTGTAATCAATTAAAATGCCTGTGGCGCGTTTTGTCAGACGGGGCTTAATGCTCGGAGATCAGCGAGGAGAGCAGCGCCGATGAAGCCTCGCGGCGCTGTTTTCGTTTCGGATTATGATCACAGCGATCGCTGCCGCCTGCTTGGCACTTCTACAGATTTCTGTAAGCTTGGTGGATGTGAGCACTCATCTGCTCCGTCACCTGGCATCAGGATGCTACACAACAAACACACAATATCGATGGTTTTTGTGTTGTTTCTGGTCAGAATATCTTCTTCTGCCTGCACACTTTGACTCTTTCTCCAACTCACAGATTGTTATACTTACCAGCAATTTGGCAGAACATGTCGATTAGCATTTAGCAGTCATTGTTGCTTTAGTATAGGCCAAGATGAGACTCAACGGGCATCCAAAAACTCAAAATATTCAGATAATTGTTCATGAAATTTGCAGGATTGGTGTGCGATGGTACGAGGAACAAGTGATTTAAATTGGTAGTCTAAATAGATGAAAAACAACATTTCTATTTTGTGGTTTTGTATTTGTAGAAGAGGCTGAAATAGGAAAGGTTAAAAGTCATCTTGTTGGAGGTTTGCGCTCTCTGAGTGCTTCGACACTTTCATGCAGTTGTTGCTTTTTAAAAGCTCCATTCTGAAAGATAATGTGACCCATGTTGAGTCTCTTAGTTTGACGATAAAGAGACTTTTGCTGCACTAACAGATTAGCTGGAAATGTTTGAAAGTCACGTGAACAAGTTAAACTGGTCATATTTAAAGATACAATCTTAAAAAAACCCTGCAATCTCACCAATTGTTTCAAAGTGATCCGATATTCTGTGTAGAAAGTAAACATACAGTAAATGGTTGATAAGATGTTGAGTTGTTGCGTAGTAACGAGATGTCAGTTGTTTTGAAAGTGAAACAAGATTCTTGCAAGTTTATTGCTGAGTTTACTTCCTGGCTGGGAATCAATGCGTGCTCCACTTCTCAGGTCTCCTCCTCCGAGGTATGTGCACATGTGTGCAGATGTGAAGGCGAGCGCACGTCTGCCCGCCCGCGTGAAGCGGCGGGCGTCTCCTCCCTCCATAAGCCCCCTCGTGAGAGTCGTACATTATGTATCGTTTATTTGTGAGGAGGATTACGGCGCCCTGAATCTTTTAATCCAGTGTCAGTTTTAAACACGCTCCTCTTTCTCGTGCTCGACTCTACAACCTGTCGCTCAGTCCTGAACTCTGACCCGTACTGTAAAAAATACTTTCAAAACAAAAGATCTCCTGATTTCATGTATTTTAACTTTCCTTAAATCACTTTTCTGTCAGTAAGTTTGTGAAATTCCATGAAAAATATCAGCTTTTTTGGATTTTCTAACAAAAACTTGCTTCTGTAGCCTAATTTAGAGCTGAATCTCTTGTTTTGCTCATCTGCTCTTCAGAAATTTATATTTGTATTTATATGTTTTTTTATGAAATATGAGATTCAGCCAGGAAGTAAAATGTGGCCTGAAATATTAAATATTATTCTTTGATTTTATTGATTTAAGTTAAAATATAATTCAGGAAGTTTTGTCCTGAGAGCAGAAAAGGATTCACGCAAAAAACAGTAATATTTTGTTGTTTTTTGTTTCAAGATTAAAGAAACCATATTATAGAGTTTATTTCTGTTTTGTGTAATTGTTTGGATTTTTAGGACAGTTGTGATATTTTTGCTACTTCTATACGTTTTCATTTTGAAGTAGCCAGATTAGCAATAATTTTTTCAATATTTTTCAGATTCTTCAAACAACTAAATCGGACCTTGTCCGACGGTAATTTTTCAAATTTCATGTCGGGATTTTATTTTCTTTTGGCAGCACGCGAGGTGTTTCTGCTGGCCTGTGGGAACCGAGCGACGAGGCTCGACACCCCCACCGGGAAGGAGCCCACCGCTCCGTCCAGGCTGCGGTGGAGATGGGGCGCGTTGTTTTACGGCGCGATCTGTCTTGTATGTCTCAGGCCAAATCCTATTTTTACGGCTTGCTTATACATTCCTGCTGCAAATGGTTTACATACCGAGGCAGGGAGCCGTCCTAAATCAGCTGGCAGCTCCGTGCAGCTGGGACAAGGTGGAAACCTTGTCATCGCGCTGCCCCGCCGGCGATTAATGAACCCCAAATTAAGATAATAACATCTCAGTCTGACCCGGGCCGGCGGATTACATCACTTCCACGGAAATTCAATTTCTGCTCTTGTCGCTCTCGGTCCCCTTCGCGAACGGGTGGGGGTAGGGGTGGTGGGGGGGCCTTCTCTGACACCCGCACCCCCCCACTCGGACCCACTCTGAGAGCGGCCCTGTGCCCATTCATGAAACCGGTGGCATGTTTCCTCGGAGGCTCCTTCAAACACTGCCGAGTGGAGAGAAGGTGGAGAGGATGTTATAATGAGCAGAGGAGTTAGGGGGTGATGACTCCGCTGTTTCGGGGCCCCCCGAGCACAATCCGTGCCAGTGTTTCGGGGGCCGGGGCCCTCCGGTGCAGCCACACAAATCCTCTGTTACCCACTCTGTTTTAAAACCTTGTTTCGTTCATGTTAGCAGCTCATAAATGGCCGCCCACCACCTCAGCAAAAGCCAGCCCCGCCGCTCCCTCCACCGAGGGGCCCTGATCACCTCCATGTTTCTTTTTTTAATAGCAGAGGGAGGGGGGGGGGTTTGGTTTTGATAAGAGGTGACTCTGAGGGCAGGAGGGGGTGGGGCCGGGTTCCTGTGATGTCACAGCCAAAGGAGGAAGCAGCTGCGTGTCACTGATGGAGCAGAGTTACACAAACATCTTATAAACTGACGTTGAAGTGCTTGTTTTTCCCCTTTTATTTGTAAGTGAAAGTGTCCTTCGTGTAAGTCCAATATAAATATACATTAATAAAACTCTACGGGCCCCTGGAGACATGAGGGGGGGTGTATGAGGGGGAGACTTGGTGGGGGTCCATGTGTGAAGTGACTGTTATGAGTATTTCTGGCTGCCGGGTGAAAGAACTCAGTCATTCACGTCAGCGAAACAGAACGAAACGTTTCCTAAAACAGATCGAAATATTGATCTTGAAGGTAAAATAACACGTTTACGCGACACCTGCAGGTCAGCGAGAACAAACAATGTCAACAATGTTGTTGATGCATCGTTTTCAGTGCGCTTTTTACTTGAATTTGCAGCGTTTCGCACAGGTTTGTTGCAGAAACAAAGGAGCAATGGACCAAAACGAGAAACCGGGTCAGGTTATTAAGTTAGAAATTTGGTGAGAAAAAAAAGAAAAATTAATAGAATTACGTGAAATAAAGATTTAGGGTGTTTTTAAATCTTATGGCTTTAAGTTTTCAGGTGTTGTGTTGCTTATTTAAAATTAACTCAGCTTTTTACCGAAAACAATGAAACAGAAATAGTGCAAATAAAGTGCGTGCGTGTGTGTGTGTGTGTGTGTGTGTGTGCGTGCGTGCGTGCGTGCGTGCGTGCGTGCGTGCGTGCGTGCGTGCGTGC
>JASSRZ010000006.1:17951901-17962374 GCA_032164315.1 Malacoctenus gilli
GTTCAAAACCAGAGTTTGCATGTTGGTAACGGTCCAAAAACATGCTTAAATGGTTAATTGGTGACTCTGAATTGTCCATAGGTGTGGTCAGGGTGTGTCCAGGGTGTACACCCCGCCATAACCTTAAATGAATCAGAGTACAGAGTGCAACTGCGTGTATATTAGCAAATATAAAGCCAATAGGCTCCAGATTCGATGCCTCAGTTCGGTCTTAAAGCAGCTGTTTCCTGTAAAGCGGATCAACCTGTTGCCATCAGGAATGGACGCATGAAGTTTCCGTCTTTGAAAGGACGACTTTAAAGCAACGACATCGAATAAAAATGACAAAGATCGAGCTTCACCAAGTGAAATAGCAGAACAAGTGCACGCTGGAACACGCAGCTCATTTCTTCAATATTCCAGAGCGATAAAAAACGACCCTCTGACACAAATCCTCCCCCCCCCCGGCTTCCACAGGGCTCGCCGCATCGTCTTCTGGGGGCGCGGCCGCCCGTGTGGCCGCATCGGTTCCGAAAGCGCGATAAAATTACTCCCCCAACACTGGATCAAACCCAGCGGGGAGGGGAGCGCCGACCACCTGATTAGGCAACACGGAGGAAATGAGAGCGAGCAGAAGGGCTCCATTTTCCTCCAGAGTGGGAAGGAGTGGGGGAAAAAAAGGAGAAGAAAGAACGGGAGGGGGGGACGATGGAGGGGGGGTGGGATATGGTGTGTGAGTGTGTGTATGTGTGTGGGAGGAGCAGGGGGGGGGGTGTACGGGGTTAAAGTCACAGATTTTAAATCAGCGCTTTGGCCTTTAACGGGCGCAACAGAAGCCCAGTCTGAGCGCGCAGAACAAAGAGGGCAGCAGTGGCCTCCACCAATTAACATTCCTGCGGCCTTTATGAGCCGCCTGGCCCCGCCCCCTCACTCACACCTCATAAAAGTCACAAACATCAATTCTTGCAAACCATAACTGTCATTATAATCCCATTAAAAACAACCCACTGAGCAATTTACAGTGAACACCGGGGCCAAGCTTGGAGGGCAGCCTCCGCTGGAACACAAACCGGAGCACAACAAGTGGGAAAGTTGATTGGGAATAATTTTGCGGAAATCTGACATGATTGTGACCCCGAGTGGTTTGGAGGTCAAACTGGGCAGCAAACAATTAGCTCGAATCTCCTCTTGGCTCTCCAACGCTGAGGGCGACACGTCTTGGCGCATACTCAGCTGACCTAACAACGCAAATGATGTCGTTTCAAGAGTTTCAGGGGGGAAAACCTTCAAATCAAGCTGTCAAACACGCACCAGAACCTCAAATTGATGCTTCAGCATCAAGTCTTTTCACCACAAAATCAAAGTGACTGAGATTTTCCGGCTCTTCGGCTCATTCGTCCTCCTCCGAGTTCACAACCTCGTCACTTTACTGGTGATATCTGACGCTGCACAAGGCGCATGAAGTGGATCTTCAGACTGAGCAGGAAGCAGCTGCACCTAACCGTCTGCGAGGTGACGGCCACACGGACCCCCAACGTACTGACACCAAACCAACACAACCAGCTGAAAGGGATGAAAATGTCGATGGAGCTCAAGAAAACGACATGAGATGACACTAAACTGTCGAAAAGAAATATACCAAAAAGTACAAAGTATACTCATTTCAAAGTATCCTAACAAGTAAAATGGAACTGTAACAGAGTAAATGCAACAGTCCAACCAAACTCTGTAACTCTTTCACACTCACTCTAACAAAAAAAATCATTTTAGGAAATAAAAAAGTGCTTTCATATTTAATTCTTCTAAGAATATAAATTAATTTATCAAGATAATTGTAAAGATAAAGAACAAAGTAAACATCTTGTAGTAGAATCGAATAGTTTGTAATGTCAGACAAAAATCTAAATTTAAAGTCTTCAAATTAAGACATTTTCTGCCATTAGTCAAATAAAAGCTCCATGAAAACTTTCTGCTGAACATCTGTTGAATTTAACGTTCCCACAACTCAGAGAAGTGAAAAAAGGCAATAATTAAGATAAGAAACTAAAACTTCCTAAAGTGTCTTTTACTTTCTCAGTAGTTGAGTGAAAACAAGCAGTAAAGTGAGTGTGAGAAGATGCTGAACATCAGCCGTCTGTGACCCACTGTGACCTCTGCCGTTTGCTCATTAGGAGGGCTAGGACTCCCTCTAGCGGCCGCCTTTGGTAATGAGCCCAAATCGACTGCAATAAAGGTGAAGTGAAATTCATGTAATACCACCTTTTGGGCTTAAGATGGCTGTAGTGAGTCAATGCAGTTTGTTTCTTTTGATCGTATCTACTTTTATAATTCTCTCATTTTTTCATTGTTGCGAGTCGTCGAAGTATCAGCAGCAAACTTAATGAGTCTTGATTCGATTTATTGTTAATAAAACAAAGTTTTGTTTGATAGATCAGATTAAAACAGAATCAAATTTAAATCTACTGTACAAAAAAAAGAGAAAAAAGAAAAGGAAACACTCAAAAACCTAAATTAATTCCATTATCTAAATTGATGACAGTGATTGAGAAACATCTAAACCTAAATACACAAAAAATAGGTATCTGGAGTAACTTGCAGAAAAAAGATTAAGTATTTTTTACTTGTTATAAGCTGCAAAAAAGAGGAGAATTTAGCAATAAATTCAAAACTGTAATTAAGGTGCATATTAGTGACTTTTGTACTGTTAACCAATTTCTTAATTGGCCTCCAGCTACAAAAATAAAATGTGACTAATTTAAGCAGATTTGGTTTGTTTTTAGGAAGAGATAACTGGCGGCGGTGACAAAATCAGCGGAGACGTCCTTTAGCCGTACTTGGAGTTGACCAGAACAACCGGGTAGTCCCTCCTCTTCATCTCGCGGGACATTTGGCACCAGACGCAGGACGTGCAGAAGCTCGATAGCAGGCAGTCCCGACACAAGTTGCCCTGCAGAGGAAACGCAGCGGCATCAGGTCGGTGTGGGGGCGGGTCAGAGCCAGTGTCAGAGACTCGGAAGAGGAGCTCCAGGAAGAGTTTTGGCATCATATGATCTTGTTTTTCAGATGCAGCTCGAGACTGAGGAATGAGTTCACTCAATCTCTGTTCCTACTTCCACTGAAAGATCTCAGGAACAAGAGTCGAGGAGCGAGTTTCCGAATTTCGATGTCACCCAGTTGTCCTGGGAACACCCAGGAAGTGTCCTGGGGGACGAATGTCTCTGCTAAGACCACTGCTGCCCCCCAATGGATAATCAACACCAAAACATTACAGTCTTAATTCGATTTTTTTCCCGAACCACAAAAACTGTAAAAGATCTATTTCTGGAATCATTCCCACGTCGCAGTATCCCCCCCCACCTCAGTCGGCGCCCTTACTCTGATGCCGTAGCGGTTTCTCATGGAGACCCTCATGGACATGGTGATGGCAGGGATGAAGCCGCTGAAGAACTCCAGCAGGGGCAGGCAGAGGTGCTCGCCGAACTTCTCCGACGTCTTGCAGGCGAAGCAGGGGCAGCACCAGAAGGCGAAGCAGCCTGAGGTCGCGCACAGGAACAGCAGAACACCAGAAAATCCTCAGAAACTGCAGGAGAAACTTCCTGGTTCTACCTCAATGACAATCACCTGTTCTCTGCGGAAGCTGATGCGAGTTACTTCCTGATTTTTGCCGTTTTGGACATACCGACTCGCTGACTACTGTTAGTTTTGGGTCTCTGTGCAAACCTTTAACTCGCACAAGAAAAAACATTCAAACTCGACACAGTCGAGTGCGAACCACGAGCTTAGACGAGCGCGTGAACCACTAAGACAACAAACCACCGTAGAGGAAGATGCAGCTCAGAGAACGAGCGACTGAACCTGGAGAGCTCGCGCTCGCTCACTCACATTCTGGCATATCCTGCGTGCAGTCGCATATCTCGGACCCCCACTCGGACGAGTCGCGGCTGTGCATGACCGGCTGCGGCTGGTTGACGACCATTTTGGAGGTCATGATGGAAATCTGAAGGTGAAAAGAGGACCGAGACACGAGTTCAGTGTGACCACGTGTCCGTGATTCAACCAAACACAAGAAAAACAGCAGGATTTCTCCTGGAAGACTCTCGCCACTAAACTGGCATTCAACACAGCTGATTGTAATGAACAGCTGGTTGTTCTGCTGAGCCTCGTAAGGACACGTTGATTAAACTCAGGTGTTACAACACACTAAATGATGATCATCATCATCATGCTCACCTCTACACCTAATTAAAGTTTCTCAGGTCATCCTGTAATCGGTTCAAGACACAAACATGACGGATGGCCTTGTAAAGCTCGACTAAATCTCTGTGAAAGAGGAAAAACTCTCTTTAAACGGTAAATTCAAGGCTAATTCTGAGGGATTTTAAAGAGTTTAAGGCTGTTCTTTTGGGCTCAATATTGTTTGATTCAGTTTGTTCAGAGAATCAAAAGTAATTTAGGTTTAAATCCTGTAAATCCTTTAAAGTGTCACCTTCCTGACACAGGCTGAGGAAATCAGCCACTGTTGATGTGATTTAATCTTTATTTTGAGAAGCACTTTTTCTTCACTTCAAAAATCTGATTCAAACAAAACTGTTTAATTTAAAACCATCTTTTTTCCCAGCTGTGTTGTGACACTCCTCAGTTGGGCCTCAATGGGTTTTAACCTGGTCAAGTTAATCAAGTTCACAGGTTGATTTACCAAGTAAATACGGATATTTCTTTTTTTTGTTAAAAAGTAATAAAGTTTCAGAAAAATCGAGACTTCATGTTCGACAAAATCTCTTGCGATTGAACGCTTTCGACCGTATACTCGACAGACGAATGAAACATTTCTACCTTTTGCGTTTGAGGAAGCGGCGCGAATCGGACGTCCCGTCAGCGTGGATGTCTGCGCTGAAACGCTGTCATTTCTTCGGTGGCTGGAAGTAAAAGAGGCAGCCGAGAGGCAGAGACCAAACAGGACCTACAGGTTCATCCTGCACCTCAACACAGTGCTTTTATTTATTGTTATTGACAAAGAGTTAACAGGGAGGCGGAGCTGCCGGAGACACGCTGGGCTTAGGAGGGAATCAAGCATGATTTCGGTGTTTCCCGAAACACAAAGATCCCAGTGTAAACTCTGTCACCGTTTGCTGCCAGCCGATGACACTTGACTGATGGACTGTCAGGCTGTAATCCCGATCTGCCTTGCATGACTGACTTTCTGCCGCTCATCACATCTATGACATCTGATAGTCACGTATCATTTCTGAGAACTTGTCATCTCTATCTTTTACTACTCATCTTCACTCGGTCTTTAGGTTTCATCAACGCGGCAGCAGAGGAAGAAAACTGGAGGATCACCACCTCAGAAATGCCCCTTTTTCTTTCTGCACGTGCGAGTTGAACAAGGCCGCACACGACGCCCACAAACCGGTTCAATTGGGGTCTTCTACTGGGCAAACTCCCCCAAAACTGAATCACTGGACTCACAGAGGCGACTTCAGAGTTTCACTGAAGGATCAAAAGATTTCCTCTTTGTGCGGCTTCAGAAAATGAACTCAAACTGCTCCCACGTAGCAACAAAGGTCACACAAACCACAGACCACACTGATGGGAGCTGCTCTCAGAGCTGGGTCACGATATTCAGACCAATAAGCGAGTAAAATACAGACAACTTCATTTTGTATCTGAATAACAGTGAGAAACCTCTTTGCTTCTTTGTGAGTGACAGTTTGCCTCCTCGGATAAAGCGTGGCGTGACTTCGACCACTGCGAGAATAAAGTTCAAACCGAGAGAGAAAGACGAGGACGGAACAGACGTCAGGGAAGAGCCGCCCTGCCCCACATTGTTGTTGCACCTGGATGCCAAAGCAGTTACACACACGCCACAAAGTCCAGCACATGATTCAGGGCCGATTGACGGAGCTGACTGGTTGATACTGGCACCACGCGGTGTTTGTTTAGAGTGTATAATTACAAAATAACGCAGCATTCTTCCGCGATGGAATCACACTTTAATCTGCCACCGTGCACGAGTTGAGGAACGATTTTTCTCCCTCCGACGCTCCGCCTGTAGAAGGACATACTTCAAATTTCTAAGGCTAATTACCGGCTCTGAAAGAGAAAGGATTAGCATCCAGTTTGTGCGCATAAGTCTCCACTGTGACTCCAGAGCAGTTTGGTTCTACATCTGTGGAAAAGCTTAAAGAGGCAAAACGGAGTTTTCTAATAATACTGCCACCTGTGGTCAAAACAAATAACTGCAGCACTCTTCTGCTCGTTCTCGTAGCGCGCACTCGTACGACCACACTTCAGAACAGAAATAATCCCCTACGAAGAAAACTTTGATTCACGAGAACGATGCTCACAGAGGTAAGAAAATTGTTACTAAACGTGACAATTTATGAACGCAACGTAAATGCTCTGGCTTGCCATCTTTCCTTTTAGGCGAACATGCTATCGCGCAACCGGCAATTGTGAATCGAGAACAACACAAGGCCATTTTCAATGTTCGGTGTTGTCTTTTCTTACCTTTTCAGTCGAAAAAAAGCCATTTCAGGGTCTTTTGTTATTCCCAAAGCGGCTCTGAGCTCCCTCCAAGACTCAAATGCGGATCCGATGTTGACCGTTGTCTTTGCCCGGCGCCGCTCGCTCTCCATCTTTGTTTTTTTAACGGCACTCGATACGTTGTTTTTTTTTCCACTTTCTTCACCTTACGTGAAGTCGCCATTGGTGTTAAGAGTTGAGTTGGACGGTCGCTTTGTATCCACAAAAATCCATATTCGACGGTTTGCTACGCTGCACCCTTTTAATGTGAACGCGCTTGACGTCACATCCGCAGACAGTGCGGGAACTTCCGACCCGAAGTACATTCTAGAAAATAGGCTACAGGCTTCTAGATGTATTGGTGCTGAACTACTGAGGTGTCAGTCTGCTCATCAAACGCTTCAGATGTAAAGGGTCGAATAATAAGGTAAAGATGTTTTTCAGGAAAAACGTACAAAATGTCTCTTTAAAGTTTGTTGAATTTTGGCTGCACTCAGCAGGGAACTGGCTCGATGTTTTAGGCCAAAGGTCAAAGGTCAAACCCTCTGGTGCCTCCCAGCAAGGTCTCGAACCCGCGACCAAAGCCGTGAAACCGCCACGGCGCCCCCCGCATTTTCTAGGGACTGGACAGGCACGTATTGAAGGTATGAGCGCTGTCTAAAGCTTGTTTCAGTGACAATGACGGCAGGAAAAACGGGAAGACAGATTATTTAACAGTGAAACCAGCAGCCAGCTTGTGGCAGATCAAAAAATGCAAGACTTTGTTGTGACCTACTTGGAAACCGCAAGAAAAACTACAAAGAAGGAGAAGAAGAAAGACAATGACGATGACTCCTGGTGAGAGGATTAGGAGCCGCCGAGTCACCGTGTTAGATTGACAGTTTAGCGACGTGTGAAGGAGAGCAGAAAAAGGGCACTTCGAGGAAAAAGAGGCCAACGAGGACCTCCAGTGAGGGGGGGATGGGGGGCAGGGGGCACAGGGGGACGGAGGGTATTGGAGGAAGATGATCTGCTGTTCCGCTGTGGCCTCTTTTAACGGGACCGCCGCAGAAAGGAACAAGACTTTCAGTGGCTGCCATGAAGAAATGTAGATTTCTCACTGCATCCATCATTTTTTCAGAGAAAAGGGGGGTGGGGGTGGGGTGTCGTCTACATGTTCCAACAGAAAACATCTGGAACGCCGTAAAAAACGTGACCTAGATCCATCGGAGAGGACTGTACTGTAGCGTCAGCGCTCGCCGGAGCCCCCGCCAGCGGACGCCGTGTTCGGCGGCTTTCCCGCTACCTTTGACCCAGACAGATTTCCACCGTGAGCCGGCACAAACTGAACCAGCTCGCTCAGCGGAGCGGCCATCCAGCGCTTCACCCCCCCCCCCCCCCCGCAAACGTTGAACTCTGGACCACGGAGATTATTAATAGAGGGTCGAGCACGTGAACGGCGACTTCCAGGGGCTCCCGATTGCATGATTCAGAGAGGTCCTTAAATATTTGAAATAGCTGGAGGCCGCTTTCAGCCGCGTGCACGCGTGTGCGACACATGGAGCCACGCCAGCAGCTGAGCGGCGATCGGGAGCGACGAGGGGCCGTCTGACGTGTCCAGCGTTCGTTTCCTCTTCTTAATTCAACCACAGAAAGCTTTTGTATTATTTTATTTGGACCTTTTCTCAGAGTTCTGTGGTTGAATTGAGGCTTTTTACGTGCACAATGTACATTTAAACCAGATGAACTGTGCACGTGCACAATGTGCATGATTTAAACCAGCTGAATTTTGCACGTGCACATTCACAAGAACAACACACTGACAACTCGATTGTTTCTTCAGTTATTTCCACATTTAAAACACATAAACTGTTTCAAGTCATTCGATCTCGTCTTTTTTATGACTTAAAAGTTTTTCAAGAAAGTAAACGTAAAAAGTTTGATGATAATTCTGTCTTTATCCAAGGAGCGTTAGTAGTTCTTCTCGCTTGTCGACGACGCATTTTATTCACCAGATCTGAGGTGAAAACTTCCTCGTCCAGCTCTGCGCGGGTCGCTGCTGATCGCTTGGACTCGTCGCAGTTGGTCAATGTGGACCGAAGGTCACGGAGGTTTCAGATGCCACAGATCTTCTTGCTAAACATGAAATGATGATGAAACAATTCGAGCTGACACAGAAATCCGGAGGAGAAAAATCAATGACAGCGGGCCGTTGCATTAGAGGAGAGGCTCCTGACCTGGTTCGACTGCTGGTTTCTAATCTGTCTACACTTTACAGCGAAGCCAAACACTTATATTCATATCCACTCCTGTCAGAAGCAGAAGCCTTCAGAATAAAAGCAGCAAACGGTTCTCGGTGTTCTGACTTGAACCTCGGACCTCGGACGGGTTGACACGTGCGTCCAGGAAGTAACTCCCTGAACTTTACATCTGTTTTGCTCCCTGAGGTGGTCACTCACACGGGAGCGCTTGATGTCCAACTGGCCCTCCGCTCTGTCCACATGAACCCGCTGAACTCGGGAGGCGAAGACCGGCGAGCGGCGGGCCGATCGGAGCACGAACGCCGCAGACTTCACCCGAAACAGCTGAGAACCATTAAACATAATGCAGATATGTAGGACAGAGCTCACATGTCCTCACGGAGGACTTACAATGAGTACACTGACTCTGTCTGCACTCAAATGAATTTAATTCCAGATGATGTGCTCTCAAACTAACATTTTTAACTATTTTTCTTGTTATTTTGGCAACTGAAGGCAAAACTCGAGTTGTAAAAAGGCCTTATTTGTGCTGCAGCAGATAGTAAATACAACATATCTGTATAGTTTGATGGTATTAGTACACAAAGATTGCAGAACTCAGCAGGATTGTATCAAGCAGGCGGAAAAGTCCTCATTTGCTGTCATAAATGGTCACTTTTTAAGGCAACGGCTGCAGCAAACAGGGATGAGAACTGCGAGTCCCACACGAAAACTTTCCGCTGAGTGGGGGGTGAACTGTCAGGGTGGGTGGGAGAGAAAGGGTGAGTGAGGGAGAGAGAGAGAGAGAGAGAGAGGGGGGAGTACAAAAAGGAGGTTCACATGGTGAGAGCAGCAGAGAGCAGCAGTCGGTCCTGCAGGGAGGAAGACGAGCGAAGACCAAACTGATTGAAAAAAAAACAGGTAATCATCTAACCAGCTACAGATAATTTCAACTTTTATCATATTTAATGTAAAAACTAAATGTTAGGATGTAAAGTTATTAATTGGATGTGATTTTCTGAGGGAAAATAGTAATAAATGCTTTGTTTACATTTTGATGAGACTGAAAATTGCTCAGTTTAGTGTAAACTTCTGTTTCTTGAGAAAACTTCGTTTTTTGAAACAAATTCTTAAATCAAGAAATGCTGCACAATCACAAGTTTTAAAGTAACGAGACAATTTCCTTTAAACATGCACAGAAAGGTGCTAAATTATTGCACTTTCAAGCAGCAGCCTGACTTATTGCTTCCACGTTACTGTGTCTTTTCTCGCAGCTCGTTGGCCGCCGGGAGTTTCGGGTTTCCATCGATCAGCTGACACATCCTGCAGCTCCTCATCAGGACCGTGTGGCCGCTGTGAAGCTTTTCACACCCGCAGACGGGCGGAAATTCACTCCCGCGGACACTTCTGCGACGACAGCCCGCGCGGCTGCCGGTGAGTGTGGTTTCGGGAGTT
This sequence comes from Malacoctenus gilli, assembly GCA_032164315.1. NCBI lineage: Eukaryota > Metazoa > Chordata > Actinopteri > Blenniiformes > Labrisomidae > Malacoctenus > Malacoctenus gilli. The sequence continues at coordinate 17,962,080 of JASSRZ010000006.1, forward strand.
TCGTGCGGACATAAATCACGTTTTTCGGCCTTCTGAAAAAAAACCTGGCACCGAGGTTGTTCTTTTGTTCTGGGGGACGAGGCTCTTTTCAGGAGCTCTGTCGCCCCCTGATGGACTTACAAGGAAATGCATCTAATTTACAGGAGCAGCAAACTAACCGTAAACTGGAAGGCGATTCAGTTGAGCGCACACCTCCGCTTAAACGCTTGTTAACCATTCCTACAAGACGTTTCATACAACTGAATCCCAAATGAGTCACATATTCTTGTAACGCGCCACAGAAATGTGTTTTTTC
>JASSRZ010000006.1:17962474-17972711 GCA_032164315.1 Malacoctenus gilli
CGCAAGACGCCAGCGAGACCCGATCCTGCGGACTCTTTCCTCACTGCGGCCCGCCTCCTTCGCGGCGGATGGCTGCAGGGGGCGAAGTCGACCACGTGGCAGTTTTCACGCGAGGACGGTCCGACACGTGCGCCGGCCGCGTCCAGGTCAGAGGTCAAGAAGAGTGTGGAGAAATGCGTTTCAGACGTGCCGGGCAGCAGCAGGAAGGCAACGGAGGACAGAGAGCCGGGCTCCGGTTGGAGGACGGATGGCGCAGGAAACAGGCAGCCGGCCGTCAGGAACCCGGCAGGCGTGACGCTGGTCTGGACGTCCGGCTGCCGCTTTAGCTCCAGGAAGTCCAGACGATTCAGAGCTCCGATACTTCCGGCGATCGCCGAGATCTGAGCTGCGTCCAACGAACTGTTAAAATGTGACTGTGTGAAGTCAAAGTGTGAAGTAGCTTAGTTATACATTCACTTTCACTGCTCATGTAACTTTATGAATGTTTTTTTATTATTCATTACATTATTTGCTTGTATAACAGTTGTGTATTGATGCTTTTTTTAGTTGTAAGTACATTTTGATTGCTATTTCCCCAATAAATAAGTGTTCAATGAGGATTTTCTTTGTCTAAACCAGCAAAATACTCTAAACAAAACTAGTTTTTCTTCTACAAGTGACATCAAGAACTGTAAGGAAAGAGAAAAAAAGACCCAAAACAGGAGGGAAAGGACTCCCACGTCTGGCCAGACTGGGAACACTCTGGGAAAAGACGCCAGCAACCAGTGGAAACGGGACCGACGGAGCAACTCCCACCGCTCAAGAACCCACACGAGCCCCAATAACGTTAAGGATTAGCAAAACCAGATATGACACGAGTGTTTATTAACCAATAAGTGAGGAGAACACAAGACTACATCGGCCTGAAGTCTGCCCAGAGGAGAGCGGCACGTCACCATTACAATGTACATTATCGGGCGTATTCAGGCGTCCAATTCATCTTTTTTTTATTTACTAATGACAAAACGTGCAGTCGAGAAATAAGCCTTAAAACTGCGATCTTCTCTAGACACAGGAAAACAAATGTCACTTAACGGCTCCAAAACAAAACTTGGACACCAGACCCTTTGAGGGAGGTTTCTTTGTTCCCAGCCCGACTCTGAAAGCACCAGGACAGAAGAGATTACTGAAAACTGTTTTTATTTGTCAAAAAAGCTCCTTTACAGCGCCAAGATTTTCAACCTGTAAAGCCAGCAAACATGTAAAATACAACCCTTACAATACATTAGAATCAAAACAGGTACCAAAAAGTACAGTAAAAATTACACTTCCGTCTGTGGAAATGTGGAGGGGTGACGGGGTGAAAACAAAAGAAAACAAAAAAAACACCAAAGGGTAAAGTAAAACCTAAAAATCATAGGGTAAAAAAAAAAAAAGAAAAAAAAAAAAGAAAGAAAAGTTACATTTCGGATGTTTTCTGTACAAATGGTCTTCTGTCATAAAAGAGGTCGAGTCAGGCCCAGTGTGTCCGTCCAGCCGCCGGGTTCACTGGATCACCAGAGTCCTGGAGGACGAACGAGCAGGTAAAAACCACATTAACTTCGACTATAGCAAACAAGCAAGCAGGTGGTCTGGTTTTCACTGCATCACTTGGCGCGATTTCGTCACAAATCACGAAACCTGAAAGCTTAAAAATGGCTTCGTTACTAAGACGGTTGAGACGATTTTTAGGAGATTCTGTCAGAAGAAAGTCCTGCATTTAAAGCACCACTTAGGGAAAGAGTCAAATTCTTCAAACTGTTCCTTCAAAACTTGACTCCAAACTGGAAATAAAGTAACAATAGAAGAAAGAAAGCACAGGAAGACCAAAGAAATATTAAAGTTTACTTTGAGAGTCCACCGACTCGCATCCTTCACGTGTCACTGCTCACCTCACACTGCTTGGTGATCCTTAATAGGGCTTGTATCCGGCCTGGTGTGCTCCTCGTCTGGGGGTTTTTCCATAGCTGGCACTGCCTTGGTCTGCGGGGGGGGGGGAGCGGGAGAGAGAAAAAAGTCGGTCAAAAAACGGGTCATTTACAGAAAGTGGCGTAATTTATGTCAAGATAAATTAGAAGGAGCAGCGCGATTAAGCTCAGTGTAAGCACCTACATAAAGGAGAGGGAGAAGTCATTAACAAGGAGCGCCACCATTAAAAACTGTTGGAATCAACTGGTGCTTTGCAAGCAAAATCCTAATAATCTGTAGCGAGTCCCCTGTTGAGGCCCCATCGACAGTGATGGACCGTGCATGTAGTTTTAGCCAGTTGTGCTCTGGAAAGTTGCCTCAAAAAGGGAACAAACCAAAATGTTCCTCAAACAAACGTGTTAATATCAGAACACATATGAGCAACTTAAGTTTCCAACCAGGTGGAAAGATTTAAGCTGGTGAGGAGCGACGATCAGGACGACACGGAGACTTCCTGTTCACGGGACACTCGTGTCCAGATTCTGCTTTTAAACGCAGCCATGAGAGAACGATCAAACACCCTCTGATGAGCCACTCAACGGATCACCGCAGTTTACTTGTTAGAGTCTTGAGTTTTTAGTCTTGAAAGGAAATGTGATAAAGTGTTACAACTGTTACATGTGTATGAACATGTGTTACTGTGTGTCGTCTTTCACATTCAGTGAATTAATATTTAATATTAATGAAAACTAGCCACCATAAATCATTGTGACGCACTGCTCCGCCGACACCGAGTCGTCGCTACTCACTGTAGTCATATCCAGGACCGTATCCATAGTAGCCAGAAGAGTAATCATAGTTGCCATAGCCGCTATATCCACCGTAGCCTCCGTAGCCTTGGTTACCGTATCCCTGGTTCCAGTAGTTGCCATACCCCTGGTTCCAGCCCTGGCTCTGACCTGAGACACAAAAACATCGATGGTGTCCGATGAGCAGTGAAAAATAAGACAATCTAAAACACTGACTGCGAATAAGAGAGCGTCAACTTCTAGTAGCACTAAAGTTTAACTTTATGGGTTTAAAAATCCCTCCAAAAAGGCTTCATAAAGAGAAAAATCTAATTTGACAGGATTTTTTCCACCAGTTTCTTCCAAAGGCGCCACAAAAGTGAGTTTGCACTGCGTACCTCCACGGCCCCGGCCTCCCCGACCTCCATAGCCGCCGCCGCCACCACGGCCTCCTCCGTACTGCTGCTGCTGGTACACCTCCTTCGGCTGGGCGATCTTCAGCTCACACTGAGGAAGAAGAGGAGACGGCACGGTTGAAACGCCTTCAGTGATGCACTTACAGAGTCCCCCCCACCCCCCCAACTTTAATATCACGATCTAAGCATCCTCGGATTTGCATGATATTTGTTTTTACACGGCAGTTGACAAAGTGGGAAGGTTTCACACGTCTGGGACCCGATTCTGCCTGCCAACTCCAGCCCAACAATCACACCTTCCTGCCGAGTCGAGCCGCAGTACCCGGCAGGCAACGGATCTCGCCAGAGAGGAGCTGCGTACGTACCCGGCCCCCCTGAATGTTGTGGTACTTCTTCTCCAGACACTTTTTGACACTGGCCTCGTCTTTGTATGTAACGAAAATGAAACCCCTCCTCTTCTTGGACTTGGGGTCGACGGGGAGCTCGATGGTTTCGATCTGTGGGACAAAGTGTGTCATGAATGTCTGGATTGCGGTTTGAAAAAGCACGAAAGATCCAAGCATGCAGCATTTCTGCGGTTGAGGGTCACTAAATTGGGAACCGACCTCTCCGAAGGCGCCAAAATATTCCCTGATGGTTTCCTCAGTTGCCTCTGGGTTCAAGCCCCCCACAAAGATCTTCTTGGCGGGCTCCTTCTTCATGGCCATGGCCCTCTTGGGGTCGATCTGACGTCCATCGAGTCTGTGTTCCTTCTGCTCCAGCACCTGCAAAACACACGCCACCATGAACCGAGGAAGTAACCGACACGAGGAAGAAGAAGCCGCGCTGTTTCGGCGTAAACAGCCACCAGAGTCGCCCGACGACCTACCTTGTCCACGCTGGAGGAGTCTTTGAAGAGGACGAAGCCGAAGCCTCGGGACCGGCCGGTGTTGGGGTCGATCTTGATGGTGCAGTCCGACACCTCGCCAAACTTAGTGAAGTAATCCTTCAGGTCCTTTTTACTCGTGTCCCAGCTGAGGCCGCCCACAAACATTTTCCTGCAAACACGGTTAATGTTGGGTGAACGTCATTACAAACAGATGACAATAAAACGACTCTGTGCATTTTTATTCGAGTATTTTGCGTCCAATCGTATTCAGAAAGTGCTCGTGAAGGGAAGAAAATACGGATCAAGATGTGCTCGTACAGCGTGTGAGGTCGAGGTGTAAACTGTACACTCACCCAGCATCCTCCTCTCCTTTGCTGGCGTCAATCTTGCCTCCGTCTGTGCCGTTGTCTTGGCCATCGTCCGGGACTTCGTCAGCCCCCATCAGCTCCTGCTCGGGCTCCTGTTCCTGCTCCTGCTCCTGCTCGGCCCCGTTCTGATCCTCCTCGCCCTCGTTGCCGTTCTGTTCCGATGTCTCCATGAGCAGAGTCTCCGCGTCTGACATTCTGACGGTCTTCACGAGACTGAGACTGGGACAAGGACAAAAAGAGGAGCTCGAGGTTAATATGGACATCAGCACGTGTGGATCATGCAGCATCAGGTGGAGGAACAAGAAGGTGAAGCTAAAGAGATGGAAGTGGAAAAACTTTCCATATCAAACCGTCCAGAACAATTTGTTCCCAACTGCGAATGATGTAAAGTTTGTAAATTTGTTTCGTTTTGTGGAGAAAAAAATTACAAAACTTGATGGAACTGTTTGCTGTAATACTGCTGTAGTACTAATTTATTCACCAACAGGAATTAATCAACTTCACAGCGAATAATCTTGATTTAAGCTTTTGTCTCAACACCAACTTACATTTCTGGGGCTTTCTGACTGGCGACCATATTGAATGCACGCATTTCATCCCATCTTATTAAAAATTAATGGAGAATCGTATGTTTTAAAAACCATATATCAAATGTACTATAATGACTCAGAGGGTCAGACTCTAAACAGCACGAGTATAATGTTACCTGAGGAGCTGCATTAAAAAACCACAGAAAGGCTTTTCCACATTTACCTTTGTAATATAATCTAATAATAACTTTTACACTTGGGTGTTTTCAGGGTGCTTGTGCGTTTGATGGGCCTGTAAGGAACCCCCCACTGAGCACCAGGATCACTCATGAATCACAGGCAAATTTCCAGCTAGAAAAGCCTCCGTTTAGAAATTAACCTACAGAAAATGAGCGGGAGCCATCGTGTTGATGCTTTTTTTTTTTTGAACACATATGTTTACAATACCTATTGAAAGCACGTTTAAATGTGTTGCGTGTTTGAGGAAAAAAAACTCGCTCGCAAAAGGGATTTCGACGAGAAACAAAGTACCGAGATACAAGATAAACAAATAAAACGCGGGTTTTAGCCTGATGTCTCAAAGGGGCTTCACGCATTATCAGATCGACCAAAGAAATGAATTTTAATCATTAACTCTGAGGATTTCAGAGGAAACGGAAAACACAATGAGGGGTTTGTTTCGAGTAGCAATGTATGGAAAATGAATGCTAATTTATGAAGCCGCGTTGCTATTGTAACGCTACGAAACCACAGAAATATTGACTCTTAAGTCATTTTTTGGCCGAATAATCACAACGAAGTAATCGAAATATAAAGTTAGATTCACAGCATATGGTGCTGGGAGCCGTTTTAGGACGGTTATTTGATGATATTCAGCGGGCCTGTCGGCTAACAATAAGCTACGAACCGGCGTGAGTCTCCATGTTAACGAGCGTTCAAGCGGACCGCGCTTTGCTCGATTGCTGCTCGGTGCAGAGAGCAGGCCCGGCGAGCCGGTAAAGATCTTAACCTCCACAAAAGCGCGCTGGAAAAATCGCCAACGCACTGCAGTCGGTTTGAGATCGCATCAACCCAAAAATATGGGATCTGGATCTCTTCATCGAGATGTAGAACGGGCGATTCATTCAGTGCGCTAGCCGCATTCACGCACATTAGCATCTGGAAGCTAACCGCAGCCGTTCACGCTTAAAGCTAACGAGAAGCCTCCGCATCGAATAAACACCAACAAACGGGGGGGGAAACGCGCGCGCAAAATGCGCTGCAAAAAGCTAAACAACATCCCATCTGTCTGGCTGGGTACGAAACAAACAAGAAGCGTGCTTACTTAGAGTGAAATTAAGGAGGACGCCGAGTCGCCGCTCAAAATGGACACTCTCCAAATTCGCCGCTAACTCGTGGCAAAATATATACGACCGGATATGAACAAATGAGAGGGGACCTCGCAATGACGACGCCTGTGATTGGACGAAACGACTCCCTTTTGAATCAAAGTGACCGCTCATTGGCTGATTCTACCAGCGCAGCGCGACAAAAGACGAGCATGAAAAACCGCTCTTCCGGCTGCTTCCCTTCGTCGAGCCGCTGTTTTATAACATCGTAACGGAGCTGCGTGTGCGTCTTTTCAGCGTCGAAATCGACACATTTGGCGTTCTTACTCATTTTAAACGCTGCTTCCGTTCATTTGATGTACACTCTATTCTGCTGTGGCTCAAACCTTAAGAGTGACTGCGGACTGAAGCTACATTTTGATAGATACATACACGATTATGAAGGTTTTATTTGTCAGTTTTTTCCATTCATTTTACTTCCTTTTTTGCAGGTTTACGCTCAAACAAAAGCAAATAAGAAAAACACAGTTGCTGCATTTACATGAACATGAAGCACATTCTGATTCAGCCTCTTATTGTTGCGATATTTCACGTTATCAGTTGGACATGATCCGATTAACCCTTTCCGATTAAAGATATGATGTAATCAGAGGAGGCGGTATCAAACGGGGGGCGTGTGATTGGGTCCATGAAAACAGGCTGATGTTCAAATAAACTCACATGTGCATAAACTGTTTATATCTGTCTTATTTAGTCATTTATTCATCTTTGATGCTGTTTCAGTAAGAGCAGTGGGACTGGCACACAGCAGCTTTGTTTACATGGACAACAAGGTAATCAAATTGGGTGGAACACATCATTAAACTACTCCACTCTGAATAAAGGAAAACATTGTAAAGTTGTATTTTATTGTGTAATTGTAGTTCAATCAGGGAGCTCACCAGCGTGAACAGGACTGCAGCGGGAGGTGAGAGAAAGCTCTGAGAAGCACAGAACATTTCGAGACGACTGCTCTGAAAATAACTCAGTGAAACAAAACATTTGACACATCTGCTGGAGGCATCCGTCTGCTGCAGGGTCTGCAACCTTTACAGCCAACAGAGCCACTTTTGGCACATCCCACCCATGACCGAATGTGTCTGAAACGGGGGCTGACTTGACCTTCAAAATGACAGCAACACAGCTTCAGTTTAACATAGATGATGGCAATTTATATTGAAATAAAAGTTTAAGTTACTCAATAAAATCCACCTGTGAGTGCTAACTTAAGCCAGAGTCATAAAACCAACAACAATCCCAAGATTACTTGCAGTCTGTGACACAGGAGACGCATCTATTTACATATATCTTCCCAAGTAATAAAAAGTGATATTTGTCAAATTAGTGATCTTGAAAGTCTCTTCAGATGGCGTAACAGACATAAAACATGTATTTTTATTGAACCAACAGGGCAGCTGCGACTGACAGGCAGGTCGCAGACCCCTGGTCCACTGGATCCACACGGTGGGCCGAGAAAATAAAGATTCATTTCTGCAGCGCGCTTCTCCTCTTTACCCTCCTCTGAAACGAGTTAGTCGAAATGAAAAAGTCCAAACAAGACGTTGGTTTAATATGAGAGCAAAGGTGGTCAGTCCTGCGGCTCAGTAATGTTTACTGCTGCCGCCGACTTCTTCGCCCAGCAACGCCAACTGTACCCGCCAGGCCGAGGCAAGTCGAGGCATGACCTGGGTCATGGGCAGAGAGAGAGAGAGAGAGAGAGTATCTGTGGAGACGGCTGTTTCTCCAGCAGTGGTCATTTGTACACAGGAGTGAGAACTGCAGCAGCTACAGAGAGGAAGGCAGCAGCTCAGCATGTTGAACTGTTATCCTGGATGTGCACTCACAGAAATAAAGGACATAAACACCTCTGTTCATTTATTATAATCAACATATCAGGAGAGTTATCATCTGGCTGATATCTATCTGGGATCTCCTGCAGTGTTTGGTAAGTTAATTGTACTTCCTAATAAAGTTGTACTTTCAAATCTAGTCCCTCATATAGCTAGTAATAAAACCCTTTGTACTATTTCATATGTGAACTATTTCAAGTTCTTGAATCATGTCAGAAAGTAGAGTTTGGCATGGTTTCCAAGGGCAACCAGATGCAGAGTGGACTGGATTGTAAAAAGAAAGTGCATTCGTGAGACAAGTAGTTGTATTTGCATCCTCAGTTTGAATAAATGGACGCAGCTGAACTGCAAGCATGATTTGTGTAAACAACCTGTAGTGAATATGTGGAAAGCATAACATGACTCAGCTGAACTGGTTTGGCATTAAGATAGAAAAGTATTTTTGAAGAATGGATCTAAACTGATTTCTGATTAACTTCCGACAATATAAATCAAAACGATTGAGTCACTTCACAAAGATTGAACATGTTTCTATTTGCATTCACTTCGTCCAGCAGGAAACCTGCCGGTTGACCCGAATGGAAATGTAAAAATGCGTCTTGTGGCTGTACTCTGTGCAGCAGCAGGAGTGTTCCCAATGATTGAGATCGGGGTCGCTGTATAGGCAGTGTCGTTAGCTGATTGTTCTTACTCACTAATCACTAACCACACTACCGGTACAACCACCACCACACGGCTGTCCTGCAGGCTGCGCTGCAGAGCCACAAAATAGAGAGTGCAGCTTATTTTCCGACTGTTAAACCACAGTAAACAAAAACAAGGAAGAGCTTTTAGATCAGCAGAGCTGGACGGACGTATTTATTTGCATTGACAGTTAAAGGTTACTTTATTCACACTTAAAAAAAAGCAGAGACTTGATTAAAAATACTTGAATTTTCAAAGTTTAAAAACATGCTTAAAAAGCATCACATTAAATACTGTTTCATTAAACGCGTTTTAAAGACTCGCAGGCTGCTATGGCGGGAGGTCCGGCTCAGCGCGGCCTCAGGACCGGGACTTGCTGACCCAGTGGTACTTGTCGACCCGCGGGCCGGTGAAGGTGAAGGTGGCCCGGTAGGACTTGAAGCCTTTCTGGGTGGGGAACTGGGAAGCCGGACCTCCGGGAGGAGCAGCGGGGTGAGGCGGGAAGCCCTCCCCGGGAAAGGACTTCCACTTGTCCCTCAGCCACGTCTGAGGGGCGCCGGAAGAAAACTCGTTGAACTGAGGACAAAACGCACCAACTGTGGCCCTCAAAAGCGTCATTTACAATTAGACCAAAAGAAAAAAGCCTTATGGAGAAACTCACCCTGTAGACACTGTTGGGGTTGCTGACAGTCGGGATGGTTTTGGGTTCCGCGTTGGTCGCAGCGGGACAGAGCGACGAGATGCTGCTGTTGCTCAAGCTGTCGTCTTCACCCTCGTCGTCGTCGTCCTCGTTCTCCGAGGAGCTTTCCGACGGGACGTCCAGGCTCGCCCGCTCCACGGCATCCTGGACGCGGCGGGAGAACTCCCCGTCTCCACGCCTGCAGCAGTCCACGGTCGACACGCAGAACGGGGCGCCGTGTTCGCCGTATCTGAGGGCGAGAAGACAACATCCCAAAAAATGTGTCCACCTCAGTCGAAAATCAACTTCTTATTCCCAGTTCAAGCAGAGCAGCGACTGAGGAACACCATTGAACTTTTGCCTCGAGGAACCTGCAGGTTCACGTTTATCTACACTCGTCTCAGCTCAGCCATCCAGACCTGCAGGACACCTTCCCGGGGTCCACCCAGACGGTCAGCTCCTGAGGCAGGCCCAGATCCTCGTAGCGCGCCGCGCTGCGCTCGCAGGCCTGCTGCAGCACCGGGTCCCGAAGCAGGACGCGGTTCATACGCAGACACCTGAAACGGCCAAGAGTCCGATGTTAAAAGCCAGTCTGTAAAACTTAAATCATGACGACTTCGGAAACTGAAAGCATAAAGTTTTGGTGTTTTTTCTTCGAGTCAATTAAAAAAAATCCAACATGTGAAACAAGTTATTGTTTGAACTGGCAAATGTTTTCGGTTCCAGGTCAGTGGTGGTCAGACTATGAAGGACAGACGTGA
>JASSRZ010000006.1:17976482-17987757 GCA_032164315.1 Malacoctenus gilli
ATGGAGAGGAAAATGCAAATGGCGAGAACAGCCTTCCAGTAAACGTAACTCAACGTGACAGGAAATATTTTGGCACAAGCGAGGAGACAAAAAGCACCAAAAAAAAAGGGAATAAAAGCATCTGTGTAAAAGTGAAGATGCCTTAAATAAAGTTCATCCACCTCCACGTGTGAACGAGTCTATACAGAAATATACATCGTTTAAATTGATCTTCTACCGCCTAATACTTTCTGCCTGGAGCTGAATAAAGCAGAGGGAATATGTGCGTTGAGAAAATAAACAAAAACAACGTAAAATGCTGAATTTAAGGAGTGATTGCTTTGAATGCTTCGTTAAAAAGCAACAAAATAAAAGAAGATGCATCTTCTTTAACTTCTTTGAAACACTTTGGTTGATTTTGTAAAACTTGAGGTTTTTTCCAGATGTTCAGATTGTTTTTTCGGCAGGTCTGTTTGGAAAATAAAACTACATGAAGAGATCTCTGATTAGGACCGAAGTCGGAGTGAATTTTGCCTCGTTGTAACCTTACAGTGCAGTAACTACCTGTAACAGTCCACCTGTCATGTGTCCCACTCAATCATGCGATTACTCAACATTCAGCAGTAAAACAATGGACACATTTCATGCAGCAGTCGAATCCCGAAGTACCTGATTCCTACAAAAGATCATTTTACTCGCCGTTCTCTGTTTCGCTCTGAGAAGGTTAGAACAGATTCTCAGTCAGCCTCCTAAATTTATCTATTTTGCATGTTTTTTCTGTTTTTTTTGTCGACATTGTGAAGGAATCCTGAGCAAATAGCGAGTGCCGTTTCCTAAACCCATCCAAATCCAATCACCCAAATATCATCAGCTCAAAAAACCAAGTCTGGCAAACATTCTGCTACAACCACACGATTAGCTGCCTGTGGGAGTGCCGGGGGGGGGGAGGGGGGCGTGTGACCGTCAGCGCGACGGTCTCAAAACTTCATGAGAACGGAGCCAGCGACGACAACTGAAAAATACAGGGGGGGGGGGGGGTTGGGATGGGCAGATGACGGAGAGGAGCGTCGCTGGCGATGGGCTGAAACGGAGTGCGATGTTCTGGTGCCACAACTGCAGGTGCCGCTGTGCTCACACTCCTACTTATCTCTGACACAGTCAAGCAGGCCCGAGAAGTTCCCGGCTCAGCAGGCTGTTAAAACGGGAGCTTCTTCAGCTGCTCGAAGGTGATGAAGAACTGGGAGGTGCGTTAAAGAGGAAACAGCGTGACAGATTGACGTGAAAAAGCTGCCTCCAAAGTCTAATTCCTCTTGTTTAAAATGTAGAAAGTTACAAGAAACAAGACTAAATATTGTTCCCAATCTTATTTCTACCGATACTTTCAAATGAAAACAAAGCACAGACACTCACTGCTTATTGATCTAAGTATGAGTACCAGTCTGAGTGTGTATTTGCTGTTCGGTGGAAGGATACGATGATGTTCCAGGGTCCCAGTCGCAGCCAGTTGGGCCAGAATCCCTTATAGAGGGCAAAGAAGCCCTCGTTCTTCCACGTCTGCATCACGCCGTCCAGCGTTCCCTTGTACATCGGGCTGCCCGACAAAACCCGCTGGTTCATCATCCGGGTCCGCACCACGTCCACGGGGTTGGAGGCCAGCGCCCCCGCGAGGCCACACGTGAAACTGGAACTGCGGGCACAGATCGGGACACGAAGGGTCATTGGGGGGGGGAACGGATACTCTGCCTGGCAGCTGGAGACAAAAAGGGAGAAGTCACTCACATAAAATGTGCCAAAATAGTGTCTCCCATGAGGCCGGAGCGGAGGAGGTGCTTCTTTGTGATGTCGTAGACGGGAAGTTCCACCCCGACGACGATGGCCGCTCGCTGCGCGGTGGGGATGACACCCTGAGGGAGAGGAGGAGGAGGAGGAAGACGATAAAGAAACATGCTTGCAACAAAGCTGAGTAATACCAGAAACCATTAAAGCTTTGTGTTGTTTCAGTCAGCGTCAGACGGCTCAGAAAACTGAGCATCCGCACATGATGAACGATTGTTGCGTGAAAGCCATTGAGGTTCACAAAAGTGCATCACTCACTCTCCACAGGCCTCTGGTGCCTTCTGTCTGGTAGATGTTGATGAAGTTGGACATCATGCTGCCTTGGAGCAAACTGCCCTGAGCCTGCATTCGGATCTGAAACAAACAAAACAAGAGGATTAAAAAAACAGCAGCAACATCTTCTTCCACGGAGCCACCGAGTCTGAATCAATAAGACAACCGACACCGAATCCGATTCTGTTGATTCGACAATCTGATTTATTTCGCCCACATAAGGTGGATCTTTTTACGTGTGATTCTTGGTGTCGTGCAGGTTGTGAAGCAAATCTCAGCGCACAAGTTCTGCAGAAAAGAAAACCCTGAACACGAAAAAATACCTTGAGGACGTCCGTGGGGTTGGCCAGAGACGAGGAGAGGACGCCGGACACGACGCCGCAGAAGACGTTGATGACCATGGTTTCGTCTGTCACGGAGGAAACAAAAAAAAAACCTGGTGTTAGTTTCCACGAAGGGGGAAAACAAAAGCAGACAAAGATCGAGATGTTCAGATTAGCAAGTGGTTTAATCTCCTTCTCAGGTGGGATATTTAATCTCACAGGTGTTAGAATTATAATATAACTTTCATTGTGTCACTTTTCATGCACAAGTTGATCTTGTTTGGATCAATGTGTTGGGAACGTAATCAGCACAAAGGCAGAGTTTTCACTCTTATTAATATCTGTAAACAACAGCATAATATAAAAACTATCCTTTTTACAGGTTTGAAAGTTAATAAAACACTATTTAAACCAGTTCTCTTGCATGTAATTATTTTTGTGTTTTCACACACAGGGACTCTTGCTTCAACCCAAACATGACACAACAAAAGTGCTAAAAAAGGACACAAAAAGAGTTCATCTACAGAGACAAAGATCAAGAATTTCAACATAAAATACAACTTTGTTGTCAGTTAGTCCTGAAACTCATTGTAGCTTTTATTCATTCACTGTTTATTTTTAGAACAGCAACAAAATAGATATAAAAGAAGGGAAAGAAAGTACAAAAAATACTTCACTGGCAAACATTTTGAAGGAGTAGCTTTCTACCACCTCCAGCTTCTTGTAAGTACTTGTACAAATAAGGTTCATGAGTCCAATTAAGGTCAATCTAAGTTGATACGTTAAATACGTTACGTGCAACATCACATGGGTGGAGTTTAACTGGATGGGCGTCTAAAGAGTGAAATCACACACTCAGTTTCCTCTGATCCGCGGTCAAACTCCACCCACCTGGCACGCCAAGCTGATCAAAACAAGCGATTAGGTCGATTTTAGATGGTTGCAAATCGTACAAACTGGCCTCCAATGAACAGCAGCTGCTGTTAGCAACTAGCCAAGGCTAAGTTTGTTAGCGAGTGGTGGATCTCGTTAGTAGTGACCCAGTGCGGTGTCTACAATGGAGCACGGAGAAGGAGGAGACAAAGTAACAACAGCAATAGTTACTGGAGTACTTGATCATTCTGACCAACAGTTAGTGCGGCGGTCCTGGCGCCGCTCATTTTTTGGGGCAGGGAAACGGGCGTTCGATCCCACCACAACCACAGGGCAAACCCAAGCCTGCATCGAAACAAGCATTCAAAACAAATACACACACAGTGGCACCATGGAAGCACAGAGCATGCAGCTTGGAAAGGCAGACAAAAGAAACGCAAGCGGAGAGAAGGTCAACGAGTACAACTTACACACTTTCAGGAAGTGAAGTTGTGACAATATATATGTTTACGGTCACAGATTTTCTCCGCTTTGTATGTATCTCCCTCATGACTTTGTTACCACCACCAAGCAGAGTTTCTGAGCTTTCTGGTGTTGATTCTGTTTCTGAATTTTGAGCTTCACCTCCACGAGGCATCTTCATCGTTTATCAGATAGGTGATGGATGGGCGGGTTTACGGCATCGTGAAGGGACCCCAAGGCCCTCCGTCCAACTCCTCTGTCATCACTCTTTTTCTCCCATCACTTCTTTCCATCTTCAAAAGCACTTTGGTTCCTATTTAACTTGCAAATTCAACTTGCAACTCGCTCTGCTTTCGGGCAGGTAAACACGGGCCGGGAGGACACGTGCGGCATTCCCTCAGACGGCGTTCAGCCCACCGACTGAAACGTGCCAATCGAAGTGATAGCGCTCAGTGAGTAGCAGCAGCGTAAATTGCTGCAGACGTTATAAAGCCCATTGATCCTGCATTATTTGCCATATTGATTCTGACTCAGCTGCCGCAAAGACAATGTAATAAGAGCAGTCAGCCGCTGTAACCAATCGTAATGGAACCCTGCAAGCGAGCCCTCTGCCGCTGAATCACTTGAACGTATCGGAGTGCACTAACTGGTTTTTATCTATTGTTATCTTACTGCGTGACGCCAATGAAAAACAGCCCACGAGGTGAGTGTGTGGGTTGAGCCTCAAAACGTCAGGAAGAAAAAAACAACCTCTTCAGCTGAATTAAAGTGAAAAGATGCCGTTTGAGTTGAGCTTTGATCAAGTGTCTCCGGCTCCTCTATGCTTTAATACATTTCTATCATAAACATTATACATGTTTTGATTGCGAGACGTACACACGCCGAGTCCTGTCAGCAGTAACACCGGAAAAGGCTTCAAGAATAAAGGTGTTTTCGAGCCATGTTGACACTCGGTGTCTGCCTCTGACTTTTAACCACTTAGCTTAGTGGGGGAACAGTTTGGAGGCACAGTGGCGTCAGTTCACCCTGTGAGGGAGCGACCTTGTGCACAGCTGCTGCTCGGTTTTTAGTGTTGATACAGGCGGAGATGTGCTCACAGCAGGCCCAAGCTCATTTTCTCCTCTGAAACCAAAACTGACATGCAATGGTTATAGTTAGGTTGAGGCTGACGGCGCTCGTAGAGCACCAGCGTGTTGCAGGAGACTGCATCAGCCTTGAATCAGCCGGGGCTGCGATTAAAGAACGAATCTGGGTGCAAGTGGGAGTCAGCGTCGCTTCAACCACCTCTCAGATTTCACTCGATGGCCGTTCAGCTGAGCTACGACTCTTCCTGTGGCGTTAAAGATGTTTCCACGTCTCATTTGCATTGGATTGTGTGACAGTAATAAACTGGATGCTTTGACTGTAAAAAGCAAAGCGTTCTTCTAAACTGGCATATTTTGGCTTTGGACTAAAATGATGTAATCGTGTGAAGAAGAGGGAAAAGGAAGAGCAGAGGAAGAGAGGAGATAAAGGCAGACAGAGCAACACTCACCTTCAGGGCGACTAACAAAGAGCCTCTTCAGAGAATTGTAGGTTCCGATCTTGATCGTCCCGTAAGAAGCTTGTCTCAGAAGTGCCGGAGAGATCCTGTGAGGAAGAGAGAAGTTAATGTATTAAATATTTCCACTGGTACTCAACCAACACTTTTCAGACTTATCTAAAGTTTTATTCACCAGAAAAACCTGAGTGAGATTTAACATCTGTTAAAAAAACATTTTAGAAGATGTACTTAAAGACTGTAGCTTCTGACACTTTTCACGTTAATAAAATCATAAAAATGAGCAGAGAGTAATTGAGCAAAGCTTCATAATGAAGCTACGAGCTCTGCGGTGGACAGGAAGGAGTGGCATGACTGAGATGATTCATGCAGTGAAAAAACAACATGAATTAACCAGGACGATAGATGTTAACATGACTTATTCAACACAAATTCGACAACACCATTTGAGATGACTTAACAAGGGACTAAAACTGCAAATCAACAAAGTTTAGGGTCAACTGAGGATTCTTCAGGCTCAGCAAACAACTTTGTTTTTTAAAACTGCTGACAAAAAAGATGTAAACAACACCTACAGCTTTGGAAACTAAAAGAAAAAGTCTTTGTTTGGTAAGTGAATGCATTTCCAGTCCCAGAGGGTCTCTTTACATTTCATTCCTTATTACCCTTCCACCTCCTCCAAAGTGCGGCGGCTCTAAATGCAAAGCTCATTAAGGCGTTACTGAGGGGGCTCCATGCTGCTTCCAGCACATCACAGACAGGCAGCAGGAATAAATGAATGCATTAATTTCACGACACACAGAGAAATCGAAAGGCTCCTTCCCCTGGGGAACAGCGAGGCGTCGAGGACTTCATTCGCACTTTCACAGCGTAAAGACTCCTGCGCAAGATCTGTATCATCATAAACTGATAGTTTAAACGTTACACGGAGCAATTAAAGGTTAACAACTCCTGAACTTAGGTTTGTCATTTGAACCTGCAACCTCTTGTTTGAGAATACTTCACAATAAGAGGAGCTTTTTCTCAAGGCATGAGGCTTCATCTCATCTTGAAAAGTCTTCAGCAGTGACTAAACGTTTTTTTCCACCAGAGTCAGACTGCGACCTGTAAACGAGAGAATTGCCCTGCTTACCCGGAATACAGCGCCCGGATGCCCTCCTCCTTGCCGATCCTGAACAGGGCGTGAAACATGCCTTTGTAGCGCACCTCCGTGTACTGGGATTGGCCCTGAACCTGAAGCCGGGTCTTCGTCAGATCGATGGGGAAGGTGCCTGCAGGGGATCAATATAAAAATACGATTAATAATAAGAAGAAAGACATCAGATCACTTTACTGACTGCAGTCAAAAGCAATGTGGGAATTTACAAGAACAATATGATTTGTTCAATGCTTTTTGACAGCATTTTTTCTGGTGACACCAAGCAACAACCTGTAATTTCATCGCCTATGTTGATATAGATGACACGTGCTGAGGCAAATAGAGGGATCATATTTATCAAGTCTGCTGCCCTCGCTGACTGCAGTGCAGTTTATTTTTAGACATATTAATGCTGCCATCCAAACCCTGGTACACAACAAGAACACAGAGCGTGACCCGCTCCTTAAGGAGTCCCAAAACCGGCTCCTGTAACCTCAAGTTCAGTCCAAAAAGGACTCCTCTCCTCCGGACAGATATTGTATGTCTGCGTGTCTTTTTTTGGACTTTTTAGGCATCTTAAGATTGATAATGATCTTTTATCTGATTAACAGCCAAAACAACATGCTTGTATAATAAAATCATGTTTGTTTTCATGTTAAAGTTTCACTGCGTCAATGCAGAGTGAACTGTGCTAAGATGCAGAATTTGGTGATGCAAAACACACAAGAAGTTAGAGTATAGCAAAAAAAGCTCACTTAAGTATATTTTAAGGCAGCAGGTGATCTAAATATAACTTGCAGGCTTCGAGAGAAGACACAAACATTTGCTTTTTTGTTTACGAGTTCGGGGGGCATTAAAAATATATGTGGCAATACATGGCTGTAACCAGACCTTCTTGCGTGCTCTGTGTGTATCCAAATAATTTGAGAAATTTCTAAAATGGGAGTAATAAAGTAATATTTTCATCGAGGATCCAGCAGCCCAGGGTTGTGCTACACCTCTATTTTTATAATAAGATCTTCCACAGGCACCATGTAACATTATAATGCAAATAAATGTGTTTTCTCGAGCAGAAGAAGATTCCCTTAAAAAGGACTCTTAATATTTACCTAATCTCTTATTATATTCGAATGAATATTTGTGGATCTGTAATATTTATTTGCCTTGCTGCTTTATAAAGTGGGCTGCACAGATTGGCAACATTTCAGTCTTGTATTACACCACATTTGTTCAAACACCTAAGGTAAAAATGGAAATTGAAGAAAATACAGCGTCTGTTTTAACAACCTCAGTCAATCCAAACTTTGGAAAACATGGACATTTGCAATTAGCTTTGACTACAAACAATTTGCATAGATTCCCTTTGTATCTATTTGGCTGTGTGCAGCCTTTTTTATTCGGGCAGCTAGCACAGCAGGTGCTGCAGCAGAATTTTTATGGCTTCAATTTTTTTTTAGCGGTGACCGAGACTATTTATATACAGAAGGCCTCAGCGATGGGCTGCAGTGTAAATAAAACTAAATGTCCATACCGGACGAAGAGCGTCTGAAGGCTGCGGCGCATCACGTACCGAATTCTGCGACAATCGAGGCCATCCCCCCGTAGATGAAGGGCTTCCAGCTCAAGTTGGCCATCTCCGTGGCGGCGGCGGCTGCTTCCACCTGCTGCAGCCCCGCTAAAAGCAAGAGCAGGCCGCCCAGGCAGAGGTCAATGCAGTGCTGCAACCGCAGACAATACAACATGTCAACAAACATTGAGATCAAGTGGATGCTACAGATCTACGAAGCTCCTCAGCATCAGCATCCCAGGGTACTGCGCCGGAAGAGACGCCCGCTGAGTCAAACGGCGAGGAGAGGGAGTTGAGTTTGTTGTCTGAGGCCGCTATTGGCTTTGAGAAACGTCAGTCAGTAGGACCGAGCGATTTGATTGGCTGACTTGCCGGGAGGCGGGGTTCACATTTGGTGACAGTTCAATGACAGCAACAGTGTCACGAGAAAGACATGAAGTTAATTTTAAGAGGCACTTTACATCAAACTTACACAAAATAATATGTTACCACGAACATGTGAATAGATAAAGTGTTACTGAGTGACAATTCTATCAGAAAACCGTTTTGTTATATCAGTTTGATGACCGAGGCGGCCGCCCCAGCTGGTTACTAAGGTTCAGTTGGAGACAGACGGCTCCCGCTAAGCTAATTGCTAGCTCGGCTAACGCACTGATAGGAATGACCATCCCGCTAGTTAGCGAGGTTACCGGGTGACAACAAGTTACCGTTACATGCAGCCGAAACGCCGCGTCGTTGCTGCTTCGAGATAATCCGCGACCCAATATTTTCACTCAGTTCCCCATGACGCGACGTATTCACGACTTTAGTAAACAGCAGGCGGAAAACTTCTCGCCCCCTGTGTTAGCGTCCCATGATGGCTAAGCTAACGTCAGGTAGCGAGGAGACACCGGGGGGGACCGTTAGGACTGTCAAAATAAAACCCGCAAGCCGGTCGACACACCCAATTCGAGATGGCTGACAAATTAAAATACGTTAAATAATTTAAACTGCAAAATAAGGAGGTATTGTCCCTGAAAATTTGAGGGGAAAAATGCATGTGTATTGGACTAAATTACCAAAAAACTACTGAAACACGTTCAGTTAAAAAAACCTAATACAATCATTCTGAAAAATGCAGACCTATGAGTTAAACCATATAATAACAATCCCGCTAAGAGAAAAAATAAAAAGCAATATTTCAAAATTTACATTTAGAAAATATATATCTATATTTGTCTTTGAAACAGTTCTATGGAATTGTAAAAGTTCACAAGCAACGTTTCTCTAAACATGGCCAAACATGGTTGCTTTTTATATAAAGTAAAAGCCAGGAAAATAGCAGACACTGTTTCTGAGAACAGATTTTTATTAACCTTTATTGTGAAATTGTGAACCATTTGGTTTAAACATTCGATCATTTCATACAAAAGTGCATTAAAAATGAAGGTCGTCCACCACAGTAAGTACAACAGCACAGGAAATCATGGCTCATTCATCTTAGGTCTGACCAGTTGTACTGCTGCTGCAAAGAAACCCACATGACTTTGTGGTTCTCTTATTTTGTCTCTCTCTTTTCTTTAAATCCCCTTTCTGGTTGAAAAATAAAAAGATTTTCTTTATAGTCTTTTTGCATTTGATCCATTTCAATCACAAAAGAGTCACAAGAAAAAAAAAACAACTTCTGGTAGGTTATTAATGGAGGGAGGAAAATTTGCACTTGTATCTTCATACACTACAACAATAAGCACAGTGATATCCCAGTCGTTTTGTATTTTTCAGGTGCAAATTCATCACCATGCTGGTGTAAAAAGACCGTCCACGTCACTCTCATCTCAGAGAGCAATATAGTCTACATCCTTAACTTTCATCAGTAGAAAAATAGATACTTTAGAAACCTCTACATCTAGAAAAGAGTCAGGAAGGAGCAGCAGTGCGCACTAATGGGCGATCGAGAGCCCATCTTAAAGAAGAATAAAGGTGATTAAAAAACCCCACAGTCTAACAATAGGCCTTTCCTCTCCATCACTTTCTCCTCTTTCAGTCAGTGGATGACCACCGGGGGGCACGCTCGACGATGGGGATGGCCACATTGGCAGTGACCTGTCTGTGGGGGGGGGTATTTTTGGTTAAACAGACAGAGCTTTTATGGGGGGGGGATTCACAGCGTGGTGCGCAGCAGCCGAATGACACGCTGGTAAAGCTGCTGGACCACTGAGGCCAAATTCCTAGAGGAGGAAGGGGAAGGGAGAACAAGTGAAGGTACACTGCAAAGAAGAAAGGAAAGAAGTGTTTAAACATCGGTCTACACATGTCGTCAGTAACTTTCTAATCCAATGTTTCCATCTGACAGTTGTTTTCATCACTCCACAATCAAAACAAGTTTAAAAATGTTTTATTTAAACCTTTATACACTCTCAGTTTGTTCATAATCTGGGAATTTGTTTTAAAAAAATCAAATATTTCTTTACATACTTTTAGTTTAGTTCTGGTCATGAAATAATTAATCATAAAAACGGCTAAAAATTAAGTTGAGCATTTACCAGAAAAGTGAAATAGGTTTTATAGATTGAACCAATATTCAAATGTTTATTCCTTCCTGATTTATGATTTTTACATTCAAAGCAATCAGTAGAGGAGGATCTGGACTTTATCCACTCTGAAGTGTCAAAAAATGACATCTGTAAGTGTTGGGTGTGTTTGGCTTCACTGCAATGTTTTGCCTCGTCAGAGGGGCTGTCAGCGGGTGGCGCTGCAGCATATGAGAAGGATGTTTGTGCAGTGAAAAAGGGAAACCGTTGGCAGCTTCCTAATCAGAGAGCAGTCCTGCAGAGACTCACCGAGCTCCGAGGGAGAAGCAGTTGTTGCGGTTTGGATGGAGGCAGAAGAGCGAGGCCACGCAGTAAACACAGCACAACAACATGGACAGCAGCCGTCTCTTTAAGGACATCTTCAGTCTGAGGGGAAACAGGAGAGAGGGATTTAGAGAGAGAGAGAGAGAGAGAGAGAGAGAGCGAGAGAGAGAGAGCGAGAGAGAGAGAGCGAGAGAGAGAGAGAGAGAGAGAGAGAGACTGTTCCTTCACAAATTAATACTAATAATAAAAAGTTCCTGGTTTATTCTTACTATTTGTTTTCCTGGCAGTGGTTTGATGCAAAGCAACATTTCTCAGGCCCACTTAATTCACAGTTTTTTCTTCTATGAACTAAATTAATTTAGGAAAAAATATGTTTAAAACACACACACACACACACACACACACACACACACACACACACACACACACACACACACACACACACACACA
>JASSRZ010000006.1:18040552-18050552 GCA_032164315.1 Malacoctenus gilli
AGGAGGAGGAGGAGGAGGAGGAGAAGGAGAAGGAGGAGGAGGAGGAAGAAGAAGAGGAGGAGGAGGAGGAGGAGGAGAAGGAAGAGGAGATGCAGAAGAAGGAGAGGGAGCAGAAGAAAAGGAGGAGAAAGAGGAGGAGGAGGGTCATCAGCCCCTCAACAGCTCATTCGAGTCAAATTTTTGGCCTCAATTAAGCTCGAGAACATTCGAGCCGTCAGAAAGAAGCGATTACCTCATTTTTAACGCATTGTCTAAACAATAAAAGACACTTTCTCGAACTCAGAAACTACAAAGTGCTTTTATTGTGAAAGCCAAGACCCTTTCTTCCCCAGAAGTCTGAACCTGAAGGTTTAAGTTCAAGATTTTAAATCCATCGAACCACAGGTGTGGAGAACAGGTGTCCACCGGAATATGCGAGGCCGGAACGCGAAGTTTCGGCGCGTTTTTCGTTGGAAATGAAGCGCCGAGAGAAGGTGGGAAAAACTGGCGAGGACAAAAGACGAGACAAAGGGTTGGAGAGATGATGGACAGAGAGAGAGAGAGAGAGAGAGAGAGGGAGGGCGAGAGAGGGAGAGAGAGAGAGAGAGAGGGAGGGAGGGAGGCGGCCATGGCGGCGAGCGGGGTTAAGATTCTTTCAGATCAGGTACACATAATAGGCCTCGTTAATATTCATAGTTTCCTCAGGTACAGCGAAGGTTAAATTTTACTTACTTTTCAACTCTCATTACTAATACATGACGGCAATAAGAATATTCAAAGCGGGCGGGTGACCAAAGGTTGATGAGAACCGTCCCTCTTCTCTGACATTTAAACACATTACCATTTCAGGGCCGCCTCCCTCCCAATCGCGCCCGCCAGAATAAATTGCCGGCTAATCACGACGCGTCCTGCCTGAATGATGATATTCGCCAGCCCCAAACCCCCCCCGCCTCCCCCCTCCTCCCCCCCACCGCCTCCCCCATAACCCTGCTCTCATTATGTGAAGCAGCAGAGCCCGAGATCCACCCCGTCGGACGGGAAAACCCACCTTCAGTCAGGCGGCGACAGGTTCTCGGTACCTTTCCGCTCCTGTGAGGTCATCAGGACGTGACGCGAGCGCGGTGACGTCATCCCTGCCGTTGAGAAGAAACATTCGGGTTGTCACAACAACGTCTGGACCGAGTCGAGTCCAGTTTTCCTGTAAACTTTTGCTGGACTGAAGGTTTTTCTCTCTCCGTGTCAGAGTTTTACACTCCTGTGACGTCATCAGGACGCGACGCGAGCGCGGTGACGTCATCGCTGCCGCTGAGAAGAAATATCCGGGTTGTCACGACAACATCTGGACGACCAAAATCGAGTCGAGTCGAGTCTTTTCGTGTAAACTTTTGCTGGACTGAAGGTTGTTCTCGCTCCGTATCAGAGATTTTCACTACTGTGATGTCATCAGGAAGTGACACAAGCGCGGTGATGTCATCCCTGCCGTTGAGAAGAAACACTCGGGTTCTCACGACAACGTCTGGACGACCAAAACCGAGTCGAGTCGAGTCTTTTCGTGTAAATTTTGCTGGACTGAAGGGTTTCCTCTCTTCGTGTCAGAGTTTTTCACTCCTGTGATGTCATCAGGACGCGACGCGAGCGCGGTGACATCATCGCTGCCCCTGAAAAGAAACATCCGGGTTCTCACTACAACGTCTGGGCGACCAAAACCGAGTCGAGTCGAGTCTTTTCGTGTAAACTTTTGCTGGACTGAAGGGTTTCCTCTCTCCGTGTCAGAGTTTTACACTCCTGTGACGTCATCAGGATGCGACACGAGCGCGGTGATGTCATCGCTGCCGCTGAGAAGAAATATCCGGGTTGTCACGACAACATCTGGACGACCAAAACCGAGTCGAGTCTTTTTGCGTAAACTTTTGCTGGACTGAAAGTTTTTCTCTCTCCGTGTCAGAGTTTTTCACTCCAGTGACGTCATCAGGATGCGACACGAGTGCGGTGACGTCATCGCTGCCCCTGGGAAGAAACATCCGGGTTCTCACGACAACCTTTGGAGGACCAAAACAAAGTCGAGTCGAGTCTTTTCGTGTAAACTTTTGCTGGACTGAAGGTTTTTCTCTCTCCGTGTCAGAGTTTTTCACTCCTGTGACGTCATCAGGAAGTGACACGAGCGCGGTGATGTCATCGCTGCCCCTGAGAAGAAACATCCGGGTTGTCACGACAACGTCTGGACGACCAAAACCGAGTCGAGTCTTTTCAAGTAAACTTTTGCTGGACTGAAGGGTTTCCTCTCTCCGTATCAGAGTTTTTCACTTCTGTGACATCACCAGGATGCGACACGAGCACGGTGATGTCATCGCTGCCCCTGAGAAGAAACGTCTGGGTTGTCATGACAACGTTTGGATGACAATAACCGAGTCGAGTCGAGTCGAGTCTTTTCGTGTAAACTTTTGCTGGACTGAAGGTTGTTCTCTCTCCGTGTCGGAGTTTTACACTCCTGTGACGTCATCAGGACGCGACACGAGCGCGGTGGCGTCATCGCTGCCCCTGGGAAGAAACATCCGGGTTGTCACGACAACGTCTGGACGACCAAAACCGAGTCGAGTCGAGTCTTTTCGCGTAAACTTTTGCTGGACCGAAGGTTTTTCTCTCTCCGTGTCAGAGTTTTTCACTCCTGTGACGTCATCAGGATGCGACACGAGCGCGGTGGCGTCATCGCTGCCCCTGGGAAGAAACATCCGGGTTGTCACGACAACGTCTGGACGACCAAAACCGAGTCGAGTCGAGTCTTTTCGCGTAAACTTTTGCTGGACCGAAGGTTTTTCTCTCTCCGTGTCAGAGTTTCTTTTTCCACCGCCAGAGTTTAGTTCCTAAGCACTATCCGCTACCGGCCGGTGAAATATGAATGAAATCTCATAAAACAACAATTATTTTGTAAGCAGACACGCGCGGCGGCGCGGAATTATTCATGGCAGACGTATGGAGGAAAAACAGAGAGCGAGCGGAGCTGTCGGGAGCCTCGGATGGATCCGGGCTGACGGCGGCGGCGTGACGGAGCGACAGCTCCCCTCCCAGGTGGAGCGTTAGGTGAACAAACAGCGACAAAGCTCCCTCCATCAGGACGGATCAGCATCACGGCCGCCCCGCATGACACGCCAGCGTCTGTCGCCCCGAGGCGGTCGCCGCGGCGACGACAGGAGGGGGGGAGCCGGGGGCGGCGGCGGCGGCGGCGGCGGGCAGGTGACGGAGGCAGACCGCAGGACAGACATCCACCTGCGCGCCGCCGGGCTCGCTGCTCCCATCGACCGACCGCAGAGAGACCAAGTCTGGAACCAGGTCTCTGTCCTCAATGAGGGACTCTGTAGACCACTACAAACCCCACAAACGCCCCCCCTGTTATTATTATTAGTATTATTTACTGTCTGGTTGTGAGTCTTTGTTGACTTTTTGTTGGGTTTTTGTTTTGTCTTTCTGTGGTTTTGTGGGTGTCAGCAGTCGGCATGACTTTGTGGACACTTTCTGTCTTTTTTGTCCATTTTTTTGTCTTTCTGTTCCTTTTCACGTCTTTCTGTCCAATTTTCACCTCATTCTGTCGAGTTTTATGTCTTTCTGTCGAGTTTTCACATCTTTCTGTCCATTTTCACGTCTTTCTGTCCATTTTTCACGTCTTTCTGTCCAGTTTTCAGGTCTTTCTGGCCCATTTTCACATCTTTCTGTCCAATTTCCATGTCTTTCTTTCCAGTTTCATGTCCTTCTGTCCAGTTTTCAATCTTTCTGTCCAGTTTTCACGTCCTTCTGTCCACTTTTCACGTCTTCCTGTCCAATTTCCATGTCTTTCTTTCCAGTTTTATGTCTTTCTGTTTAGTTTTCACGTCTTTCTGTCCGGTTTTCACATCTTTCCATCCAATTTTTACTTCTTTCTGTCCAGTTTTCATGTCCTTCTGTCCAGTTTGATGTCTTTCTGTCCAGTTTTCACCTCTTTTTTGTCTAGTTTTATGTCTTTCTGTCCATTTTCACGTCTTTCTGTCCATTTTTCACGTCTTTCTGTCCAGTTTTGTGTCTTCCCGGTCATTTTCACGTCTTTCTGTTCAGTTTTCATGTCTGTCTATCCAGTTTTTTGTCTTTCTGTCCAATTTTCATGTCTTTCTGTCCAGTTTTTTGTCCTTCTGTCCAGTTTTATGTTTTTCTGTTTAGTTTTCACGTCTTTCTGTCCAGTTTTTGCCTTTCTTTGCAGTTCTCACGTCTTTCCGTCCAGTTTCCACGTCTTTCTGTCCAGTTTTCGCATCTTTTTGTCCATTTTTCACTTCTTTCTGTTCAATTTTTATGTCTTTCTGTCCCATTTTATGTCTTTCTGTTTAGCTCTCATGTCTTTCCATCCAGTTTTAAGTCTTTCTGTCCAATGTTCACGTCTTTCTGTCCCATTTTCACATCTTTCCATCCAATTTTTTCATCTTTCTGTCCAGTTTTCACGCGTTTCTGTCCAGTTTTCAGGTCTTTCTGGCCCATTTTCACATCTTTCTGTCCAATTTCCATGTCTTTCTTTCCAGTTTCATGTCCTTCTGTCCAGTTTTCAATCTTTCTGTCCAGTTTTCACGTCCTTCTGTCCACTTTTCACGTCTTCCTGTCCAATTTCCATGTCTTTCTTTCCAGTTTTATGTCTTTCTGTTTAGTTTTCACGTCTTTCTGTCCGGTTTTCACATCTTTCCATCCAATTTTTACTTCTTTCTGTCCAGTTTTCATGTCCTTCTGTCCAGTTTGATGTCTTTCTGTCCAGTTTTCACCTCTTTTTTGTCTAGTTTTATGTCTTTCTGTTTAGTTTTCACGTCTTTCTGTCCAGTTTTCACGTCTCTTCTGTCAGTTTTCGAATCTTTGGACGATAACAACAAGATCCTAGAATTTCAGACCCTAAAAACTGCCAAATTCTTTCATTTTGAAGGCATCTTCCTCGGTATAAGAGTGGGACTTTGCGTGATCATGAGACCTTTTAAGAGGCGGTCCGTGGCGATGGTGTTTGGGGGGGTTCCGGGACCGCGGCGCTCCCTCCCTGCCCGTCTAATTCCTGGGTTCCCTCCTCGCCTGTTTGTCACTTAAACGGCGGCTCGCAGACTGACAGCCGATACCAGACTCTTTCAAACGAAACGAGCGGCGGATTAATTTTTCATCCTTTCTTATCAGTGACTGATGGGCCGCCGGGTCCCTCACCAAAAAAAAAAGCCCCCGCGCGTCCCTGCGGGCGACTCCTGCGGCCCGGGAACCCACCATTTCATCCTAAACGGCGGTAAATGGCTCGCCGCACAAATAATGCATAAACAGCTGTTTTGCCCAAGTAAGTTATCCTCTTAAAAGATTCAGAACACTCCCTCTCTCTCTCTCTCTCTCTCTCTCTCTCTCTCTCTCTCTCTCTCTCTCTCTCGGCCGTCCCGCGGTCTCTTCGTCTCTCTTCGTCTCTCTCTCTCAGTTAATTCATCAATTTCTTATGATAGCAACAGTTCTGCTCCACGCGGGTGTTAAGTACCAATTAGGGGGGAGGTAGGGGGGGGAGGGGGGGGGGGAGGTTCCCCTCGGCCCGTTCTGCCACACCTCTCCTCCTCCTCCTACAAGGCTTCTCCCCCCCCCCACTCCTTCCTCCTCCTCTGTCCGTTCACTTGTGATATTTTCCGTCTTGTTTACCCGCCCGCCGCTCGCCGTCCCCTTCCTCGTCCACGCCGTCCGCCGAGTCCGTCCTCCACGTCCATCAAAACGACTCCCCCTCCGTCTCCGGGTCTTTATTAACTTTTTAGCACTTTAAATAATTTAGTCTTGATAATAAGCGATCAAAAGGCGGAAAAACACACATCAATCACGGAAGGGGGGGGCGGAACTTGGAGCGGGCGGCCGTTTAGCCCGACTGGAACGCCGCCGCCGCCGCGCTGTGGTTCGAGGGTCCGAAACACGCGAGGAGGAACGAACGTGACAGCGAGTCGGTTCGGCGGTCTGGTGAAACGAGTCGCTGTTCCGTTTGACGCGTGACGGCGTCCATCCCGCCACGTTGCGTCTTCTACGTTTGCAAAAAAAAATCCACAAAGACGAAGAAAAAACATGGAAAGAATCGGATTTTAAACACCGAGTTGTCGAGGCAGATTCTTACAACTCGGCCGGACCGTCTCGCCGTCTTCTGGCGCGGTGATTGGACGGGACGGGGACGGGGAGGGGGAGGGGGAGGGCGGCCGCGCTGACATGTGAAGTGCTGCCACTTGGCTCGGGACTCGTCTTCAGGCCCCGACTGGAGCAGAGGAGGTGGTGGCGGCGGCGGCGGCGGCGGCGGCGGCGGCGAAGGAGCGTCGGAGGGAGGAGGGGAGCCCAGACTTTTGTGTCTCGCGTCTCTGGAGCCTCTTAGATGTCGCCGCCAACTGTCACACTGAGCCGGCACGAGAAAACGGCGCTGCCAAGCAGAACACAAACATACAAACGACACGTTGAGAAAAGACGGAAAGTTCCTCCGCCTCCGTTCGGCGTCAAACTCGTCCTTCGAGCGGACGGTTTTCATCGTTAAGTCGCTAACGAATCGCCTCTCGTCGGACGAGTTGATTGAAACTTTCGCTCGTCTCCCCTTTTTGCTCCATTTTCGACCTCTCCTCCAATCAAACCAGCCCCTTGTTTTCTTGGAGTGAGGAGCCTGCGAGTCGGAGCTCAGGGAGAAGTCCACCAAGAACATAACCGCCCCCCCCCTCTTCCGTCTTTGAACGTGTCCCTGGACTGAGGAGGGAGGGAGGGGGGGCGGCTTTCAAGCGCACCATCCACATTCATTTACTTCCTCTTTCATGTCAGAAATTTGGTTTCATCACGGCAATTAGCTGCTTCGTGTCCCGACCAATTATTCCATTAAATTAACGAGTCCTCCAAGATAATAAGGCCACTAATGGGTTGACGCCGGCAGCCGGCAGCCGCTAGCCGGCCTCCGTCTCCGGCAGCCCGCCGCCGTGTCCTCGCACCTCATTTAGAGCGCTGCTTTTATTACCGTGCTGCCCTCATTAGCAGCGTGTGTGTGTGTGTGTTTTATCTCCTCGCTCAGGCGCAGAGCGTGTGAAGTCATTTGTCAAAACGCAGCCGCCGGTGACACCGGCGTCCGCCCGCCATCGTCGTTTCCGTGTCGTCACTCCGCCGCCGCGTCCTTTTATTTTGATAGGAAAAGGTTGCGAGACTCAACGCGAATGCAGAACAGACGGAAAGTAAACAGTGTTAAGGAGGGGTGGGAAGGAGAATGGATGGGTGGTTGGGTGGGTGAAGAGACGAGGGGGGGCGGCGGGTGGTGTTGGAGGTGGTGGAGGGGTTAAATGAATCATTCATTAGGTCCTCAGAGAGGGAGGGAGAGGAGGAGGAGGAGGAGGAGGAGGAGGAGGAGGAGGAGGAGGCTGTTCAAAGGGGAACGCCGTTGATTTTCTGGCCCGTCCACACAAGCAGGAGGTCGGTGGCGGGGCGCCCAGGGGAGCCCGCCCCCCCTCGCCTCCCCCCCCCGCCGTCTCCAGCCCAGAGACGGGCGTGGGGCTGGGCGCTCCGGCTCCGGCTCCGGCTCCGGCTCCGGCCCCCCCTCCGCGTGCCCCCAGGCTGACGGGGTCGGCCCTCCACATCTCTCTAATGAAGCCCCCGGCTTCTCCACCGCAGGCTGCGAAAAAATGTCAATGCTGCAAAAAAAACGTCAAGGTATAAACAGGAGGTTAGCGGCAGCGTCACAGGCAGCAGATTGTTGCTGCTGCTGTTGTTTCGCAAACATCACAGACTGCTCGTGTTGTGACCTTTGCAAACAACATAAACGCACAGTGATCCACTTCACTCAACGCTTCCTCTAAATATGACGTTTAATCAAAGCGAAGAACAAAATCAGAGTCAATTAAAAAAAATAAACTCAAATAAATAAACTTTAAATAAAAAGCTTAAAAATAATTTTCTTTTTTTTTACTTAAATTTTTATTGCTTCATTGGGATTATTTTCAAACAGCTTAACACTTACAATCAAGCAAGTTTATTTTTTAAAAAACAAAAACAAACAAAAAACAAAAGACCAAAAGAAAATAATTTTTTAATATTTAAAAAAAATAGATAAAAAATAAATATAAAAGAGAAAGTGAAATTAAGTCATATATGATAAGTAAAATAACTCTAACATTTTTTCACACTTTTAAAAAAACTAAAATAAAATCTGAAGTAAGTTGAAGAAGAAAAAAAACTCCAGTTAGTCCAAATAATTAAATACATTAAAATAAATAAAAAAGCTTCACTGGAAACCGAGAAAATAATAACGAAAAAAATACAAAAAAATTGTTAAATTAATTAAAATAAATCACAATAAATTAAGAAAAATTATTTGGATCTAAAAATAATCTAATCTCCTTCTTTAATACTTTCAATCTTTAACACGTTGCTGGTTAAGGTTCAAACAGGAAGTAACTTGAGCCTGTTTATCTGTTTACTGTCTCTGCGTTTCGTCTTCAGTCACCACAAACGGACGCGACGAGAACCGAGACGCCACAAACCGTCCAATCACGCAGGACCCCCGTTTTTTGGGGCCGCTGGGCTCCGATTAAAGCCGCGATGAGACGCGTCACTCGTCTAGTATCGCCCCGTTTTACTTCTCATCCTCACCTTCATCCCTCCGTCGCTCCCTCTCTTCATCCGTCCAGCGATACGCCCACTGCTGCTGCTGCCGAGCGAGTCCCTCCGAGGAGCCTGAGCACACACTGAGAAAGGCCAGACACACACACACACACACACACACACACACACACACACACACACACACGCTCTTTGATTCCTGCAATCCGAGGCAACCGCTCAGGAGCCGCCGCCGCAGCCAAACAGCAGCGGCAGGTTCATACTAATTGAATTTCCTCGCTACTCTCTGTGTTGCCATTAATCCCATTAATCCGCCTGTTAATCACGACACAACAGAATTAGTTCACATAAAGTGGGAGGAAGCATCAAAGGCCGCTTTCCCTGCACACATATTGTTGTTTTTAATGGTGCTTTTTTAATTCCTGCCATGAATAAACATGATGTCACGAATCCTTTTTTTCCTCTTTCTATCTGCTGGTTGTATCACCTCACGTTAACCATCGAGCAGAACGCTAATTAAAAGATATAGAAATAAATAATGTATATGTAACAATTAAAAAATAGCAGATTTATGATTAAATTGAAGGAAAACACAAAAAAATCCGGATTTTTTTTGGCTTTTTTGTTAATTTTCTTGTCTGCTCTGAGGGCGAGCAGCTCGCGCACCTTCACATCTCCGAAGTTATTTCTTTTTTAGGAGTTTTTCTCGCGGAAAATGCAAAGAATAACAGTTTTGTCTTTGCAGTCCTCTCAAAAAAGACGAGGAAAGAGGACCGAGTTGTCTCGCTACTCGAGACCTTTTAGACGCCGGGACAAGAGGTTAAAGGGACAGAACGTCTGAGAGGAAGCAGCTTTAACGCAGTTTTCTTCAAATGACGAGAGAAGAAGTCCTCTCGAGGACGGAGCAGCTCCGGTGATGGACGTCCGTCTCTGTCGTCGCTGATGGGGGGGGAGGAGCTTGTCCGACGACAGGCCTGCGAGTCGAGCGCTGATTAAACGCGATTTTTCCAGACGAGGATGAAACGGAGGAGATCAAAAACCGGGTTTTTTTACTCGTTTCGCCGAGTGTCGGCGCGTCAGGCGCCGCGGCGAGCCGCCGCCGCCGTCCATTAATGGATCCTGGCATTGACGAACTCCATTGACGGGCCTCAAATGCTGTTGCATCAACGTTGCTGGAGCCAACAGGGGAGGGAGAAGCTCTTCTTGAACGCCTCTCCTCTCTTCTCCGCTTCCATCCTTCTCTCTCATTATTGCGATTCAACCTCCGCAGCGCCCAGATGCTTCCAGCCGTTTTTCCGCGTGGGCGTCTTTCATCCCGTCCTCCGCGGACGACTTCGGGGAGATCGCGGCGCTCCGTGGCGGCTAATTAGATTAGCGGCGGAATTAAAAGTTGATTATTCCCTGGACGTCGTCGCATGGAAATGTGTTTGCTCAGTGGCAT
>JASSRZ010000006.1:18078377-18087376 GCA_032164315.1 Malacoctenus gilli
AAAGTCTAGGGAGGCTATGATTCATTAATGGAGCCATGAATAGATAACTCACTCTTGTATGATATCATACTCACTGTTGGATTCACGGTGACATTCGCATATTTTCCTGTTCAAAGAATCGGGATCCGATTACAAACAGTATATAAAAGAATCATATGGCGCCCTTTCAGCTATTTATGAGCTCACAGTCAAACTATTGGCGCTTTTCTCTCTTTTTACACGTCGCAAGTGTTCATTTTAAACATCTCCGCGGCTAATTAGAAGACTTTGACGGATGAAAAGTTCACCTGTCTTCCTCGCGTTCACTCGATAATATACATATTAATTTGTACGGTCGCTTAAGTGAATCGGGCGCATCAATTTTTAACAGTACGGTTATAGATTGTGTAAATTCAGCTGGAAAATGACGTTAATTATTCAGCTCGTTCACTGACGGATCATTATGGATCCCCGATCAATCTTTAACACCGCGGCCCGCTGCTGCTGCTGCTGCTGCTGCTGCTGACGGACTCCAGAAAGGACAAACGAACTCACGCGTGGCTCCTCCCCCCCAGGACGGATCGCCAAACAAACGAGGACGGAGGCTCAGAAAATGTCAGTCGTTAAGAAAAAAAATTCAAGAAAATTTAAGAGGGAAAATGAAGAGAAAAAAAATGGATAAATGGTGTTTGAAAAAGAGAAAAAAAAGTTAAAAAAGAGAATAAATTGAGAAAAAAAGTGGAAAAAGTTTTTAAAAAAAAGTTTAAAAAAAGAGAATGAATTAAAAAAAGTGAAAAAAGTAAAAAAAAAAAAGTTTAAAAAAAGAGAATGAATTAAAAAAAGAGAAAGGGAGGAAAAAAGTGAAAAAAAGAAAAAAGTAGACAACAATAAAAAATAAAGAAAAAAAAGTTTCCAAAAAAGAGAATAAATTGAGAAAAAAAGTGAAAAAAGTAGAAAAAGTTTTTTAAAAAAAGAGAATGAATTTAAAAAAATGAAAAAAGGAGGGAAAAAAGTGAAAAAAAGAAAAAAGTAGACAACAATAAAAAAGGAAAAAAGTTTCCAAAAAAAGAGAATAAATTGAGAAAAAAGTAGAAAAAGTTTTAAAAAGAGAATGAATTGCAAAAAAATGGAAAAAAGAAAAAAAAAGTGAAAAAAATAAAAAAGAAGGAAATTTTGAAAAAAATTTTTAAAAAGAAAGTTTAAAAAAAGAAGGAAATATTTGACTTTTTCCGGGTCACTGCAAGACTTCAAATTTGTAAAAAAAACAATACAACCCCCCCCCCCCCATCATTTATAGTGAGTTATCAACCGATACACGAGGTCAGCTTACAGCTCTCATCGCAACTTGTCTTGTTGCAGTTGTGCCAAACTTTGATCGTGAGAGTCCAGAGATTTCTCGTTAGATCTCAGTAGGAAAAAAGACTCATGTTGAGCTTCATAAACGATCAAACGACGCAGGTAAACAAAGACCTAAACAAGCCCAAATCGGCGTGGATTCTCTGTTATCGCCGCGTGCGTCGGCGGCCCGCAGCCTCCCGCAGGTCCTTCCAACGCGAGGCGAGCGCTGCGCTTCACGCCGGCTCTGAAAATAACAGCCGCCGCCGCCGCTGCACACGCTGTTCTCTTCTTGGAAGTTGCATAAGCTTTGTTATGAAACCATCGGAGGGCGCCGACTTCAAGCTCATCTCGGCAACACAAAGAACCGGCATCACCCGGGACGCTCGGAGAGCGCCGACGCACGCACAAAGTTTTCAGCGCCGCTTCATCTCTCCGACTGATAGCAGGCATTAAAAAGAAAGCCAGGCCCCGAATAAAAAAAAAAGAAAGAAAAAGAAAGCCTCTTCTGGCTCCTCTTGTTGTTGTTATTGCTTTGGTGTGAATCGCCGGGCGCCGCTCGGCTCTCTGGCGCTTTAATAAGTTCAGGCCGGTTCACTGTTTGGCTTCGCTGCGCCCGTTCTCCTATTCTCTTCCATTCGGCTTCTGTTTGGGCCCGCGCACAATCAACAGCTGGGCTCCTTCTCGGCGGATCCCGGGCAGCGGCGCAGCGGCGCAGCCTCGCCTTAATTGCCGTGGACTCTCTGCTCGCCAGCCGGCTTCTGTCTGGAAAAAAAGCCAGTGTTTGTAGCTGGCTGTTCAGCTTTTATCTATATTTTAAGCCACACACAAGGTGTAGAGTCGGCCTGGAGCTTGTTACAGGGGCCCACGGCTGCATAATTCATGAGCGGGAGCCGCTCGCTGCAGCGGCTAAATAAAAGATCTGCCAGCGGTGGATGGCAGGACAGAGGAGGCGCTGTACCTGCCCTGCCACCTGTGTGTGTGTGTGTCTGTGTGTGTGTGTACGGTCTGTGTTTGTGTGTGTGTACGGTCTGTGTGTGTTGTGGGATTGGGTTTGGGCTTTTTTTTCCCTGCATCTTCATCACAACCCCCGAGGTAAGATCAATACAGGTGTGCCTCACACACACACACACGTGCGCACACACGCACACACACACACGGAGTGATGGTGGCTTGATCTTTCCATTAAGGGTCCCGTTGTGCGTTCCCACAGAGGAGGTGGGAGCAGCCTGCTCCTCCGTCGCCTCCTCGCAGCGCTTACATAATTCAGCCGCGACAGCGCGACCGTGTCGGTTCTCGCCGGGCGACACGTTCGCTTTTGTTCAAATTTTCCCGCGAGGAGTCGCGGAAACTCCTCGGGGACCGTCCAGCTGCCCCCCCCCCCCCCGCCCCCCTCGGGTCAGAGACTTGTCCTCGTCGTCCACACGACTGCGGAGTTCGCTTGATGAACGCTTTTTGTCCACGCCGCCGCGTTTTTTTTCTCCTTCCCGTCGATCGTGTCGGGGGATTAAAAAAGTGGAAACGCTCGGAGACGAGGACGCCCCGTCAGCGTCCGGGAGCTCGGAAACCTCTGGCTGTAAATTGGCGGGCGGACACGCCGAAGTGTAGCCGCGCTACAAAATACATGAACCCACCACGGAGCCGCTCGTGTCCTTTTTCTTCTGTCGCGTCTCTTTTCATCCTCCCGTTTTTTTTTTCCTACTCTTTGTGGACCTGAAAAACCGACTGAATAGAAGAAACCACCAAAACTGAGTCGAACCCGGCGAAACGGAGCCGAGACGGGCAGATGTTTGAGCTCAACTCAACTCCAGTTTTGGTCTTTTGGTGTGGTAACGAAGTTCAGCTTGAAAGAAGAACACTTACAGAGAGTTTGTGGTACCAGGAACTATCAGAGTACCACTTTTCAGGCCCGAGTCGATGGTGGTTCTTACAAACCGGCGCTGCGGATGCAGGAAGTCGAGGGAGGGAAGGGCGAGACGGCACGTGGAGGCGTGTTGAGCCGTCGCCGTTTGGGAGAAGGCCTGATGCCTGGGATGCAGACACGGAGGAGGAGGAGGAGGAGGAGGAGGCGTGCGGGCTGATCCCCCCCTAAAAGCCCGGGTCCTTCCAGCGAGCTCAAATTATTACCAGCGTGCGAGGAACAAGGGATCCGCTCGGGGGTGAGCCACCCAGGAGAGCGCCTCGCCTCGGGGCGATTTCCAGAAGAAAGCAACACGGGAGGAAAATAATAGGAGGAGGGAGCGAGCGAGCGCGCGGAGGGGGGGGGCGGCGAGGGGGGGCGAGGGGGGGCGAGGGGGGGAGGCAGGGGTGAGGCTTTGTCGAGAAAAGTTAAGGGGAATTTCTCTCCTCCCGTTGTCTCCCGCCGTCCTCTCGTTCTCGGAGGCCTTTCAAGCTTCCCGGCTCGTCCGCTCGGTCCCGTCTCGCCCGTTCCTCCTCCTCCTCCTCCTCCTCCTCCTCCTCCTCCTCCTCCTTCTCCTTCTTCTTCTTCTTCTTCTTCTTCTTCTTCTTCTTCTTCTTCTTCTTCTTCTTCTTCTTCTTCTTCTTCTTCTTCTTTTTTCCATAAAACCTCCCAAGCTCGCCGCGTTTTTTTTTTTTTCGCAGGCCACCTGGAGACATCGGCGAATGCAGCAGCAGAGCTCTTTAGGCGGACAGATCTCTGCTCGGACGCGCTCCCTCTCTCTCTCTCTCTCTCTCTCTCTCTCCTGCAGGCACCACTCTCCTCCGCCCTTCGCCTCCTCCTCCTCCTCCTCCTCCTCCTCCTCCTCCGCTCCATCCGTCCAGCCATGATTGATCGAGCTCCACAGGCCGGCCGATCCTGCCGCCGCCGAGGTTCTCCCGCTCGGCTTCTTTCTGTCTCGCTCCGCTTTCAAATGTCAGTTTCGGACTTTCTCTCCGTCCATCCCCCCCCCCCCCCCGCCCCCCCGGGAAGGGTTTTTTTTTCCTCCACATTTCAGGGCCAGTGAAGGCTCCTCCGAAAGATGTCGGACACGGCCGAGGTTCTTCCAGCGCCGCGTCTTCGGGTCCAAAAGCCGGACGGGACTTTTTGACGAGATCGGCATCAAACCGGGCGCTCCGACTCCATTTTTTTCCTCGGATACATCGATAGATTCGCAAAGCCAGACGGGACACGTGTTCCTCTTTTACGCAGAGAACTGGCGTGACGGCGGTCCGGCGCCGCCTCCTCTTCGATTCACCGCGTCCAGCTGAGGCGGCGCTCTTTGCGGTTTCACGCGCGAACCGACTGAACTGGAAGTGACGAGGAAAGCCGCCAACGAGACGTAAAAGATGGACGTTCCGCTCCCCAGTGATGTTTTTATTGACGTCTTCGTCTGCTCTAAGGGTGAGCAGCTCCTGCACCTTGCCATCACCTCAGTTGGAGGTCAGTTTATCTGCCATCTGATTGGACGATCAGCTCCAGGTGACTTCCTGTTACTGAACTGCCTCGTTTCTTTCGTTTCTCGCCAAATTCCTTCAGTCCGTCCACGTTTTTCAGCTCTTTTTCCGACGCTCCGGCATCCAGCCGTTCATCCGTCGGACCTGGAACCGGAGCGCCAACCCGGAACTAACCCGTGGTAAAAAGCGACCCCCCCCATCACGAAAAAGGAGGCCGTCCCGGTTCCAGAGAGATGAGACTCGGCTGAGGACAGGAACACACTCGCTGATGCACTTACCGCTCTTCCCCACACCCTCTCTCGCTCTCGCTCGCTCGCTCGCTCGCCCGCCCGCCCGCCGCCGAGGCCCACGGGCCACGGCGCGCTCTGACTGATATGCGTTCTGACACGTCAAACGGGGAGGCGGCACGGCGCGGCGCGGCGCTGCCCGTGGCAACCGGGAAAAACACACTAATAGCGAGGTGCATTAGTGCACTCACAGACGTGCCGGCTAATCAGAGAGGACATCCGGCCCGCTCCTGACTCTGCGCCGGTGACACCGGCTCCTCCATCACTCTCGTTGCGCCGCCATCGTCCCCGGCAACAAGCCCCTCCCCCCCCCTGTAATTACCCCACCCTCACAGCCTTATTCTGCTGCACTTCCAGCTCGCCGAAGTCAGACCCCGTTTCGTTCAAGGCGATTGATGCGTTCAGAGGACACAGACGCAACCGATCTCTCGTTCGTCCAGCGCCGCGCGATCGTCCTCGACAGAACGCCGTCGAGTCGATCCGAGCGCTTGAAACCTCCATCCGAACCGAAGCGCCGCGCAGCGCCGCGCGAGATCAGACCGTTTCAGAAAGTTGTCCTTTTGGATTTCTGTGTTTTGGAAGGAGAGGAATTGATTCTGATAAAAATTTCATCATCCGACTTCACCGGAGAGATTCCGGACCACCAGGTTGACGAGAGTCTCGACGTTTTACACTCAAGAAGCGAGAAACTTGGGCCGCGCTGCAGCAGCGTCGATTAGAACCCTTCCAAAGCCTCATTTATACTTTATTTCCATACAAAAATGATCGAGAGAAGTGATCCGAGTCGTTCGCGATCACAAAGATGGCGTGCGATGCCTCCACTAGGGGGCAGACTCCTCAGTTTATGGAAGGAGCGACGAATAAAGTCCTGACGGAGTTCAGTGGGTTCAAGGAAAAGAGGGAACCTTTGTTGGAAAAGGTTCTTAGCACGAGAAAAAAGGAAAGAAAAGGACTTTATCACCTTAATTTTGATTAATCAACGCGCATTTATTTCTTCCTGGTTTCTGCCGTGTTTAACAACCAACATCCAGTCTCAGTCTTGTGATTTTTTTAAAGTAAAACATGAAGTAAAAATGATTTCTTCCTTATTTATGGGAGGATTTAATCTCCGAACGCCGATGAAAGCCGCAAAAACATCCCGTCCGGCGAGGAGACGAATGTGGAGCCGATACCAACATGAAAAGTGGACGTTTTCTGCAGCGATCAGCGTCCACTCCCCTGCATTAGCAGGCCGTCATAAATATGCTACGACGTGTTAGTCTAATAAAAGCTATGAATATTACATTTGCAATAATATGCATACCATGTGTAATTCATGTACGATACTGTTATATCAGACGGTTTTAGCGCCTTTTAATAAATGTTTGGGTGTTTTAAGGAGATGTGAAGAAAGATGAGGGAGAGAGGAGTTTATTTTGGGAGCGAAACCGGTCCTCCATTGGTCCAAAATGCCTCCTCCAAGATGGCAGAACCGACAAATCAGGAAGCGACAGTCGGAGGAAGAAAGTGTCTAAATAACAAGAAAAAAGCTGCGCGATTTCGGAAAGTCTCGGAAACTCAAAGAACCCGGGTCCCGTTTCGGGCCTCGGCCCCTCCTCCCGTCCTCGAACCTCGGGTCTCTAAACTGGCAACGGACCGCACCACATGCGGCGGCGGCGGCGGAAGAAATCTTTGTGATCGCGCTAATTCAAACGCTCCCGGGTTCCGGGCGAAGGAGATTATTTTTCCAGCCGCCGGACCGTCGGACTCTCCGGCTGCGGCTGCGGCTGCGGCGGGTTTGAAGTGGAAGCGATAAATCAAAGACTCGTCATTCCATTTGATTCTCGTCCATCAACCGTGGGGATATTATTAAGAGCTATCAAAGAGCCCCAATTGAAACCTTTTTGCTCCATGAGAAATGTGTGCCCTCCTCTCCAACTTCCATTCAGTCCCACTTTGGGGAATTACGGGGGGGGGGGGGCGAGGGGAGAAAAAAACTCGAATTTCATTAAAGAAAAAGAGAGAGAAAGGGGCGGGGGGGTGAATATTACGACGACCAAGCGAGGGAGATTAATGTTTAATCACGCGCCAACAGTCTTCAGCTCCTCTTCAACAGTGGCCTCAACAGGTCTTGGTCCCCAGCGGCTGACCAAACAAATGCCGGGATGGAAATGCGCCGAAAAACGAGCCGAGAGAGCATCGACTCGCTGCGAAGTGAATCAAAGCCGCCGACTCTATTTGGAATCAATACGTCTCCGTGTCTTTTTTTGTTTGGGATGCTGCCGATTCAATCGGGTGATGAGAGAGAGGCGGCGGCGGCGGCGGCGGCGGCGGCGGCAGCGGCGGCGGCGGCGGCGGATCGCTTGCAGCCGCCGCGCTCATTAGGCTCATCCGAGTGTTAATGTTCTCATCAGAACTCATCGATCCATTATTTATGGCTCAAAAGGAATACAAAAGAGCGCGCGGGAGTAAATTTTAATGCTCCGAATCGATGGCGCCCGCTGTTCCTCCTCCGCTCCTCTCGTTATCGCCTTTCGTTCTTTGTCCGACCCGCGTCCGTCTCCCGTCTTTTTCTGAGGACCGGTCCTGCGCCGAGCTCACTCAGGTGTCTTAAGGTGGTCTTCCACCCCAAAAAATGTAAAAATTTGCAATTTTTATGATACACACAAAATATTTTTTTTTCACAGTGTTGTAGAAAAAATCAATTACTGATTGTAAACATATGTCGGTTGTCCACCATGGTTGCCATGGCAACCAGATATCAACCGGAAACAGTGGGGAAAAAAAAGTGGTGTGTGCAAGAAAAATGATGGGGAAGAAACTGAGGGTCACACTGCTTTAAAAAATTAGTTTAAAAGGGACTAAAATGATGCATCTGTGCAGTAAACCAAAAAAATCTTGGAAAAAACATTTTTTTCCTTCTACTTCAATCATTTTTTTCTTGATTTTTACAAAAAAAATACAGACTTGAGAGTCAATTGACACGACTGTAAGACAAAAACATCATATTGCCAATTTTCAGCAACGTGTTGGGCAAAACCACCGAAAATTTCACTAAAATCGGACAAGTATTTCTTCTGCTACAATTTTTTTTTCGTGAACTGACTTTGGGAAAAATTGCATTTTGAGAAAATCGGTGTTAAAGTTTCAGGAAGTGATTCACACCAACATTACGTCCTGTCCCATTTTGGCCTGATTTTGGAGTTTTCTAAATGGAATTATATAAATTCCAGGATTTACCATCAATGACAAAGGATTGAAAATGACAAATTTAATGTTTTTGAAAATTTTTCGGTGAAAATTCGGATATCGAAGGTGGAAGACCACCTTAACTGTTCCTCATCGTCACCACCTCCTCCTTCTTCTCTTCTTCTCTTCCACCTTTTCATTCACAGCTTTCACTTTCTATTCTTCTTCTATGGCTTCCTTTCTTCCGCATCCGATTCCCACGATTTGTCGTTGATGTTTTGGTCCAAAAACTCGGTGGACGTCGCCTCCTTTCGTGTCCCGAGCGCAGAGTCGCTCCGGTGTCGTACGAGCGTTCTCTCGGCCCCGCCCATTTCTCGTGAGACATTTACGACTCGTTTCAACCACGACGTCACACTGCTGAGTTTTGGACGCGCACACTCGCCATGGCAACAAAACAGCGACACCATCAAAGGCATGAAAGACGCGACGCAAGAGAGGCAACAAACGCAGACTGCCGGATCAGCCTCCGTCCGGCTGCACGGCACCCCCTGTTGGTTTGTTTGGGGTCTTGTGGTTTAAGGAGGACTGACATCGAGCTCACGCTGTGATAAACGGGCGTGTCGGCCCCCCGGTGTCTTGGCGGTGACCCCCCCTTCCTCGAGGTGACCCCTTTGCCCGTGTAGCGTCAGATCAGAGCGGATGCCGTTACGAGGTCGGGCCTCAGGCCGGAGGGGGTCCCGGCGCTCCTGGAGCGCGGCGGTGAGAATCAGTGTTGCGATGACCGCCTGTGGCCCCGAGTCGCGGGGGGGGGGGGGGGGGGGGGGGGGGGGGGGGGGG
>JASSRZ010000006.1:18092011-18102631 GCA_032164315.1 Malacoctenus gilli
CCCCCCCCCCCCCCCCCCCCCCCCCCCACCCCCCCCCACACACACACACACACACGCACGCACGCACCCTCCCTTCTGTCTGGTCCTGTTCCAGCCATGCTGTCAGTATGCAGCTGACTGCCCCATGCACCACTGCAACAAGACTGAAAGACTGTGTGTGTGTGTGTGTGTGTGTGTGTGTGTGTGTGTGTGTGTGTGTGTGTGAGGGGGAGTTATGTTTGCATTAGAGTGTGTTTGAGGTGGGGAGAGAGAGAGAGAGAGAGAGAGAGAGGGAGAGAAAGCCATAGTAATGTAACAGAGGGCTGATTCTCCAAGGCCCCGGCGCTGCACTCAAGACTCTGAGCTTCATTAAAATTTCATCGGCGCAGCTCTCGGCCAAGGTCTATTTATGAAAATGCGCTTCCTCGCTTCATGGAAAACACAAGCCGGAGAGGAGTGGATGGAGTAATCTGCGGGAGAGTGGAATTAACAGCAGCTCCTGCTTATCCGTATAGATTGTGGTCCCTCCCGGGCGGCTCGCAGGGGCCCTGCCAGGTCTACCGTGCGCCGGAGAGGGACCGGCAAACCGTACGGACCACTTTCCAGTTGACTTGATGTTTATATCTCCCCCTCTCCCTCTCTCTCTCTCTCTCTCTCGCTCTCTCTCGCTCGCTCTCTGGCTGAGTTGCATGTTTTTATAAGCAGAGCAGTCGGTGCACCAGGGAGAGCGGAAGGTTTTACAGTATTGCGTCGGGGTTCGTGTACTTTATTTCTCAAACTGAGAAGACGACGGTTGTTTTCGGTTCGTTTTATCATAAAGTCCGATTATTAAAATGCGCCCAGAGCGCGTGTAACCGAGACGCAGCACATTCTGCTCATCCAAAAGGAAGTTTTGCTGCTTCAAATAGACACAACGAGCAAAATACTCGTAAAAGAAACCAAACGCTGAGTCTGTTGTAGCAGAAGTGAGGCGGTAAATGTGCAGAAACAGCAGCAACGCCGCACAGCACAGCTCCTTCATTGAGTCTTTCTTCAGGCGCCATTTTT
Organism: Malacoctenus gilli; assembly: GCA_032164315.1. Taxonomy (NCBI): domain Eukaryota; kingdom Metazoa; phylum Chordata; class Actinopteri; order Blenniiformes; family Labrisomidae; genus Malacoctenus; species Malacoctenus gilli. Next base: position 18,093,038 of record JASSRZ010000006.1, read on the forward strand.
TTGGTCATTTGACACCGAACTCCACCTTCTTTGACCAATAAGCTCCTCCGATTCGCTCTGATTGGTCACCAGGTGGGGGCGCCGGTCCAGGTGGGCTCAGTACGTCCCGACCTGATGAGCCACGAAAAATAAACGGCATCAACCAGACGACGTCACGTTTGGCGGCAATCCGACACCAGCCCGGTCGGCTGGCTGCGCTGAGCAATCGATACAGCGATGAAAACACCTCGTTAAGGTGTCTGCAGTTGAGAAAGAGTCACCGAAACGGGTTTTAATCTCAGTACCGGAGTCTAAAGATGCAATTTTTCGATTTGAGGAAGAACCTTCCTTGAAATCCTCCCCGATTTGAACCACGTTAGGAAGGACTTCCGCCCACTGACTGCTCCTTCCGACGCTCCCTGAAGTTTCCGAGCGTCCTCGCTCCGCGTGGCTGACGCTGAAGAAAAGCAGCGGTCTGCTTTGCTCTCGTTTGGATGCGACGGAGGGAGAAGAAAAAAAAAAAAAACACAGCGGAGGGAAAATGAGGCCTCCCGTTTCTTAATTATTTAAATCAAACAATTAACCGCCGCCGCCCTGGGAACGGCTCTTTTATCCGCTCATCCAAAACAACAACAACAACAGCTCCTGCCAGGGTGGAGACTGGAGGAGGCCGGATCACATGGAGAACAGCAGCCAATGGAGGGAAACAGACGTTTTTCTGTCGCTTTTAATTATTAAAAACAACTATTTTAGAGCGCACAGGTACTGCGCAGACGCTCGCATGCTCGGACGAGGAGCCTTTTCAAAAAGCACCTCGGATTTCTCCCGAAAATCACAGCATCTCGTGCGTCTCAGCAAAAAATGTCCCCAACGCTGCCGTTCGCTTACGTAAAACCAGCAACTCTGCAAACAAAAAGAACATTTACGCACTTATTAAAAAGGTATTTTAGGAGTATTACGGTAAACTCGACAAAAACTCATCTGTGTCTCACTTTTTAGTTATCGGATTATTTAGGTCCGACGAATCAGATTACATGAAATCAGATTACGTTAATCTGATTAATTTGAAGTCACGTAGTTCAATCGTGACAAAAATAACAGAAATAAGATGCGGACAGTAAATGAAGAACCAAGCAAAGGTTAGCATTAGCATGGAGCCTTTTAAAACCTCTGACCTAAAGGTCAGATCTGATTATTGTTCAATCTGATTACTCCAAGTAATCAGATTGCTTTAAGTGTGTAAATAGCCTCAAAAACGTGATCTTAATCTGATTCCTGGAGTTATCAGATTATTTGAGTGACCCTATAAAAAGCTGATCAGAAACCAGCGTTAATCTGATTACGATCAATCAGATTAAATTGGCTATTTCCTCTCTGCATCCCCACAGATCTGACTCCATTGTGAAAGAAAAATGTCGGAAAACAAACCAAAAATTCCCGACGAGGAGACTTCTTCCGTTTATTGTCCTCAACGTGGACGTTAAGTTCTTATTTTTCTTCTTCTTCTGTGTATATTTTGCATTCCGTTAGTTTGTCTGAGGAAAAACTTGATACACTGTTCACATTGATTACACGGTCAATTATATATAATTTATAGGCCTCAACTGGAGAGCCACTCCTGCATTAAAGTTTGATGAAGCCATGTACTACATTCTTTGTTATAGACCAACATGCCAGCCGGCTCTGGCTGTCTGGCAGGCCCCAAAAAAATACAAATAAAGTCCATAAATATTCACAGTTACACAATACAAACGTTTATTCTTTTTATTTCCGTGAGCCGAAGATATTTGAGTGACACATCAGTCGTCTGGAAACTCTTTGAGAAACGATTTAATTTATCTGATCGAATGTGTTGAAGCTGAAATTTTAAAATTTAATGAAACGTGTCATTTATGGAGAGTTAGATGAGGTTATATACGAGCGCAAGAAAAAGTACTTTTTGTTTTTACTGAGCGATGGTTTGGGGTATTTTTTCGCTTGGTTTTTTTAACTACGCTTTAAAAAATTACTCTGAATTTTTTTGTGTGAAAAGATTTTTTTATTACAATTTGATGAGGAAAAAAACACTGAAATTTACTCTTTTTTTAAATGCTATGACTTATCAGAGTAGTTTCATAACTGCTCTTTTTCTTGTGAGAACATGATTTTTTTAAGGTATTTATTTTTTATTTCCTTTATATAGAAGAATTTTCCTTAAACTTTTACATTTTAATATAAGAATCTTTTTAAAAATGTTCACAAAAAATGACACCAAATATCAGATTTATGGAATTTATGCAGTCACAATATTTGGATCTTTATTTCCTCATCTTAAATGGGGGGGGGGGGTCATTAAACAACTCTTCAAAGGAATAATTAAGAGGAAGACCCTCTGAAATGTGTGTTTGCCCCCCCCATCCTCCTCTGAGGGGGGGGGGGCAGGTTAAGACCCTGCAGTTGGAAGGAGTGAAGCCGCTTCTTAACAAACACTTACAAAATCAATAGTATCATTACAGCTGATATTTATTATTCATCTATAACTTTACCGACCCCCCCCCCCACACCCCTTCCCAAAGCCACCTGCTGAACGTGGGACCATCAAAGGAAAAGCCGCTGAAGCTACAGGAAGTGACGACATCAGGTGTGACGAACTCTCTTGTTCCGCTTGTTTCCCTTCAAACACACTCTGATATAGAAACTACAGGAAACACGCCACTTCCGGTTTTCTCACATACAAAATGAGCTTCACTGTTTTTGCCGGTAAAGAAGTTTTAAACTGACCGGAAGTGATCAAAACAAATCGTTAAAGTTGAATTTTGTAACAAATCGGGTCGCAGTGTAAAAATCCGATCATTTCTTGCGCTGGAAGTGTCTTTTAAACGGGATCAAACACACTCATTCGCTTCCACACACTCACACACACACAAAGTCCTGTTTAAAGAGTTTATCTTTAAATTGTACATTTACATTTTTTTTTCTTTGTGTGAGGAGAAACTGCAGCTTTTTTCTGTGGCACCATCAGGCGCCAGTCCATTAGAAAAGAGGGAGTTACTCTTTGCAGGGATATGCTAATGAGAGATATCAAAGAGGGCGCAGTCATTAGTGATTATCTCTGAAAAATGGAGGATTTGGAGATTCTCGGGAGGAATAAAAAAAAATCCTGCTGTTTCACCGGCGGATTTCACGAGTTTTACGACTAATTGGCTCACTTTTGATCATTTTAAACATGCGAAAATGCCACAAAATCCGCATTTTCACATTTAACACAGAGAGAAGTCCAACTTCTTCAAGTGTCTACATCAATATTTCAAAGTAAAGGTGACGATGGGACTGTGGGAGCCCAAGCCTTGGCTTTGGCTTGAAGTTTTCCTTCCACAGTTGCATTATTTCTATTAAAATTCAACTTATTTCATTTGTTGGGGCTCATAAACACATTCAGTTCACGTCAAACTGGAGTTGTGTCACAGTTTCAAAAGGGACAAATCCAAAGTTGTTGATTTTCCTCAACTTTCCTGACTCGAATCGGCGGCGACTTTCGCGCGCTCCGCCCTCTGGAGGGTTCAGAGCGCATTTTCGCGCGTTAGAAACGGGCCCCGCGTGCGCGAGGGACGGACGGAGCCGCGTGGGGCTTCATAAGCCGGCGAAGCTGATCAATACGAGAGTCACTCAAGTATCAAATCCTATTCATCACCGCTGGGAAGCAGCTTTTAGACGGACCTCCTTCACCTCCAGGCTTCTCCTGTTTCAGGGCAGCAGCTGCGCGCGCACACGCGCACACGCCGTAACCAGGAGACGCAAACACACGCCGGCGGCCGCGCCGAGCTCGGGTTGCACCGAGAAGCGACATTTCAGTGGGAAAAAACACGCTTTTAAACACCTTTACACGAGCCTGATCTTACCTGTGGAGGTGAGACACGTTAAACAACGACAGACGGAACCGGAAACGGGTTTAAAGCGACAATTTGGAAGGAGTTACGTTCGGTTTTTAACGATCTGTGCGCACATATTTGTCTAAAAATAAAAATTACACAACATTTGAATACTTTACATGATACAAAAGGAGGTTTTCAATGAATAAAAAGGATGAAAATCGCATTTAAAGCGTATTTTTGTGTCGACTTGACACGCAAAGAGAGGCGCTCAGAGGATCAAGTAAAACGTGCACGGTTTATTTCAGCTTCTGTCGCTTACACAGACACATTTAAAGCACACTTTCACAAATGAAATATGTTCTTCGTTTTTCTTCTCCAGAATAAATTAAAAAATAAATAACGGGCAATATAAAGGAAGGAAGGAAGGAAGGGGGAGGAGGGGGGAGGAAGGGGGGGTGAAGGAGCAACCAAACCAACGAAAAACAAACAAAAAAATGTTAGAAAAAAACAAAAAAAAGTATAAATAAGGCCAACTATTTCCTTCATCAGAATATCTACAAAGTGCGCTCCACGAAGGTGTCAATAATAATAATAATAATAATAATAATAATAAGAGGGTTTCATGAGGGCACAAATTGGGGGTAACAATACTAATTTGATTGTCAGAGCATCATTGCAGTGAACATACAACAGGTTTACACAACTGTGATCTTCTATGGGCCTAATTCACCATGAACGGAGTCGCAGAGGAACCAAAGTCAGAGAACACACTCAAACCAAACCCAAAAACTTACCCTACTCGTGTGTGTGTGCGTGTGTGTGTGACAATGTGTCCGTGTGTGTGTGTGGTTTAAAAATCACGATGAACGTGCCAACACTTGCGTAATGAGGTAGACACACTGCTATACCGTGCGAATGCGTGTATTCGTGCCTTTGTGTGTACGTGTGCGCGTGGGAGAGAGCTACAAAGAGTGTGTGAGAGTGTGTGTGTGAGTGTGTGTGCGCGCGCTTCTTATTGCGAATGCATTCACTTTGGGAAGGGGGTGTTTGTTTGTTTGTTTCCGTAGTTTTGGAGCCATGGACGCAACATGAAGCGACACCCATCCCCCCTCCGACCCCGCCCCCCTCCCGCTCCCGCTCCCGGCGTCCCGTTAGTTGGAGCTAAAGAAACAAACACATGGGGGAAAGGACAGCAATACATTTCAATGAGCTTTTTTTTTTTTTTTTTAACCCCCCCCAACACACGGAGGTGCAACATATTCACAAGTATTTACACTGATAAATATAAAAAAGCTATTCCGGCTGAGGAGGGAAATAATAATCATTACTTTCCCTCCCTTCCCGTTGTTATTATTCTTATTTTTGTACAATAATTGCCATTTGAACGACGGAGCTTTAATTCCCCTCCTCCTTTTTTTTTTTTTTAAACTTCTGCCTTTTCAGCAGGGGGGGGCGGGGGGGCGCGAGAGGGGTGATTTTTCTCAAGTCTGCTCGTCTCGGTCCCTCGCGCGCTCCGTCTGCGCTGTCAGAATAAGAGCCGAAAGGTACACCGTTGTATCCAGCTTGGTGTCGATCGACACTGCGGGATCAGAGTCGCGGCGCTGTTTCCACATCCGGCCTCTGAAAAAAAATACATCTGAAAAAACACTCCGTTTGTTTGGGGTCGCTTCAAAAAGGAAAACACACACACACACACAGAGGCGCGCGCGCGCATTCAACGTTGCTGCGGTGTGTGTGTGTGTTGAATACTCTCGGTGGTTTCCACAGATGTTTGCTGCTCCACTGTGACGAGGCTGTGTCCGTTTTTAGAGTGCGAAAACAGGCTTTTAATTTGAAAAATTAAATAGAAATCTTAATTTTAAGAGTTTTTTTTCCTTGAAATGGCGATTTCTTTTTTTTTTTTAAACTTGAGAGATGGAAATAAATGAGGATTTTAACGAAAGTGTTGTGTGTGACCGAGCACCTGGTTGCAGGTTGAATGTTCCACAGTGAGGAGGCACAACGGTGTACCTTGTTCTGACAGCGGGCAGCAGCAGCAGCAGCAGCAGCAGCAGATTGTCTCTGATTGGTCTGTCTGTGTCGTATAAATGCACGTCGTCGTCGTCGTGTCTCTTAGTGCGTGGCGGAAAACTTCATCCGTTTCTGCTTTTGCCGCTGATTGCAAAACCAAACCCGGACCACGTTCTTCTTCAGGTCCAGTTTCTCGGCGATGGCCGCGATCTTTTCCGACGAAGGCCGCGGCTGCACGGCGAAGTAGGCCTCCAGGGAGCGCTTCTCCGGGGCCGCGATGGACGTGCGTTTCCGCTTCTTGTCGCCGCCGTTGAAGATCTCGGGCTTGGACATCTTCTCCCGCTGCGCGCGCTCCGCCTCCTCCAGCCAGGCCTCCAGGATGGGCTTGAGCGCCACCATGTTGTTGTGCGACAGCGTGAGGGACTCGAACCGGCAGATCGTGCTCTGGCTCAGGCAGCCCACCCCCGGGATCTTCAGGTTGGCCAGGGCCGCCCCCACGTCCGCCTGCGTCACCCCCAGCTTGATCCGCCGCTGCTTGAAGCGCTCGGCGAACGACTCCAGCTCCCGCGGGTCCGGCTCCGAGTCGCCGCCGACGCTCCCCAGGGAGCCGTGCGAGCCCAGGCCGTGCGGGTGCATGTTCATGGACTGCGGGTGGTGGTGGTGCTGCATGTGGTTGATGGCCGACATGTGGGCGTGCGCGGTGTGCGAGGCCGTGGAGCAGACGTCCGAGCCGGGCATGCCTCCCAGGGAGATGCCCGGCGTGAGGTGGTCCAGCAGGTCGCCCTCCAGGCCCTGCGAGGGCTGGTGGTGGTGCGCCGGGTGGTGGTGCGAGGTGAGCACGGACGGGTGGTGCAGGTGCGCCGACGACGACGTCGGCGTGCACGTCATGCTGGTCATGGTGGTCATGGTGTGGTAGGTGGCGTCCGGCTTGAACGGGTGGCTCTTCTGCGCCACGATGTCCACGGCGGCCAGAGCCTCGGCCCTCTGCAGCAGCGTCTCATCGAAGCCGGCGAAGATGTTGCCCTGGAGCTGCGCGGAGAGGCGGGACAGCGGGCCGGTTAGACGAGCGCCACGACCCCCCCACCCCACCCCCAACACACACACATCCGGTCAACAGTCCGACGCAAATCACACTTAAAATTTAATCGTATTATCCGTTTTAAAAGCGGCTTTCACGGCAAAAAAAAATTAACTTCATTTATTCAGGCTCAAACTTTAAACTCGACAAACTTTTCCGCCAAAAAAAATCAGGGAAATCCTGCGAAACTAAATCTCTCGCTGAGGTAAAGTCGATTTGAACCGCTTCAAAACCCGTAAAAGTAAAAAAAAAAAAAAAATTAAACTCCAAGTAATCGGATACAAGCTGGACTTTACTGGGTGCGTCCGACGCCTCGAAAGTGTGTCAGCGTGGAAGGATATTCATCTAAAATTAATATTTACGATCTCCTGAATAATTTCTGCGGACAATGAAATGAGACGGGTGAGAGTTTGAATATGAATGGGACAATATGAGATAACTCGCGCTGGGAGAGTCCACGCGGCCTCTCCTCCTTCTTCTATCTTTTATCGTGGACTTTTTACCCTCCACACACACACCGAACACACACACACACACACACACACACACACAGACGTCTGTCTGACTGCAGGATCCGAGGCGCGTCCGTGCGCAACGACGCGTCGCGGTTCCTCCGTCCGCGCCGCTGAATCTGCGTCCAAATTTTAATCTCTAGAAATGAGACCCTTCCACTAAAAAATTCTTGAGTTATCTCATTTTTTTTAAACTCTTTTTGGTCCATAAATGACTCAAAGTGAAGGGTTAAGAGTTCAACTTTAGCAGTCCAAATATTCAGTACTTTTAATCGGATACCGGAGCGAGTTTCTGACGAATTCAGGCCCTCGCGCGTCAACTTGTCAGAATAAAAGCCCCCAAAACGACCCGATAAATCAACTACTCTCCAGGTTATTCGTAATTTATCACAGTTAACTAAAGCTGGGAGTTTCTTTGGAATATTTCGAGGGAGGCTTCGGGACTCACCGACGGCGTGGGCAGGCAGGCTCTGCGGATGGCCTCCGAGCTGGAGTGCAGCGGGGTGTACTTGGGCTCGTGGAGGATCGGGTGCATACTGAAAGGCTGTTTGCTGTTCATCGACATCATGATTGCAGAAGTGAGGGAGGGTCGTTGTCCGTCGTCCTCGTTCGGCTCCGTGTTGCTGGCTTGGAGTGGAGAAGCGCCTCGGAGAGTAAAAGGACCCGCGAACGGCCTCGCGCAGGCGGGAAATTCGGGGCGGGGGCGGGGGGGGGGGAGAAGCCGGGTGCGAGCGGAGCGAAGCGGGGGTTTAATCACCAGAAATGGAAAGGAGGAGCGGAAACTCCCGGACTCCTGCGGGTCCTCTGGCTCCGTCCCGCTCTGTGACTGACTCCTATAATAGAGATGCTCCTCGCCTCCAGCGGCTATATTGGACCTCCGCCGCGGAGGCGCCTCCTGATTGGCGGAGCGTCGCTCCCTCCCGCTGAGCGCTGCAGCCAATGGCGGAAAATGCTCGGGCCGAAGCCACGCCCCCCCACGAGCGCGTCAAGGCTCGCTCCGAGGGAGGAAAGACGGAGTTGGACTGCACTGTTTAAAAATATCAGTTGAATACAGCGACACCTTTTCACCCTGAAACCTCAGGACGTCTCTTTGGACTTTTTCCCCCATTGTTTGCTTATCAAAGAAACTGTTAATAAAGATTTGACACATTCAATGACCCCAAAACCCAAGATCGATAACATTTTCATCCATTCATCCAGTTTCTATGTTGTTTCAATTAAGGATCACAGACTATTTACAAGAAACTGCAATTTTTTAAAGTGTAGAAAAAAAGTTTACTGGTTTCCAGGTTTGTGTGTGTGTGTGTGTGTGTGTGTAAGAGAGAGAGAAAGCTCAAGTGTGTTTTCTTTAAATTGCCTTAAAATGTAATCAGCAACAACCTCTTTAAAATCCTTTCGACCAGCTTTTTTAACTAAATTATAGAATTTCAGAATAAAACACCAAGCTTGACACACAAATTTGTGTCCACAAAGACTGAAAGATGCACACAACCAAAGCTCAACACAAACACCAATAATCAAAATACGCAAACACAACCAAGACTACGAAATTAAAGGTTTAGATGCTCAGAGATTATTTACTCAAACTTAAAGTAACAGTATGAAAAAAAAACTTCAAATGAACATTATGAGGCCTGATTAAAAAAAAGGGTTCTTATAGTTCTGAGACGATTGAACGCGAGAAGTTTTTACAGTGTTGCAGGTCTCTGAAAATGCAAAGACCTCATGTTACTGTAGCTGGACTGTATTTCCTGCATCACGTTCATGACGACCAGTTTCCTCTAATTTCTACTTCTTCCAAAAATAAAAAAAAGTGGGGATTTACATTTGTGCAAATTTTACAGACAAGAGGAGATAGAAGAGGAAGTCAATCAATTAGAGATGTGGTGATTTTGAGCGATTGATGAGAGAGAGAGAGAGAGAGAGAGAGAGAGAGAGCGAGAGAGAGGGACTCCGATTATTAATTGATAGCAGACGTGCAGGAATTCCTCTGCCTGAACCCTCGTTCACTTTCATAGCAATTAATACATTAATTAATCATGCTTCATTTACTTTGTGGCTGTAGTACAGATCACACCCCACACCCCCTACCCACACACACACACACACACACACACACACACACACACACACACACACACACACACACACACACACACACACA
>JASSRZ010000006.1:18153435-18165126 GCA_032164315.1 Malacoctenus gilli
CCCCCCCACCTCTGCCCCCCCCCCCGCCCCCCCCAAAGCTCCTTCAGAAACGCCGCGCGGCCGTGTGTCGTTTTTCAGCGGCCTGTTTGCTCGCCGTCGGACATAATGGCCCCGAAGAGACGCCGGCGCGCTTTTGACCCCGACAGCGGGGAAAAACCAAACACACCTGGAGGTCCAGGAACACACACACACACACACACACACACACACGCGCACACACACACACACACACGTGCGTGCGCGCGCTCTCCTTGTTTTGGTGGCGGTGTCACCGCAGCCGCGGGCGCCGCTCTTTGGACTCGCGCCGCACTAATCGCCGTCACTCCTGAGATTGATGGCCAATCGCTGAAGCTATCTAATCAGCACTAACGAGGCGCCGCGCCGCTAACGAGCTCTCGATGGCCGCCGGAGTCGCAAGTCCTCGTTTTTAAACCGAAGTTTGGGCCCCAAAAAAAACCCCCCAACTTCCTGGCGGTCGCAGGCACTTCCTGTTTGAGGAGACAAAGTCCAGACTGGCGACAGTAACGACTCCGTGTTTGCGCTCTCTGAATCGCGGACATCAATTTCCCTTCCGGCCGACGAAAGGACGCCGTTTTTCTTACTGTTGCGCGGCGAGCAGCGTTCTCCTTTGTCGGCGGTGACGGCACGTCGCGGCACGGCGCAGAAATGCAGAAGTGTCGGCGTTTGGGCGCGGCGGGATGCCGAAAATATACAAAAATGTCTTGAAAATAAAGTAAAAAAGTACTTCAATAAGAAGTAATAAAATGAGAAAGTTCTGGTGCTTCACAAGGTGTTCCTAACGTCCCTCCCCCCCTCTTTCCTCCCCCCCCTCTCCCCCCCCCTCTTTCCTCCAGGGGAGAAACCGTACCGCTGCACGTGGGACAACTGCGACTGGCGCTTCGCGCGATCGGACGAGCTGACCCGGCACTACCGGAAACACACCGGCGCCAAACCCTTCAAGTGCGTCGCCTGCAGCCGCTGCTTCTCGCGCTCGGACCACCTGGCCCTGCACATGAAGCGCCACCAGAACTGACGCACACACACACACACACACACACACACACACACACACACGTCCAGCCGTCGTCTGTTCCCGCGGCAACGCGCGCCTCCGAGGCCCAGCAGCCTCCGAACTTGTCCGAAGATCCTCTGGGACAAAAAACATCCCATAATAAGACAAAGAGCGCCGCCCAATGTTGGAATTCCGACCACCAACTGGGAACTTCCACCGGGATTAATTGAGTTAAACAAAAAAAAAGTTCCTGCAGTGGAAAAGCTCCAGGTTCTCCCGTCGGACTGGGAAAGTTCCTGCCAAAACTGCCGGCTTTTTCTGAGCACACACACACACACACACACACGCACACACACACACACACACGCACAGACACACACTCACACACAAAGTGCTTCAGAATTGCGACATCGAGCCGTTTCGATGGATTTGGGACGTCTTCACATCAACTTCTGATTTCTTTCAACACATTTCTCCTGCCAACTTCATCACAAACACACACACACACACACACACACACACACACACACACACACACACACACACATACACACACTCTGTCCTGCCTGTGTAAATACTTGTTTATATTTCTGTGTGCGTTTGTGCGATTGTGACGAATGTATTTGGACCTTTTACACGTTTGTTCTTCCTTTTCTGCCCAATGTTGACGCAAGCGTCGAACCGCCCCCCCCTCCCCCTTCACCCCCCCCTTCACCCCCCCCCGGACTTCAAAAACACTAATGATCAACTGACATAATCGGACAACCGACGCCGTGGTGGAAAAGTTAATCATCGCCTAGTTATGCCTGTTCCAGCACAGGTAATACCCGTCGAGCTCCGAGCGCGCGGCGATTTGCCAATGTTTGTCTTCATGACATTCGCGGTCGCCACGGTCGCCACGGCGACGGCGCTCGGGCTGAAAATTTTTTGGGGTGTGGTGGCATTTTCTATCCCCCCCCCCCCCCCCGCCCCCACCCCTCCCTCCTTACTCCATACACACGCTTTCTTTCATATTTTCCTTTGATGCCTTCGAGGACGGAGGGACAGTTTGAGGGACGGACGAAGGGGGGCGGAGCTTGTCCGTAAACACGGGTTTTGTTCCCGTCGACCTGAGAAACCGGCGGCGAGACGTTGAGACGTTTGGAGGGAATAAAAAAAACTTGATTTTACAGTTTGTCGATCAAAACTCACTTTTAAACCGCGGCGGTTTCGCCGCCTACAGGACAGAAAATGCAACTGCAGCCGGCGTTTCGTTCGTAACTGCACATTTGCTGCACTTGCGCCACCTACAGGCCGTAACGGCAGTCGGTAAGAAGCCAGATTTGATAGAAAGATGTTGTTTTATGATCAGTTTTAATCGTTTTTTTATTTATTTCCCATTTTATCTCGAGTCCTAACAACACAGTCGCCATGGCAACACATCGTCTTGATTTCCTCCACCGTCCCCTCATCGAAAAAAAAACACATTTTGATCCCGGAACATTTTATATTTCTGACGTTTTGAATGTTTCTCCGAAACGAAACGCGAGACGCTTCTCCGTCGCCGCCCCGTCACAGGTGGAGCCGCCTCACCTGTGCAGGAACAGGAAGTGGCGGCGGGGGGGAAGAAACCTTCCTTTAATTTCAGGTGTTTTGTCCGCGGTGTCCCGCCGTGTAAATAGCTGCAGCTTCACCAGAAGACTTTGTACAGATTGTTACTTCCTGTTGTAATATTATTTCTTTTCCTTGTTTTGTTTTTTTTATCTAAAGGGATTTTAGATCGGTTTCCAGATTGTGTAATTTTGTTTTGATACTTAACGCGCGCGCGAGAGAAGAAAAAGATCGTTTGTGTACAAATTGAGAACAACAATTGTTTATTATTTCTGTTTGTGCCGCAATGACTCCGTGATGGAAAATAAAAACATTCAGAAAAACTCTCCTGGTTTTTATCTCTCACTGTTCTTTTTGTCTCTGCTTCAAAAAAATGTCTAAAAAAGACGTTTTTTTGAAGTTTTAAAGACGTAAAATTCAAACTTGTTGTTGATCCTCATAGAAGGAAAAATATCGGAATATTTGAAGCTCTTTTTTAATGTTTTTTTTGCAAATATTGAAGGTGATCAGGACGTTTGTTCGACGATGAATCCAATCAGAGACGTGTCTAGGAAAAAGAAGGGCGGGGGCCCGGACACCAGAGTCTGGGGGGGGGGGGGGGGGGAGTGAGGTCCCACCTAAACTGGACTCCTGCAGTGTCCTTCTGTCCAACGTCTTGTCTTTCAGATGATAAATCGGCATCTGACGAGAAGCTCCGAGAACCCGAGTTAATCATTCGCCGCCGTCGGCTCCGCGGGCCGCAGATACCGCCTGTGCATTGCGTGCTGCTGCGGCAGGTGAAAGGTGACGCCGCCGCACGCGAAGGGCCCGAGTTTCGCAGCGAGCCGACGATCAACCGGCGGCGGCGGAAAAGGGGTGGAGTCGCGTTGTTCTCTGGCAGCGAAAGTAATCGTTAAGTTCGTGCCAAAACGCCTTCAAGTCGGGAGCCACAAAGATTCATCATCTGTGAGCACGCCCTGAGTGTGTGTGTGTGTGTGAGAGAGAGAGAGAGAGAGAGAGAGAGAGAGAACCTGATGACATGTGGATCATACCGCTGCTTAAAATCACAGCGTCTCAAAGATCCAGGGGGCGGAGCTAACATGGAGGGGGGCGGAGCTAACATGAGGGGTGGAGGGGGGGGGAGGGGGCGGGGCCTCTCGCCCACGCTGGAAAATTTAATCGTTCGCGGTTAATGATCACCTTCAACGCCACAGATGTGAAATATGGCGCTTGTTGTGGTGAATCGACGGCTCGAACTCGAGTTAAGTCAAGTCAGAGTTCGGGATTAGAGTGAGTCGCTCCTCCTACTGGACCCAAAACCTCCCTCCCCCGTTGTCGTGGCGACCCCAGGGCCACCTGTACCCGATGACCCCCCCCCGGTTTCCACTTCCTGAACGCTCACCCGAGGGCCCGGCGCAGCGGCGGAGCGGCTGCTCGGCTCGCTGCTCATTCCAGAGCCGTCGCCGCCGTAAAAGCTCCTGTTAAAACTTGTCCGTCAGACTCCGAAGTGCCGAACGGCTCGACTGGGAGTCGGAGCAGAGTCAGAGTCGGAGTCGGAGTCGGAGTCGGAGCAAGAAGAAGAAGAAGAAGAAGAAGAAGAGGAAGAAGAAGAAGAAGAAGAGGAGGAAGAAGAAGAAGAAGAGGAGGAAGAAGAAGAAGAAGAAGAAGAAGAAGAAGAAGAAGAAGAAGAAGAAGAAGAAGAAGAAGAAGAAGAAGAAGAAGAAAGCGGGGCCACAGGAAGTGGATCGAAGCGTGACAGGAAGAGTCGCGACATCGTGGGAAGATCACGGCCGTATTTTTGTCTTTATCTGCAAAAAGCGTCTTTGACTTCCTGCATCGTGGACCGAACCACTGCGGGCTCAGTGCGGGGGTCCGGTCAATAAACTCTGACCCTCAGTGGAGCCGTGTTACTTCATACTACGAATACTACCAAAATAGTACTTTATCTTGAGATGGAGACGCTTTCAGAGATCTGAAACTGGATGGAACCATTTCTGTGAGTTCTTCTGTCGAATCGTGTCCGATTCCACTCGTCTTTGCGTCCCTCCGTCGTCCGAGCTGGTTGAAACCAAACTCACGGAACGCGTTTCGGACGATGTTGCGGCTGCAGGCCAATTCAGACCTGTCGCCGAGCGCCGCCGACCTTCCGAGCCGCTCGCCGGAGTTCGTGCGAGGTGAAGATTCCTCAGCTCGGAAAGAAAACGTCACGTGAGCCGCCACCACAGCCGCCGCCGCCGCCGCCGCCGCCGCCGCCGCTTTCTTCAGTAAAGGCCACCGAACCGGTGTCCCCGCACAAAAGGCGTCACTCCCAACCGCTCGCAGCGCCGCCGCCGCCACAGGCCGGGCCGCGCCCCGATCGCACGAGGAGGGAGGGAGCTGTCAAAACAAGCTTCAGACGGCGGCGCGGATCAGCGCTTTGTTCCCGCGATGCTCCGGCTTCGCTTTGAATCCTCCGTAACGTCCAAGTCGCGCGTGTCCGTCCGGACGGACCCGTCCGTCCGCTCCGTCCACGTCCCCGTGGAGACAGAAAGTATTCGCGCTTAAGCTGCGTTCCTTCAGATGAGCCGCTGAGATTAACGCTGATCCTGGAGCTGTTCGGGTCAGCCGCGGTTTGCACGCCGCCAGCGTCAGTTCGGCGTTTCCGCTTCCTCCGCTGCGAGCCGCAGCCGCGGCGACATCAGTCGTGTTTGTGTTGGAAGACTGTTAGTTTACGTTTTTGTCTTCTGATCCAAATCGGAGCTCCTCTCGGTCACACCTGCAGCTTGCGGGTTGCCACATCGGACGCAACTCGGAGTCGGTTGCCAGTGAGGCAACACCAGCCACGTGTGTGTGTGTGTGTGTGTGTTGTGCATGCATGTGTGTGTTGTGGCCTCTCTTTGTGCATGAGTTCTCCAACACACAGGGAGTAATGGAGAGTGTGTGTGTGTGTGTGTTTATGATTGGCCTGATCAGGACTTCACGTTGGCAATAAAATCTATAGGAGCACACAACAAAAATCTCTCTCTCTCCCTCTCTCTCTCCCCCTCCCTCGCTCTCTCTAACTGTCTCTGTCTCTCTCTCTCTCTCTCCTTCTCTCTCTCTCTCTTTCCCCCTCCCTCACTCTCTCTCACTCTCCCCTGCCCTCGCTCTCTCTCTCTCTGTCTCTCTCTCTCTCTGTCTCGCTCTTTCTGTCTCGCTCTCTCTCCCCCTCCCTCACTCTCTCTCACTGTCTCTCTCTCACTCTCCTCTTCCCTCCCTCTCTCTCTCTCTCTCCCCCTCCCTCACTCTCTCACTGTCTCTCTCTCACTCCCTCTCTCCTTCTCTCTTGCTCTCTCTCTCTGTCTCTGTCACGCTCTCTCTCTCTCTCTCTCTCTCTCCCCCCCCATTTCTGCTCACAGTGCGCCCTCTTGTGGCGGTTTATTATACTGCATAAGAACGATTTTTGTTTCAGAAAAAGTGTCTAAGTATCAGTTTTTCTCCAGTTTTGAAGTTATACTTTCTTCTTTCTTTGTGTAACTTGTAACTCCACTACTCTTAAAAAAAATTCAACTATTCACGGTAACAGACAGTAACAGGCATTCAGGCTTGAAATAAAAGGAGATATTTAGTGACTCTGCAGCGCAACGCAGGAAATGATGCGGACGTCGAATTGCACCAAAAACATTTTTTTTATTCTATAAAAGAAGAAAGAACGGAGGGGAAATAATCACAACTGTACAGGGAGAAACCGACTTTTCAACACCATGAGTCACAGTATCAAAAGCGCACGTTTTCCTCACTGATCTTTACACATTTGTTCTGTACAAATACAAAAAAAGAACAAAAAAAATCCAAATGAAACAAAACAATGAAAGAAAAAAAATATTATTCATCGTATTATAATGATAACTGCATTGCACTGAGTAAATATAGTACTGGCCCATAAGTTACTGCATTCAAGAGAAAATAGCGAGAAGTTTGGGAATCGAAGTGATTGGTGGCGAGCGGAGGCACGCAGATAAAACACGGTGATAAAACAACGTTTCTACAAAGGAATACTGAGCAACACAAGCTTGTAAAAACAACCAAACATAGAGGAGGAGGAAGAGGAGGAGGAGGAGGAGGAGGAGGAGGAGGAGGAGGAGGTACAGACATCAGGAAGGAGTTTCCCTGCAGCATCTCCAAACACCAGCGAGTGGATTTGATCAGCGTTCAACGGGCCGATCGGTGTGCTTGCAAAGCCGAAACGCATCAAAACACATGAAAACGAGGCTGAACGCAAAAAAAGCGACAGGAAGTCGCGGCGCGTTCCGGCAGCCGGGAACGGTCGGAAATTCCCGTTTCCCAGTTAGGAAGGAAAACTTCAAGTAACTTCGTTAAACTTGTTTGTGTCCGAATGTGTTTCGCGAGCGAGTAACATCGCTGCAAGTTTTATTTAATCTTAAAAAAAAAGCAAGATTTTTTTTTTGCCGTTGTGACGTTTCGCTAACTTCTCTAAAACTTCCCGTTTTCCCACTTGGGAAAAAGGAGCATTTCCCATCCTCCCGGCTGCCCGTGAACGCGACGAACGCTATTTTTAAAGGGTCAGTTTGCTCAAAAAACGCGGATCGTCTTTCGGATCCTTCGCGGGTTCTTTTCCGATTTTCCGGCCAGACGAACTTAAAACGGCGACATTAAAAAGTCAAAAGGAGAGTTTTTTGTTTTGTTTTTTTTTTGCCGTGTCGTTTAGTTTCAACCCCAGTACTTCGTAGGACCTGAGTCAGTAACTGGAACTTGGCGTACTTTTCCCTGCTAAATGATCGACGTTGCCATTTAAAAACCAAAGGAAACAAAACAACCGATATTTCGTCTCCTCAGTAAAACGATCGGGTCCGTCACGTGGAATTTTTTTTAAAAAAAACAACCAAAAAAAGTCACTTTTCTTCTTCGTTTGTTTTTTTTTTTAACGTGTTCTCCGCCGTTCTCAGGCCGTCAGTGTCACATGATGCCCCGCCCACTGTTTCACACACACACCGACATGCTCACCAACGTCACTATAAGAAAACAAGGAGGCTACTCTCCATGCAACACCAGTGTGCACAACACAAGTGGGACCTTTGTTTGTTGTTGTTGTTTTTTTTTTAAGAAACTACCAAAAACAAAAGTCGTAGATTTGGAAAAAAAAAAGGAAAAAGAAGAGGATGAAACATTTCATCGAACCAACAGAGCGAAAGAAGGAGCAAAGATTTTTTTTCACATTATCTAGTCAGTGTTAAAAATAGAAATTCACCCGTTACATTTACTCTGCACTTTCTGATTATATACAGTTATGTACATGGATTTCTCTTAATTATTTGTCATTGTCCTTAATGTCTTTATCAACAGTTTACAAAAGAAAGAAAATTGCAATCAAATGCATATACTCTTCTAGAAACATGTGCTTAGTAACTTTGTTTTGTTTTGTTTTTTACTTGAAGCGACGGGATGTGAAGAGAAACGCGGACGCCGCTTCGTTCTGCGCCGCCGCTAATAAAAACAAACAACGAGATCCTGACGAGGACGTAGAATATTTTTTAAAAATGGAAAAAATAGGGAATCAAAAAAAGAATTCGGCTTCAAAAAAAGAAAAAAAAATGCCCAAATTAAATTAAAGTTAATTTTGATTTCTTTAATATCTAAAAAAAAAAAAAAAGGTCTCCCAAAAATATATATTTTTCAGCAAATTTAAAAAAAGAAAAAAAAGAAAAAAAAGAAAGTTAAATGCGTTAAACAGAGCGAAAAAATGTTTTTGTTTAAATTGGTGGGGAAAAAAAACCAAAACATTTCAATTTAAAAAAATTCTCAAAAAATTCTGAAAAATCGAAAAGAAAAAATGGAAAAAAAAGGGAATCAAAAACAGAATTCTGGTTCAAAAAAAGAAAAAAAATGCCTAAATTAAAGTTCATTTTGATTTCTTTAATATAAAAAAATTGACGTCTCCCAAAAACGATATATTTTTCAACAAATTTTTTAAAAAGAAAGATAAATGTGTTAAACAGAGTGAAAAAATGTTTTTTGTTTAAATTGGTTAAAAAAAAAGAAAAGAAAATCATTTCAATAGAAAAGAAAATTCGCAAAAATTCCAGGAAAAAAAAATAAAAATCGCAGAAAAATTTTTACAAAAGGGAATCAAAAAAAGAATTCTGCTTCAAAAAAAGGAAGAAACAGAGTGAAAAAATGTTTTTGCTTAAATTGGTCGGGAAAAAAAGAAAAAACATTTCAAGAAAAAAAAAATCTCAAATTTCAGAAAAAATGGAAAAGAAAAAATGGGAAAAAAGGAATCAAAAAAAGAATTCTGCTTCAAAAGAAGGAAGAAAAATGCCCAAATTAATTAAAGTTAATTTTAATTTCTTTAATATCAAAAAATTTACGTCTCTCAAAAATGATGTACTTTTTAGCAAATAAAAAAATTAAATGCATTAAAAACCGAGTGAAAAAATGTTTTTGTTTAAATTGGTGAAAAAAAAGAAAAAAATCATTTCAATAGAAAAAAAAAATCCTCAAAAATATCAGAAAAAATCTACAAGAAAAAATTGAAAAAAAGTCCCGTGTTGTTGTTTGTTTTTATGCGGCTGGCAGAAGGACGCAGCGTCCGCTGCTGTTTGTTGTCGTCATGCACTCAGCTCACATGAAGCCTGAACGTCCACTTCGGCCATCGCAACATGAAAACAACACTTCGCCCTCGCTGACCAGCTTTTGAAATGGCGGTGGCGGCGCCTCCCGATGGCGGCGGCGCCTCCCGATGGCCCGTTTCAGTGACACGTTTCAGCCAGCAGGTGGTCTGACCACTGATTTCAGACCAGCGACATTCGCCACTTTGTTGCATAAGATCAGGAGCTGAAAGACTGCCCAGTTCTGGACGCTGTGAGTGAAGAGAGCAGGGGGGCGTGGTCAGGAACGGGAGGGGGCGGGGCCAACTCTGCTCTCAATCACGTTCGAGTTTGGAAAGGGATGTTTCGGCACAGGCTGGATAAGCAGGAAAACGCGCGTCGACGGCGGAGCTCCGCCCCCCCTCTGCTGGAGACGCTCGAGAGGAGAGCGCTCGAGTTTGAATCCCCGGGCGGTGACCGACGGACCCCGGCGGCCCGACACAGTGCCCGGTTTCTGCCAGAACCGCCGACGGACGACCGCGCCGACCGTCCGGACACGGCGCCGCTGATCCGAAGCGGAACCGACGGCGCGCGTCCGCACGAGGAGCCGCCGTTGTGCATCAGTTGGCAACGTTGGGCTTGAGTCGCACTCAAAGTTTCGTGGCTAATTTTCTCACATCGCTGATTGATGCGCTGCGCCCTCTGGTGGTGCTAAACGGTATTACAAGGACAAACAGGTGGTTGGTTAACGAGCTCTGCCGCACACGTAAAAAAAACACGCTGGAAAAAGTCGCCGTTATTGCTGTTTGTTGACACTTTACGACCGCTCTGAACCAACGTTTCACCTTCGAAGTCGATATTTTTACACCTTTTTGTTCGATTTGCGTCGAGAAAAAACGTTTTTTTATTCTCGTTTGAAGCCCAAAAAAAAAAAAAAAACCTCGATCCGGCGTCAATCGGGCGGCGCGTCGTCCGTCGGCGGTTCTGGCTTTTCGCCCTTGCGGATAAAGTTGGGGTATTAAGGCTCGACGGGCAGGAGGTAACAGAACAACAGGTGCCCGGAACACACACTCGTAAAAACCTTAAACTCTTGATTATGTGGTTTTGTCTCCAAAAAAAAAACATGCACACTCACACGCGCACACCGGCACACAAGTACGCACACTCAGAAAAAAGCCCCGCCCCCCCCTCAACGTCCCTGTGCGAGAGTTTTCACTTGTGTCTTCAAGCTTCTTGTGTCTCTTCTCTGTTTCACAGCCTCAGAAAACAACCAAAGGATTCAAAATTGCTCTTTTTTTTTCTTCGTGTGTGTCTCTTTTTTTTCTTTTTCTCCTCCTAAAGGCGCGATTTTGTTTGCAGCCCAAAACGAACACAAAAAAAAAGTGGGATGGGGGGGGGGGGGGAACTAACGGGACTGAAGGCCTGAATTCCAATAAAAACAACATCAAGAAGGACGCGTTAAAAGCAAATACTGTTATCGAAGGACGTGTGCAGGAAAGAAGAAGAAGAAGAAGAAATGAATCTGTAGAAACTTCACAGTCTCATAGCTCCCTGTACCGCGAGGGGGAGGGGGGAGGGGGGGTGACGGGGGACAACTCCTCTCATTTGGATGGATGCCTGTGATGGATGGATGAGCGTTCCCGCCGTCGGGTCACGTCCGCGGCGACGCTTCGTGGGCGTTTTTTACGCCCGGCGGAGGAGAGACGGCGCCGTATTTTTTATTTCGAAGGTGGACGGCGGCGAAAATCCCGTCCCGTTTCTTCCGCGATTTCAAGACGACGACGACGACGACGACGACGGATCCAAAGATGGGGGAGACGGCGAGGAGCAGAGCGCAGCTGGGGGAGGGGGCGAAGGGGCGGGGCCACCGGGAGGGACGCCGAGACAAATCGAACAGGTCAAAGGTCGGAGAGGGGGAGAGGGAGGGAGAGGGGGGGTCAATTCCGGCGAGGGGAGCGTTCACATCATGACGTGGCGGCGGCGGTGCAGCGAGAGGTGGTCGGAGCGCGAGAAGGAGCGGTCGCACTCGGTGCAGCGGAAAGGTTTGATGCCCGTGTGCTTCCGGAAGTGCCGAGTCAGCTCGTCGGAGCGGGCGAAGCGCCAGGTGCAGCCCTCCCAGGTACAGTGGTAAGGTTTCTCTCCTGCAAGGACACGGGGGGGGGGGGAGGAGTAGAAGGGGGAGGGGGTTAGACCCAGTGACACAGGGAACCCAAAGAAGCTTTATCCTCAGCAGAGGTGAGAAGTACAAGTACAAATAGGAGTAGTAGGGAGTTTGAGTACCAAATACTGAAAGGGGGGGGGGGGGGTCTCACCTGTGTGTATCCTCCGGTGGGCTTTGAGGTGGGAGCTCTTGGTGTAAACTTTTTTACAGCCTTCGTAGTCGCACATGTGGATCCGCCGCCGCTTGATGTCCGGAGAGTCCGGATCCACCGGCTCCAAGTCCATCACTGACCTGAGGAGGAGGAGGAGGAGGAGGAGGAGGAGGAGAAGGAGAAGGAGAAGGAGAAGGAGAAGAAGAAGAAGAAGAAGAAGAAGAAGAAGAAG
>JASSRZ010000006.1:18201064-18211981 GCA_032164315.1 Malacoctenus gilli
TGCTTATTTACTCCTGCAGTTTCAGTTTAAACTTTCTCACATCAGCATAACTGAAATAATCACACGGACAAAATTCCAGCTGGAGTGAAATGACAGGTTTCTATTCTTCCAAGGTGATTTAGGTCAAAAATTATACACACAAATAATGATGAGTGAGGATTTATCAGTCAGAGCTGCTGGCAGGTGTGAACCACAAACCATAGTCAGAATATACGGTCTATTATCGACTGTCTAGACGCTGGCGCAGCCTGTGATTTGAACAAGTATGGTGTGTGTGTGTGTGTGTGTGTGTGTGTGTGTGTGTGTTCAAGCGCTAGCTCCCTCCGGTCAGGGAAAGAATGGTTGTATCCCTTTTAAGTTGGCACAGGAGTCCTTAGAGAAATACTTTGTTTTAAAGGGTATTTGTACTTTAAATCAGCTCAGATACTCTCTTTTTTTTAAAGTTACTTTTTGCTTGCTTTTTTTTTAAACTCAAACACCTGAAACACTGAAATTGTTTAAATTGTCATTTGATCCAGTTTTACTCTGAAAGGCCCAACCGTAATGATGCAGAGCGAAAGTCAAGTCCATCAGGCATTAATGTAAAATGAACACACACACACACACACACACACACACACACACACACACACACACACTTTGCATTACCTGAGAGTGCCGCAGGTCACAGAAGAACCAGGCGCCGGACCAGTCGGACGACTTGATTGTGTGTTTCTGCTGCAGGAGGTGAAGTTGCAAGCCGGAGCGAAGGAGGAGGAGGTGGAGGAAGAGGAGGAGGAGGAGGAGGAGGAGGAAGTGGAGGAGGTAGAGGATGAAGATCGAGCCTGCAGCCTGCAGAGGTTTGTGTCCTGCTGAACCTGCTCGAGCGTCTCTGCTGCTGCTGGATCAGACTGGGACTGCTGCAGACTTTGACACAGTAGCAGCTCCTCAGCTGCTGCTGCGGCGGCGACGGCGGCGGCGGCGGCTCTACTTCTTAAATGCCACTTACTCTGCAGGCTGGGCTGGACCACAGGAGACCAGAAGGGACTTTCAGAGCGAGCGGCGGAGAAACGAGTCCTTCGGCGCTCCAGGTGCCGCCCGTTGCCGCTCGTACGATGCCGTCACAGCCGGCGTCCCGTCACGTCGTCCCTCGGTCGCCGTCTCCCATCGCCGTCCTGTCAGATGCTCTGCGGTCTGCCGTGTGGGAGCGTGAGGTCAGCGTCCCTCATCCAGACCTTCACCTGTTGTGCACACACTGCCGCTGACAACTCCAACACTGACACACACACACAGACACACACACACTCATTGTGGTCGCCAGCCAGCAGCTTAATCATTCTCTCATCTGTCATTTCTCCAAAACAGACCTTTGGTACGTCGCCGGCAGCAGCAGCAGCAGCAGCAGCTCGGCTCCACAGCCGAACGAGAGGAGCAGAGGTTCAGGGTGTGAGTTTCCTGTGTTTGATTAGAGAAGAAAAGCTTTTATTCAGCAGGAATATTTCATCATCACGTTAATAGGAGCACAAGAGCTCAGATCCTTTTATGTTGTAAAGAATAAACCGTTTCGCCTCCTCCTGCAGAATCGCACCAAACTGCTGGTGAGCTCCTTTTTTTAAATTAATATCAGCATTAAAGTGGGAAAAAAAAAGCCCAGAGTCAGGAACCGCGTGACGGAGACGGCGATATAAAGTCGTTATCTCCACTTCTGGTTTTGAAGCGTTAATGACAGGAAGCAGTCTCAGCGCTGCGA
The DNA here is from genome assembly GCA_032164315.1 of Malacoctenus gilli. Classification (NCBI taxonomy): domain Eukaryota; kingdom Metazoa; phylum Chordata; class Actinopteri; order Blenniiformes; family Labrisomidae; genus Malacoctenus; species Malacoctenus gilli. Next base: position 18,202,794 of record JASSRZ010000006.1, read on the forward strand.
CGTTCTCGCGTCGTCCTGAAGGCAACGGATGGACGAAGGCGGTTGGGTTGGTTGGATGGAGGTCGAACCTCCTCAGACGTACCATTACAACAAGTATCTGCTGCATTGGAGCCAGAAGAACAATCAAAGTTACAGTTCAGCGTGTACAACGTGTCCGATAAATCTTTCAAAATCCCCCCTTTTCTTCCGATTTCCCCACAAACTTGTTGTCGAAACCTTTGATTGTTTGTCCAATCTTTCGTCCTGCATTAACCCAACCGCTTCCCGTCCCACTCGGGCCCCTCGGGGCTCCTCGGCTGCCGCGGCGCCGTGTGAATTTACGGCTCAATTAGCCTGACGACAAATTTGGCCGCCTGCGGCGCGTCGGCATCCATCAGGCGTCCCGTCAGGCGGGCGGCCTGCGGATGCTGACGCAGGAGAGAGGAGACGCCGCGAGAGCCGAGTCACACGTACCATATCAGGGCGTCTTGGGATGACAGGGGAGGGGACGGGTCCTCCCCCCGCCGCCCGCTGTCAGCGTATCGCTGCCGGTCATCGCCGCTCCTCACGCTCGCGTCTTTTGGGCTCCTAATCCCACCGAGCGGCCCTCACATGGCGGCGGCGGCGAAGGCGAAGGCGGGGGCGGCATCATAATGGGATTAGCGTGTAATCCGGCCACTTCCCCTGCGAAGCGGACCGAAAAGGGCAATGTCCACACGCTCAGAAACACTGAGCCTTTATTACCCGCCACAGAGGGGCTTTATCCGGGCACGCCGCATATTCATGAGGCGGCTCAGGTCAGCCTGCGAGACCGACTCGTGTCAGTTACTGGGAGGAAAAGTACCGACGACGGTCAGGAGGCCTCGTTCCCGTGAATCACACAGTGACGGGACAGCCAGGCCTCCCTGGGTGTGTGTGTGTGTCGGTAAATCTAAATTTAACCCTGATGTCCTCTCGCGCAGGACTCGCTGTAACTGGAAGTCTACATTTGTTGCAAGGGAGGAGATGTGGGAGCCGGAGCGCCATCAAACCTCCCCCAGCGACTCAAAGAGAGGCGACAGGTGACCCCCGCATGACCTCTGACGGGTCAAAACTTTACAGTGAAGCCACGCACCAGTGGACACGCCCACTCTCACCAGAGTAAAAGTAACAAGGAAAACATGCCGAACAAAGAGAGAAATACCGCGACGCTCGAAGTCCAAACCGGGTTTCTTTTCGCTGTGAGGTGGCGATGCGAACCGCCGCACACTCCCGCCGGCGCCACCGATGATGTCAGCTCGACTGGCCCGCTAAAGTCCCACAGGAGAAAACAAAAGGGCCCGCCAAGCAGATAAGACTCAGACTTACAGCAAAAATGACCACATGTTACGTTTTGTGTTCCCGGCTGAAACGCCAGAACAGGCGAAGGTCGTCGTGTTCACGCAGCTTCAAGCACGTTTTGGTTCTATTTATGGGAAACAAACTGGCGCTTTTACAGGAAAGTGTGAAAACACTCTTTGAAAGATACTTCATGGTCATTGTAGGTTTTCTCTTTGTTGTTACAACAATAAGAGCCACATGTGCCTAATTGCTTTAACTTTGTACCACGGAAAGTACCACACAAGGCCAGAAGAGGGCGCTATAACACACATTTACGTCTTTAAACGGAGCAAACCTCCTGTTGTCTGTTTAAGGGGAGAATACTGACTAAATATGGACATTTATTTCCATTTTTATGTTATTTATCTCTTCAGTTTGAAAGAATTTTGACATATTACAGATTTGACTGAAAGATAAGAGGATTCATACACATTCAGACTGACAGCAGGGACAACGCTGACTTTTAAAATACAAAATAATCAATATCCAAACAGTCTGACATGATCTTTATTCAAGCTGGAATGACAGGAGACTTCATATGATAATATATCCGTCAGAAATGCAGCAAAATGACACAAAAACAATAAATCTGACTCAAAATAGTTAGAAAGCAATATTCAGACAATGATAATGTCTCATTTTGTTCGCATCAGGTTGAGTTCCGGCCTGATGTGACCCCGAATTACCTTTTTCTCCTGCAAATTTCATCAGTCAAGAAGAGCCTCGTTGGGCTTTGTTTGGGGACCTCTAGTGGTCGGATGTGAGACTGCAGGGACACGAGACACCGTGGAAAGAGGCTGTCTGCAACTTTCAGGACCTTTTTGCAATCGTTTATTAGCGCCACCTGGTGGAGGATGGAAAACAGTCAGCGCTAAATTATTAACGGCTGATTATTTCAAGAAAAAAAAAATCAAAAACGGTATTTTGTTTTGGATTTGACAGAAAAAACAACTTATATTCATTCAAACATGACTTTTAAGGGGGCTTTAACACGTTTTCCACCCCTGTTGAACCAAGTTACAGTTACATATAGTTACTTAAGTTACTTTATCAGGTGATGAACATCCCCACTGGGTCCGCCGCAGCATCACTGCCCGTCACTGCCAGGTGCACCTGCCCACAGCGGCTCCTCTCGAGCAGGTCAGAGAGCCAATCAGAACGGGCTCCCTGGATCCATCTGGCCAATCAGGAGGCTTCCAAATCCACCAGACACAAGCAATATGAACGCAGATTTTAGACCCGCCCCGCCTCAAACAGAAGCCCCGCCCCCTGAAAGTGAAAATTATGACCAGGGATCATAACAGAGTTCACGTTTCCTCTGCGACTTTAAAAACGGACTGTAAAACTGCGTCCAACTCGTTTATAATGCGTTTCAGACGTCTGGAGTCTGAAACAGAACACGGCCAAACCTCATTGAGAAAAACGCTAATTTTATATCTTGTGTAATTTGTGGTAAAATTGACCTACAATCGGGTGAAAACTCTGTGCTGGTTTTGAAGAAAATAAAGTCTGCGTCAATTCGGCGTATTAATCAACGCTCTCATACGAAATTAATTGATTGTGATTGAACTTTTAATCAAGTTTATCGCAGGCGAAGACTCGCATGCGAAGGCGGATGGAGAACACAAGGAGGCGCTTCTTAAACGTGATATATCAGAGCGGAAACTGTCTGGTTTTGGATTTCATTCAAGCCGAATAAAACGCGTCCTCCCCTTGGTTGTAAATCATGTTGACTCATGCTGTGTGACTCAGGTTTCCAGCCCGAAAACCGCCGCTCAGCTCGAATCGGGAGTTCCGTGAAGGCGGTTTCGTGAGGGAGACGCGGCAGACTGAAGTGTGCCGTCGTCTCTCTCTCCCCCAGGAGGCTCCGCTTTCCCAGCCCCTTTGTTCAGTGTCGCCGGTGGGCTGAGTCACAGAGAGGCTGTGCTAACACCCCGACGAACCCGGAGCCGCTGCGGGGAGGAGGCCCGGGATTTTACAGACGGGCAGAGTCCGTCCATCCATCCGTCCGTCCGTCCGTCCGTCCATCCGTCCGTCCGCCCATCTCTCCATCCAGCCTTTTAATCCCACGCGGAGGGGGAAAAGTTGGGCAGTGTTGCTGATGCTGCGCCTCGTCTCGGAGCCCGGCACCGGGAGCAGGACCTGCTCCGAGGCTCGTGGATGAACCTCCGGCGGCGGTGGCGGTACTGAGCCGGCGGGGGCAGACTGCTGAGCCGTCGGCGGACGTACGCCGGCGCGCCGCCGCTGACAGTTGTTGGCATCCTGCGCGGATCCACGCTGACTCTCCCTTTCAGTTTGCGCTCAGCATCCATATTTGCATCCCAGGGAGTGGCAGCCGCTAATCCCCCCCCCCGATCCACCCTTTTCTCCTGCAAGGGACCCAAAGTTTGGCCCCTGTCGGACGCTGTGATTCGGAAGGTGAGCGTTTTGCGGCGTTTATGCGCCTTTGTGCGTTTTATTGTGGCCGTTGAGGGGAGGGGGGGGGGGCTCGCGGGGAGTGAAGGGCAGCGTGGACCACGTTGCCGCAGTCGCTACAACAATGGCTCGAACCGGCGTTGTGTTGCGTTTTGTCGGTGATGTGGAGCTGCGCCTTCTGGTCCAGTTCGCGCCTCGCACCAGGTGCGGATCACGGAATAGGAGCAGGCCCGAGTGGGAAAACACGCGGGGGGGGGCCTCGTTTTTGACTCCACTCGTGTTTCCTGTGAAGCCCCCCCCCCCCTCCCCTACCCCTGTTATTTATGCACCCTGATGAATCGGACTTTCTTCTGTCGCTTCCGATTGTCTCGCTTTGCCGTTTGGGGGGGCTGATGCAGACGCTCCGTCCAGATGTGAGTCGTGCGTGGCCGCCGGCTCCTCCTCAGCCGGGCTCTGGGCCCTGATTGCAGGCCGGGCTCCGCTCGGGCTCTCCGTCCTACATGGACCTTCCGCTCCGAGCTGATAAGTTGGTCACGGAGGGATGGACGTGGAGCGACGGGGCGGAAAGAAGGAGCCTCTGATCCGCGGTGACGCTCCTCGTGGTCGGAAGTGTCCCATCTCTTCTGGCTGGTTTGTTCAGTTTATCCAACTGAAACTCAGACAGATTCCCGAGCAGCCACGAAGCTCACTTGAATTGATGCTTCATGGTTTGCTCAGAGGCACTGTGGAAGTTTCCCAGTTGATTTGTAGCTTTAATCTTTACACTTTGACTTCATTATTTGATGAAACAGCCCCAAGAAACTGGTTTGTTTAAAGGTGCAGCGTGTAAGTTCGTAGTAATTCCAGTTCTGTACTCCAGGTGGCGATAATAAGGAGCATTAACTGTCAACTCATATTTTCGACAACACAATTTGTCTGTTTTCGGTTTTGAGGGTTTTCCATCAGGTAAAAGTATCAGTACCCGTAACTGGGCACTTTTTTAGTACATAGCAACATGAATCGAGCAGGAAATGTGACATCATCAGACAGCAGGCCTCTGATTGGCCAGAGAGCGATGACTGGGACCCGACTTGTCGTTTTCAGTGTTCACTCAGATGAGGGTCCGAGTCAAGCTGGAATTATGACATCATCAGGGGGCGTGACGTCACCAGATGAGTCATCAAAGTGGCTCCGACACGTCAATCAAAAGCTGATGACAGCGACCGCGTGTTTTTATCTTCAGTGAAGTGAAACGTAAACAAACCCACCAAGTATGACATCACCTCTGTCTGACAGACTGCAGCATGTTGGTGACAGATGACATCATAGAAGTTTGTGGTTTCTATGACGACCCAACCCACTTTAAAGGGTACTAATGATGGAGAACCACCAAAAACAGAGTGGAGTCGTTTAGCGAAGGCTCATCGAGCTAAAATTGTACTGTACAAAAGTGGTGCCACTTGGTGTTTTAACGTTTTCCATTAGGTGATTGTTTTTGCTGCCAGGTACTTTTTAAGTACCCTCTCAGCCGGAGTCCAAACGAGGCTCTTAACGTGACGCTAACAGGCGTAACAGTTTACCGTTGACCTCCAGCTTCTCATTTTCTTTTTGCGTTTGTTTGGAAGTTCTTGCTGAACTTTTCCTCTTGTTCGACGACTGCTCTGTGATTGGCCAGAGAGCAGAAGTGGGCGTGGCTTACGGGAGGTTTTATGGCTGGATTGGACTGAGGTGCCGCCGTCCCAGGAAGCAGCGAGGAAGAAGTTCTGAGGCTTTCTCTGTTTGTGACGTTTGAGACGTCCAGATTTTCGTTGGTGTCGTTGACTTTCGCTCCTCCGTCATCCTTCCTTCCTGAACTGTTTGTTTACCTCCAGTCGTCCCACTCTGTTTGTCGTCCCCGCAGCTGAACATGGAGCGCGTCGGCCGCCGCCGCCTCCTCCTCTAGTGCCTGAGCCACAAGCCTTCGTCAGCTCCCGGCCTCCGCCGCCTCCGCCGCCGCCGCCGCCACAGGATGAACATGCTGAAGTCCAGCGGCCTGAAGATCCCCGGCCGAGGGGCCAAGCATTCCAGCCCGGTGGGCCGGACCTCGGCGGGCGGAGCCGCCGGCCTCGCCGCCCCCAAAGACAGTAAGTCGCTTCCTGCCCCCGCTGACCCCGCCGAGGAGAAGCGCCGCTGCTTCTCCCCGCCGGAAGTGAGCGAGTTTATTTGTGCTGGTGACTCGGCGCAGCACAGCTGCAGACGATTACACGCCGAGGAAGCCATCGGACGGTCGATTGCGCGTGTTTTCTGACTTCCTGTGTCACTCTGTAGTCGGATCAAACTCTTCATGATGACTTTTAGCCTGATTGGCTGCTTGTTGTTCGGCCTCGTTCTTATCGGGGCTGCAGCTGTTATTATAATTAATAGAAATCTAGTACATTTAAAATGCGGTGATTAAAAAAACCTAAATATAAACTGGTGTTTTTGGGACTTGAGCTCTTTGACCCTCTCTCCCTCTCTCTCTCTCTCTCTCTCTCTCTCTCTCTCTCTCTCTCGCTCTCTCCATCTCTCTCTCTCTCTCCCTCTCTCTCTCTCTCTCTCTCTCTCTCTCTCTCTCTCATTCTCTCTCTCTCTCTCTCCCCCCTCTCTCTTTCTCTCTCTCTCTCCCTTTCTCTCTCTCTCTCTTTCTCGCTCTCTCTCTCTCTCTCTTTCTCGCTCTCTCCAGCTGTACCAAACATCTGTTTGAGCAGCAATAACTCACATCTGACTGTGTCACCTCTGCAGCAGCAGCTGGTGGATGTAACGGAGTATTTCCCAGTTATATCATCGCATTTCCAAGCGGTTCAGGCAGCATTAGTTCAGCTCATCGTGTGACTTTCCTCTGAGGAGTTTCCCTCCAGAAGCAAAGCTCTGGCCAGCCTCACCGTCGGCCTGCAGGAAGCGACCAACCAGCCTGCAACACAGCAGCGCAGCCGTCCAATCAGATTAAAGCAGCGTTATGTTTGCTGACCTGCCGTTTGTGAAGCGTCGTACGTTTTGCTCGTCCGTGCTGCGGAGGGGCTCCGGTGACCTCCGCAGCACGTGTCCAGATGCAGATAAAATCCCTCCGACGACCTGCGATCAGAGGCTCCGCCCAGCACGTGCGGTTTCGTTGTTCGCGAACTCCAACGTGCGGCGGGCGAAAACGGGGCGGCGGGCTCTAAATTACAGCCTCCGCCTGCGCAAAGTCGTCCCAGCTGCTGACGGCGGCCTGAAACGCTCCACACACACACGTGTCCTCCCTGTCCCTACTAAATTACTGCCTCTGAGGACAGAAGAAAAGGGGGGGGGGAGACGTCCTCCGGTTGGTTCCCTCCGTTAGCATTTGCATGTCACGGAGGCTTCATGCTGATTGTGGCCTTTCAAGAGGACGCGGGAACGGTGATTATACAGCTGAAAACGAAAGTGGGGACAAATCCGGACAGTTCGTCTGTTTATCAGAGGGACAGACAGTCGTACCGACGCACGGTCCCATTTATGGACGTCTGAACATACAAACTCTGCACACAGACGACTGAGTTGGACACAAAAGCTCTGCTGCACCAAGTGGCGACAGCAGCAGAGCATGAAGTGTTCGCTTCAGACTGTGAGAGCAGAACGCAGGACGAACGAGTCTTCAGAAACCTGAACGATCGCCACCGACTGTTTGGGTGAAATCCTCCAAATCTTCCCGGACGCCGGCGAGCCATCGCGCCTCCGAGAGCCCGAGGCGCATTCCTCCCCCCCCCGGAACAAACAAACGGCTCTTTCATCCGTCCGTTTCAAGTCTGCGCCGGCCTGCAGGTCGTCTCCGCCGCCGCCGCCTGAAATCATCCCGAATCGTTCGTCCGTCCGTCGCCAGTTCATCGCTGAAGCGTTGCTGCTCGCGGGCGCTCGCTGCGGGACGCCGCCCGTAAACGACCCGCGCTCGTTAAAACGTCCTGGCCTGCTGTGTGAAACAGTTTGTGTTTGGCCTCGTTAGTTTGCTCACTTCCTGTTTGTTCCCTGAAGAAAACACTCTTGTGATGTAAAACTGCTTCACGCTGCCTCGACTTTTAGTCTTTAAACTGTTTCCTCGCCGTTTACAAATTAGAGGTTCATCATGAACTGCTGACACAGTGTGTTTGTGGAGACTGTTAAAGACTGAGAGCAGCTTCACCTTAAATACCTGAATAGTTGCAAGTTTTAATTGTAAAAAAACACCTCTTTAAAGTTTAATTTAAATTGTTCAGTTGAGACTTTTATTATTGGTTGGAAATTAACAAGTATTATTATATTAAATTATTATATTTTATATATTTATTTTTAGCATAATTTTTTTTAAATTTTATTTAATTTTTATTTAATTTATTTAATATTTTTATATTTATTTTATATTTGAAAATAGATCAAAAATATTTATTTTTTATTCTAAATAATAAAAATAAATAAGTGAATTAATATGCTGCCAAGTATTGCAATGTTTGGAGTGAGTAATTCAAACAATTGTTTGTACTTTGATGGTAAATAAAGTCCTGCAAATAAGAACCAGGATGAGATAAAGTTCCTCAGTTCCCTCTTAGTTCCATCTTAGTTTAAATGTAAACGAGCACAATAAGAAGCTTTCCGACCCAGTGATCCGTGGGTGGAACCACGTGCGCGGCGCCGTGTGCGCGCACGTGATGTAGCGGCCCCGGTTCACCTGCAGCCGGCAGCCGGAGGCCCGAAAAAAACCCCACCAAATGTGCCGGTTTGTCCCAGGAAATGTGGGTCAGGACTCACCGTCACGCTAACGGCAGCGGCGGTGGCGGATTGGGAGGCGGCACACTTAAAAGTGATCAAAAAGTCGGAGAACGCCCAGGCCCCGCCCCTCGCCCGCTCTCGCCCCTCCCCCCCCTCCATCTGTTGTCGTCACACAGCTGCTGAGGACACAAAGTGAGAGCGAAGCGGACGATGGAGCCGCCAGTCAGCGGCGAATCAGGAGGCGGCGAGTTACTGTAGAGAACGATCAGACATTAGCAAGGTGGTCAGAGGCCAGACAGACGACTGTGTGTGTGTGTGTGTTTATGTGTGTGTCGTCAAAGCAGGGAGACATGGGGGAGGCTGGGGGGAGGAGGAGGGGGGGGGGGGCTGGGAGGAAGCTGTGGAGCTCTCATTGTGCCCGGCTGATGAATGGTGGGATTCAGGCGGCGGTGGGAGGCGGCCCGGCACAATGGTGAAAGTGCCGGCTGTGTTTTCCAGGCCGGCTTCTTTCTGCCCCGGATCCTTTCAGCTGCCCCCGTTGCCCCAGAGACTCGCATCACGGGGTTTTTTCGCTCAGGTTGGCGACGCCGCGCCGGATCTGCGCCGCCACCAATCACGCGCCGGGTCCTTTGAACCTGCGGAAACGAGCGCTTACAACCGGGAGTAAACGCAGCGACGTCCTAGTTTTCACCTTCTGACGGAAACTGCGACGTCATCAGAATCATATCGAATATCACGAA
>JASSRZ010000006.1:18215316-18230309 GCA_032164315.1 Malacoctenus gilli
TTAGAGAAGGAAAGCTAACTGCTATTTAAGGCTGCTTATGCTAACCACGGCTCTTGTGGAAACAGGTTAATGCTAAGAAAGACGTTTTTCACCTTGCCGTCATGAGAACCGTCAGTACAGGCGTTAAACAGAAGTTCAGTGAAATAGTAAGGGTGACAACGTCATCATTAGCTGAGGCTAAAGCTAACGGTTGGCTCTATTGGATGGAGAGACAGCGGCTCTGATTCTACTGCGTCTCGGAGAAGCTTCTGGAGAAACAGGAGCCAGAATGGCGGCGGCGGCGGCGGACGGCGGCTTGTGCGGCACCTGCCGGCGCTCTGACACTGAGTCGCTCGGACGTCACGCCGCCGCGCAGACAGAAAACCGTCCCGGTTTAATATGTGGTGACACGCCGGCGCTTGGGTGCACCAGGAGCAGAATATTAAACTGCGAGGAGTGAGTCAGCGCGCTCGTTTTTTTATTGTTTTGCGGCGGCGGGGGTCCGAGACCCCGTTCGAAGGCCGTCGAGAGAGAGGAGGATGCGGGAGCTGCTGCTGTCGGCCTCCAGGCGTGAGAGTTTCCACTTCCTGGAGATACAACTACTTGAAATGTAATCGAGTTACTTTCCCTCCTGAAGCATCGGCTTCCCTTTTCTCCCCGCGGCTGCACGTTTCCCTTCTGGACGCCACACATGTGGAAGACATTGAGCAGCGCCGCGGTGGCTGTTTGTGGACTGGAGGCCCCAAACAGGAAGCAGGAGGGAGCGTTCACACAGCTGTCAGCAGTGACCGAGCGTCTTCCTTCCTCCACGTTTCCCAGCGTGGCCTGGATGTAGTCCAAGTTTAACGCAGCGAAGCGTTTAAAGAGTGCAGAAAAAAGATCAACAGCCAAACAAAAGGAACCTTTTGGGTTCCAGGAGGGCAAAAAATGACAAATTGGAGAAGACTGAGAGGTTTTTTTTAAATCCTCCAACAAGAATCATTTCTGCTGTTTTGTTTCTGATTCCTCGGATAGTTTGCTTCCTTTGGTCCGCTTCCTTTGGTCCACTTCCTTTGGTCCCCTTCCTTTGGTCCGCTTCCTTTGGTCCCCTTCCTTTGGTCCGCTTCCTTTGGTCCGCTTCCTTTGGTCCAGTTCCTTTGGTCCACTTCTTTTGGTCTGCCTCCTTTGGTCCGCTTCCTTTGGTCCCCTTCCTTTGGTCCCCTTCCTTTGGTCCGCTTCCTTTGGTCCCCTTCCTTTGGTCCGCTTCCTTTGGTCCGCTTCCTTTGGTCCCCTTCCTTTGGTCCGCTTCTTTTGGTCCGCTTCCTGTGTTTCCACTTCCTTTGGACCCCTTCATTTGATCTGCTTCCTTTGGTCTGCTTCCTTTTGGTCTGCATCCTTTGGTCCGCTTCCTTTGGTCCGCTTCCTTTGGTCCGCTTCCTTTGGTCTGCATCCTTTAGTGCGGTGTGAAAGCTCATCTGAACTCTTGAGCCTCCCAGAAACACGGTTCTCAGTGAACTCCGGTGCAGTTCGTAAACAGTGTGAAAGGCTAAAAGGGACCAAAGAAACTCATGGTCATCTGTGTCACCACGGCAACCCCTCCTCGTCTCTCCATCCTCACTGCTCATCTGTTCCCAGCTCCCACTTTCTTGTCTTCTTCGTTTGTCTCGTTTTAGCCGGTGGCGCCCCCAAACGAGCCGCCGCTGTAACTGCGGCCGCTTCCTTCGAATCCCTGAACAGAAAGCGTTTCTTTCCCTCCGTGTTGACGTCTGATCGGTGTTTTTTTTTAATTTTTTTTTTTTTGGTCCTTTTGTGTTTTGTTTTTTTTAAAGGTCGGCGGCTCCAAGATGGGAGTCATCCGCTACATGGGCGAAACCGACTTCGCCAAGGGCGAGTGGTGCGGGGTGGAGCTGGACGAGCCGCTGGGCAAGAACGACGGTGCGGTCGCTGGCACGAGGTGCGCACACACACACACACACACACACACACACACACACACACACACACACACACACACACACACACAGGGTGCATGTTTCGAGTTCCCCAAATTCCTGCTCTTCCTTTGACCATATAAGGAAACAGATGTGAATGCTGCGGCTGAGCTTCACAGCACATTTAGTCCGAACACATTTTTAACAGATTTCCGGGTTTGAACAGACGTAAACAACACAAAAAGTGAATTTGCACCTTCACAGTGACACAATTCAGTGTGTTTTCTTATCTCAATTATTGTTTTACATGTTTAAAAGTGGGTTTTGGTGCTAAACTGTGAGAGAACAACAGAAGTCGAAGCGGAATGAAGCGATGAAGGTGTGAAACGAAGCTTTTTTTCGGCGCTGACCGCCGGCCGTCTCCTCTGTGCCGTCCCGCCCGCAGGTACTTCCAGTGCCTGCCGAAGTTCGGCCTCTTCGCGCCCATCCACAAGGTGATCCGCATCGGCTTCCCGTCCACCAGCCCGGCCAAGGCCAAGAAGAGCAAGCGCGTGGCCATGGGCGTGTCCTCGCTGGCCCACAGCCCCAGCAGCTCCTCCATCAGTTCAGTCAGCTCGGTGGCGTCCTCCGTGGGCGGGCGGCCGAGCCGAGCTGGACTGGTAAGACGGCTGCGGCGGCGGCGGCGGCGGCGGCGGTGGCGGCGGCGCCGCTCGCGCGCAGGAATTCATTGACGCTTTGGGAAACGATCTAATTCGCCGCCTTGCGATTGGTTGGAAGAGACGATCGAGGTCGAGACCGAAGGCAGAAAAAAAGTCGAGTCACCTATTCGACTTTTTTTTTGGTGTCAAATTTTGTTGAAGGAGCCAAATTCTTGGTAAAAACGTGGAGCGAGAAGTTCTGGGAGACGATCGAAGGATCGTCTCTTCTAACGGCAAGAAAGCGAATCAGACGGTTTCCCAGATTGATTCCTCCAAAGTAAGTGAGCGACCGCAGAGTTTCACCGACGAAAATTGACCCACGACTCAAACGAGAACGCCGTCGCTCAGTCTCCTTCAGTTTGTCCGTCTGCCGGCAGTCTGACGTGCAGGTAAAAGCTGACAGTCGGAGGTTTGCGCTCTCTTGAGTGCTCGTCTCGTTAGGCTTGGATTCTGCGGCAGGAGACTCGGACTGCTGAGTCTCTGAAGTGTGAACAGTGATGGTTGGCAACGGCAAACTCATCGATCTGAGCCCCTGGTAACGGGCCAACGCCCCCCCCCTCTCACCCCCCCCCTCACCCCATTACTTACCTTAATTGTGGGACAGATCTGAGATCAGTTCTGAGTGTTCCCACTGAAGCAGGTTCACAGTGTCGCTCTTCAGAGCAGCGAATGTCCTGACCTGCAGCTCCAGATGAAGTAAAGTTACTTCAGGCTCTCTCCACCAAAAACAGCTTCAGAAAACTGCGTGTTTAATGACGCAGTAATACCTCAGACAGGCAGTATTTACAGCCACCGAAGTACTAATAACATCAGCGAGTGTATACTGCTTCTCTTGCAGGACTTTATTTAGTGCTGACGGTAGAAAAACTGGAGTTTATCACCGCCGGCGATCAAAGATCCGAGTTACAAATCACAGAAAGTCACATTAGTGGAATTAAGAAGGATTTAAGGGAACTTTTAAAAGTATTTTAGGCATAATTTATGAACCACAGTTTTATATCTCGAACCTTACTGCAGTTTTTTGTCAGGTTGAAGTACCTGGGATGTTTTTGTACGCGAGTAAACATCATCATTGCTGTCTTGTCTGCTTCTTTGCTCATTTTAATAAACCAGCGAGGTCTGAATCTTTTCAAAGCGCCCCCTCTAGTGGTCGGAGAAGGTGTCGCACTCTCCAGCTCAGTGTCTGGTTTAATGTGCTGAGATGTTAAAAAGAGTCAGAAATAAGCTGTTTAAAGGCTGAAATAACTTGATTGTATTTGTTTTATTGAGTCACAGAGCAGCAGAGCTCCTCATTAGATAAAGATGTTTTATAGATACAGATGTTTACACCAAAAGTCTGAGCCCGTCTGCGTCTCTCTCCCTCTCTCCAGCTGACGGAGACGTCGTCCCGCTACGCCCGCAAGATCTCGGGCACCACGGCGCTGCAGGAGGCGCTGAAGGAGAAGCAGCAGCACATCGAGCAGCTGCTGGCCGAGCGCGACCTGGAGCGCGCCGAGGTGGCCAAAGCCACCAGCCACATCTGCGAGGTGGAGAAGGAACTGAGCGTGCTCAAGACCCAACACGTGCAGGTACCGACGCCGCCAGGAGGGGGCGAGAGGAGGCTCCGTCCTCCTCCGTGCTCTTTGTTTGTTCTTTATATAGTCCTGAATTGATCATTTTTAGGCTTAATTATTCAATTTTTTTGATCAGAACTTTTTGGGAAACTGAATTGATTTTTTATTTTACATTTTATTCTATTTATTAAATTTTTTTATTTACTCTTTTTTAATTTTTTTTTAGTTTCTTCGATTTTTTTTATTGATTTATACTTCTCTTTCTTACATTGATATTTAGAAGGGGGCGAGAGGAGGCTCCGTCCTCCTCCCTGTTCTTTGTTTGTTATATAGTCCTGAATTGGTCATTTTTAGGCTTAATTATTCAATTTTTTTGTTTAGAACTATTTCGGAAACTGAATTGATTTTTTTATTTTACATTTTATTTATTTATTTTTTTTTTATTTACTCTTTTTAATTTTTTTTGTAGTTTCTTGGATTTTTTTTTATTGATTTATACTTCTCTTTCTTATATTGATATTTATTTTTGAATTAAATTATATAATTGTTGATGATCATTTTTATCAACAATTTATTTTAAATATTTTTTTTAAATAATTTTTTCCTTTCGCTTCTGAGCCCAAGTTGAATTTGAAAAATGCTGCCTAAAATTATAAAAATATTCGTATTTTGGAAGTGCGACCAAAAAGACATGAAAGTCCAACAACTTGTGATGAATTGTGGTATAAATCGAATAAATCTTTATTCATTAGGAGTTAAAGCGACTGACCGTCGTCTCTTTGTGTCCCCAGTACGTGACGGAGAACGAGAGCGCCGTCCAGCAGGTCAAAGCCATGTTGGCGAGCACGCAGAAGGACAAGCTGGAGCTGGCCAATCAGCTGGAGGAAGAGAAACGGTAACGTCGCCGCCGAAGACGCCGATTGACTGCTTGAAGAAGTGAAACTCTCAGTGTGACTCGAGTTAAACTGGTCTGGGATCAGATCAGAAGCAGCTTTGAGGACCACTGACTCGTTTACCTGCTGCTCCGACTCGCCTCCTGATCTGCTGTGTGTGTTTGCAGGAAAGTGGAGGACCTGCAGTTCAGGGTGGAGGAGGAGTCCATCACCAAAGGAGACCTGGAGGTACTTAAGAGTCGTTCGTGCCGGCGATGTTGTTTCAACCCTCAGTTTGTTTGTTTGTTTGTTTTATTGTTGCGAAACGCAGACGCTGAAACAGTCGGATGGATTTTTGTGGTTTCTGCATTTTGTGTTTCATTCATTAAACCGTGCAAGTGTGTGTGCGTGCGTGTATGTGTGTGTGTGTGTGTGTGAGCCTCCTGCTGCGTGAAGTTTTGTTTGTGTAGCGAACGCCGTCGTGCTCTCTCAGAACGAGCGCTGTAACCTGATCTCTCTCCTCCATCGCGGCGCCGCAGTCGACCGAGCCGCCGTTTGATCATCATCCGCCGCCAGTCGTGTTCATCTCTCGCTCGCTTCGTCTCCTTTTTTTTTTTTTTTTGATCTTCCCGAGTCTCGGTCTGCTTTCTCCTCCTCCCTCCTCCTCCTCCTCCTCCCTCTCTCCGCCTTTAAACCCCAAATTGGAAAGAAACTCGTCGGCTCGACCAAGAGTTTGCTCCTCGGGAGGACTGACGCACCCGAACTCAAACGGACCGAAACGTTGCAGTTCCACCCTGAAGCTGTGGGGGGGCAGTACTGAGCTCTGACACGACACGAGTAGAAACGGAGCGCTGCCTCTTTGCGCCTTCTTCCGAATCGTGAAATCGATGATTCGTCTTCAGCATCGATCGCACCTCGATGCTGGAACCGTGGCGGCCGGCCGAGTAGTTTCGCCTCGCCGTCTCGCCGCCGCGGGACCACGTTGTGCTTCTTTCCTTTGAACCTTTCAGGCCTTTTTCAGAGAACGCTTGCAGGAGACCCTTCATGCAGCCAAGTCTGCTTCTGCCAACAGGGGCCGCGCACCGGTGCCGCAGCGTCCTTGAGGTTGGGTAAGAGAAGCAAGGTGAAGGACAACAAAAAAACCCCCAAACAAACAAACAAGCCTCGACCCGCCGCCGCCGAGCTGCTGTCTCGATTTCAGCGGGGCCGTTCGGACGCCGTCCAGGACTTGAACCTCTCCTTCCTGTGTGATCTGAATGCGCTGCGTCTGATTCCAATCAGCTCGTAACTCGATTGTTTTCCTCCCAAATGGGCGAAATTAACATCTGTGCACGGAGCCGCGGCTCTCCCGCTTAATCGGCTTCTTTATAAGACTGGAAACAAGCCTGTGTGTGTGTGTGTGTGTGTGTGGCTTGTTTGCACTCTCTCGAGTGTGTGTGTGTGTGTGTGTGTGTCACGGAGCTGGGGTTTGTTGTGTTTGCCTGGTAGACGATCAGAGAACGCCTGCGCTCGCCTCTCATCTTCCACTCGTCTGCACAAACATTTGGACAGGGCCGCTTTTATCCGTCACGCTTCATCCGATTCGGCTGGAAAATGAAACAATGACTTGAATCTTCCAGGGTCACTAATGAGCCTGCTGTGAAATGCAAACAAGTTCTGCCGACAGACTTTAAATAATAACCCAATATCCTCCCAGAAAAACAAACACACCTCCTCCTCCTCCTCTACGGAGTTTGTCTCCCTCTTCATCATTTCCGCATCTCGAGCTTTGACCTTTCCAGCCTGCAGACTCAGACCTGATTCAGACACTTTGTTGCCAGCAGAAGAAGAGGAGGAAGAGGAAGCCGCCTGCTTTCCAGAATAAAGGCCGCGACGAATCCGCGGCGCTCCGTCTGCTCGGCACCAGACGACGTTCGCCTGCCGAACTCTGCGGAGCGGTGACGGGCTTTGAAAGGCAGACGAGTCGATTGGCGAGCAGACGGAGGAGAAACGCGGCAGTCCGAGCCGTTAATAAGCTCCTGCTCCGATTGCCTTTAATGATGCACCTCTCTGCTGCCCTCATGTGTCCAAAAGAGTCATTAGAAATGGAAATAATAGACAAGAGAGTCTGTGCGGCGTTTTCTCTGGTAATATTCAGTCATTGTGTCACCTCCTACGTCCGACGGAGTAAAACTCTCACTGTCCACATACTTGGTGTACTTGTACTTTCTACTCACCCGGTCTGCATCCAGCCGTCTCTGAGCAGGGTCTCCCTTTGATTTCCTGTTTCTGTCAGTCGCTCTTTCTGCAGCGTTACATCATTCGGCCGCGCCGCCGCCACCTGTTGCGGCCGCGTTGCCGTTCCTTTGAAAAGGTCGACGTCTTCCTGATGCTTTCTGAGAGTTGTTGCTCTCTCTTTCTCTCTCTCTCTTGCTCTCGCTCTCTCTCTCTCTCTCTCTCGTTCTCTCTCTCTCGTTCTCTCGGTCTCTCTCTCTCTCGGTGTCTCTCTCTCTCTCTCTCTCTTGCTCTCTCTCTCTCTCTCTCTCTCTCTCTCTCGCTCTCTCTCTCTCTCTCTCTCGGTGTCTCTCTCTCCCTCTCTCTCTCTCTCTCTCTCTCTCTCTCTCTCTCGCTCTCTCTCTCTCTCTCTCTCGTTCTCTCGACCTCTCGGTGTCTCTCTCTCCCTCTCCCTCTCCCTCTCTCTCTCTCTCTCTCTTGCTCTCTCTGTCTCGCTCTCTCTCTCACTCTCTCTATCTCGCTCTTGCTCTCTCGCTCACTTTATCTCCCTCTCTCTCTCTCTCGCTCTCTCACTCTCTGTCGCTCTCTTGCTCTCTCTGCTGCTCTCTCTCTCTCTCTCACGCTCTCTCTTTCTCTCTCTCTCTCTCTCGCTCTCTCTCACTCTTGTACCTCTCACGCGGGCTCCCTGTCTCTGTCTCTGTCTCTCTCTCTCTCTCTCCGTCTCGCTCTCTCTCTCTCTCTCTGTCTCGCTCTCTGTCTCTCTCTTGCTCTCTCTCTCACTCTCGCTCTCTCTGTCTCTCTCTTGCGCTCTCTTGCTCTCTCTCTGTCTCGCTTTCTCTCTCGCTCTCTCTCTCTCTCTGTCTCTCGCTCTCTCTCTCCAGCAAACCACGGTGGAGGAGCAGAGTCGGATCGTGCAGCTGGAGGAGGAGCTCGCCCGCAGGGGGGCCGAGATCCAGGACCTCCGGGCTCAGCTCCGGGGGGCCGACGGCGGCCCGCAGGAGGCCGGCGAGGGCGACGCGGCGCCGGGGTCCCGGCCGGAGAGCAGCGCCGCCGAGCCCCAGGAGGACGGCGGCGAGCTCAAAGAGACGCGCGAGGGCGCCTTGGCGGCCAGCCGGCAGGAGGTGGACTCGTTGAAGGCGCTGGTGCAGAAGCAGAACCAGGAGATCAATGAGCAGAAGCAGAAAGTGCAGCAGGCCACCAAGGAAAACATGGAGATGATGGACACCTGGAAGGTAGCGCCACGCTCCCCTCCGTCTTCAAAGAGCCGCGGCGAGCGGCGGGTCATCTCCCCGCCGCTGCCGCCGCCGCTCGCCGCAGAAACAAGTTTCTGTGAGACCTTTGTAGTCGTCTTCTGAAAAATAGAGACTTTTCATGTCCAACTAAATATTACAAGTCCGACCGAGGCTGCAGAGGCTTCGCCGCTTCCACGATTTCTATTTTCTCGCTCGCTAAAAAGTGAATAAAGCGGATTCGCTGCCGTTTCTCAGCAGGAAGGCGGATGAGGAGCCATAAACTCCCAAAACAAAGCAGAAAAAAATCGGACTTTCTGTCTTTTGAAGGCGTTTTTCTTTGTTTTATCAAAGCTTTTGGCAGGAAAGCTGAGACGGCCTTCCGCTTCTGTGTGGAGCTCGCATTTGTGGGATGAGCGAGGCTTTAACGGATGATCGCAGCATCAATCCAGCTGCGTTTGAGCAGCATTTGCTCTGTTCTCGCCAAATGTGACAATGGTTCCTAATTTTGGGACTAATAGATCACATAGAGGTCAAAGGTCAGATTCAGTGTCTGAAATGTCATCGTCCAACTCAGAAACTCATCCCACAAATGCCATTTCGAAAACAATCCCTCCATAAAGGGGGTCACTCATCGCTCGTCTTTCCTCCGCAGGCCAAATTCGACACTTTAGTGAGCGACCACCAGCGCTCGTTGGAGGAGCTGAAGGCGTCGCTGAGCGGCGAGCACGCCGCCCCCGAGGGCCCCGAGCAGGACGCGCAGGAGCTGAGGGCCGCTCTGGAGGGCCTGAAGATGGAGCACCAGCTGGAGATGGAGAACCTGAAGGCCAAGCACAAGATCGAGGCCGCCATCAGCACCAAGGAGCGCGAGGACCTCTGCGCCCGCCTCCAGGAGGCCAAGGAGCAGCTGGCCGAGGGCGGCGGCGGCGGCGGGGGCGTGGGCGGGGCCGCGCGTAGGCCCGACGCCGAGGCCAAGAGCGGCAGGCACGCCCTGGAGGAGGCCGCCGAGAAGCTGCAGCGGGCGGAGCAGAGGCTGGCGGAGGCGGAGAAGGCGCAGGCGGACGAGGAGCGCAGCGCCGGCGAGCTGAGGGAGCGTCTGGAGCTGTCGGAGAAGAAGATGAGCGACTACCAGGCTCTGCAGGAGGCGCAGGCCGAGAGCCGGGAGGAGATCCGGAGGCTGGAGGAGAAGCTGAGGGTGACGGCCAACCAGCTGCAGGCCATCCAGGACGACCGCTACACCTCGCGCGACGCCAACGTCAGTGGCACACACGCAGCGCCGCAACGCAGCAATTCAGCAACGCTCCGGTCTGTGCTAATATCACTGTGACTGAAGCTCTCTCTCTCTCTCGCTCTCTCTCTCTCTGTCTCTCTCGTTCTTGCTCTTTCTCTGTCTCCTCTGTCTCTGTCTGTCTCTTTCGCTCTCTCTGTCTCACTCTCTCTTGCTCTCGCTGTCTCTCTCGCTCTCTCTCTGTGTCTATCTCTCTGTTCTGCCCTCTCTCGCTCTCTCTCTTTCTCTCTCTCTCGCTCTCGCTCTGGCTCTCTCTGTCTCTCACTCTCTCTGTCTCTCTCTGTCTCTCTCGCTCTGTCTGTCTCTCTCTCTCTTTTGCCCTCTCTCTCTTTCTCTCTTTTACCCTCTCTCCCTCTCTCTCTCTTTCTCTCTCTTTCTCTCTCTTGCTCTCTCTCACTCTCTCTGTCTGTCTGTCTGTCTCTCTTTCACTCTCTCTCTCTCTCTTTCTCTCTTTATCTCTCTCTTTCTTGCTCTCTCTCTCACTCTCTCTTGCTCTCTCTCGTTCTCTCTGTGTCTATCTCTCTCTTTTGCCCTCTATCTCTCTCTCTCTTTCTCTCTCTCTCTCCTCTCTCCCTCTCTCTCCCCCCCCTCTCTCTTTCTCTCTTACACAGGTGATAGAAGATAACGAGATCTCCGACGAGAAGATGAAGCTGAAGCAGATCATTGAAGGTATCAGCGTCCGTTCACTCCGGCACCCGCTAAACTTGAATGAAATGTTTTGTTTCTTTTTTGTTTTTTCTTGAACGATCAACCGACAAAAACACAACGCATCATTCCCTCTTTTCTTTCAGTACTTTTAAAGCTAAGCACTAATTTTGCTTCGGTGTGCAGAGTTTCCTTGAAACTGCACTTAACCGTTTTTAAGAGTTTATAAAGTGAAGTGAAACACTACAAACAAGAAGGTCTGTAGTCCGACGACGTGTTTTAGCCGCTAACACGATTGCGTGACGTCGCCTGTTTCTCTCCAGAAACGATGGAGAAGCTGCTGAAAAGGGAAAAAGAGGTTTCGACGCTCACCTCTCAGGTCGAAGCCCTCAAATCACAGATCGGAGGTAACGCTCTTGTTTTGTTTTTTTTGTCTTTCATAACGAGTAAAGCCAAATTATGGGATGTCAGTCGGCGCCTGACGCTGAGCGGCGTTCAGAGACGAACGTTTCCTTCAATTAGACGTTTTTCCTTCTGATAGAGATCAAAAAAAATTAGCGGCTCCGCTTGATATTTGCTGACACATTTTCTGCCAATTTGCCGGTTCGAACCGAAAACTTCCGACGCGTCTCTGCCGACGTAAAGCTCGTTCTGCGTCATCGTCGGTTAACGACCCTCATCAGCAACGCTCCGGCGTCGCTGCGTCGTGCCTGAGCGGCGCCTGTACGTGCGGCGGCGGCGGTCACGGCGAGTTCAGAGCGCCGGGGAAAATCGTGCTCGTCTTCGCTCTCACCTCCTTTGATCAGCGCGGAGGAAATCCGACTCATCCTTCCCGCACGTCACGCCGAAGAATCGTCGGTAAATTATTTAAGTGGAGAAAAGAAGAATATGAAACTCGGCTTCCCTCGATCCAGTGGGACCGGGCACAGTTCGAGCATCGAATTTTAATGTCGAAACGCAACCATGCTCTTATTGTGAAAGTTTTCCTTTCAAATAATTCATCAAAGTAAAGCTGATGGGAGATGATCAGTAAGAACCCCAAAAAAGACAAAAATTTAGTGATCAAATCAAACCGAAAGTTTGTTTTTCCTGCACCAGGACGAATTTTGAGACAAAGATTATAGATTCAGCATGAAATAAGTTGGACGGGGTCAAATTAATTTCAAATGTGCAAATCTTTATCTCGGTACGAGTGGGAGGAAATGTTCCCGCCGAGACCGAAAAAACAAACAAGCGGCGGCTCGTTTGTGTGCGTAAACACGGTAAATAAGGAGCTGGTGTTCAGTCGTGGCACGGTGAAAAAAAAAATCCTGGTTTTATTTTTAATTTAATGATTAAAAAAAGTTACTTTAAAAACAAAAGTATGAAACGCTGCATCCTGTCGTGTTTTTTTTAATACTTTGCTGATAAAATAATTCTGAATAATATCAGAATTTATAAGAATAACTTGACATTTTACAACAAGTTTTATCAAAAAAGTTTCATTTATTCACATATTTACCGATATTTGGTTGCTTTTGCACAAAGACGCGTTCAAGCTCCAGTTTAGGTTCCTCATTTTGGTTCCTCTGTGACTCTGTTGTTGTTTTTGGTTCTGCTGTTTAAAAACTGACCACTGGGGGGCGCTAAAACGCGCCCCGTCCACACCTGCCGCCGCCCTGCCGGGTGTAAACGTTGACCCCGGTGCGTCCATTTGTCCCACGCCAGCGCTGGAGGGCAAAGTCCGCTCGGGGGAGAAGAAGGCGGAGGCGCTGGCCCGGGAGAAGATGCGCGTGGAGGCCGAGCTGGAGTCCATGACCAAGAAGTCCCATGATGCATCGGGGCAGCTGGTCAGCATCAGCCAGGAGCTGCTGAAGAAAGAGAGGTGAATTTAAAAAGCACTTCACGGCCGGTCAGCCTCGGCGACGAGGAGAACTCACGCGATTAACTCTAAGCTCACATGTTCTTCATGCAAATTAGTGTATTTTGTTGGAGTACAATGGAAATACTTGCTAAAAACACTGACGTTGTACTTTGCTTCAGGTCAGTCGTGTCTGTAAGCGAGTAATGAATTTAAAGGCACTTTATTCTGAAGGTTTTACTGCACCTGAAGTATTATGAACAGATATTTACAACTTGCGGTATATTGGAGACTCTTTGTTACTTAGGGGAGTGTTTTTGTGTCTCGACAATCAAGTGATTAATATCACAATTTGGCCGACAAACTAATCGGGTGATTCACAACGGGGTGAAATATTTAATTTGGGGGTGAAAAACGACGTTAGAAATTGATTTTTCTGGATAAACCTTATTGTGAAAATTGTGTTTGTAAGCAACCGTCGCCTCTGTTTGTGAATTACGTCGCGTCTAATCTATATAAAAGGAAGCAGTGGGGAGGTTTTGACCCCAGAGACTCTGAAGCTGGACCATTATTGTGAAAGGAAGTGCAGCGTCAGACCGCCGCGGCTACCTTCAGGCGCCGGCTCCGCCCGCTCGCCGTCCTCTGGCCCTTTGTTAAATATAAGCACCTTGATTAGAGCCGCCCGACGCGGCGGCCGAGTGTTTGCGCGCCGATTTTTATCTGAAGCTTTGGGGGGGAATGTTTGACTCGCTGCCAGGATGAGCTGCCCGCCGCGCTTTGACAGCGCTGCCGAGGGTCCGTGGGAACCGCCGAGGGGACGCTACAAAGCGCCGGCAGATGTCCACCGAGCGCACCGAGCGCCGCCGCCGTCGGTTCACCGGGGCCAGAGGGCCGTTTGTCCAACTTTGATCGCTCGAGTTTATTATTTAACCAAACAAGCTGGAGGAAAGGACGGGAGTCTCGGGGACGGACTTCTTGCCCCCCCCCAAGAGAGGAGACACAAATGTCCACAGTGCTGCCAAGAAATGTCTCGCTGGACCAAATCACGGTCCAGCTTTCAATGTGACGTTTACACAACGGCGATTCTTACTGAATGGTAGATTTATGGTACTGACCTCTCATTGTGTCCTGTCCTCATCATGTCCCTCAGTGTGTCCTCATCATATCCGTCAGTGTGTCCCCTAATGTCCCTCAGTGTGTCCTGTCCTCTAATGTCCCTCAGTCTGTCCTTTCCTCATCTTGTACCTCATCATGTCCCTTAGTGTGTCCTCATCTTATCCCTCAGTGTGTCCTGTCCTCTAATGTTCCTCAGTCTGTCCTCTAATGTCCCTCAGTCTGTCCTGTCCTCGTCATGTCCCTCAGTGTGTCCTCATTGTGTCCCTCAGTGTGTCCTGTCCTGTCCTCTAATGTCCCTCAATCTGTTCTGTCCTTATCTTGTCCCTCAGTCTGTCCTCTAATGTCCCTCAGTGTGTCTTGTCCCTCAGCATGTCCTGTCCTCATCATGTCCCTCTGTGTCCTGTCCTCATCATGTCCCTCAGTGTATCCTCATCATGTCCCTGAGTGTGTCCTCATTGTGTCCCTCAGTATGTCCTGTCCTTATCATGTCCCTCAGTGTGTCCTGTCCTCATCATGTCCCTCGGTGTGTCCTGTCCTCAACGATGGTCTAGAATCAGGGTGTAATTGGGACGAAGATGCTCTATGATGTGGATGTTTTTGGGAGGAAGATGCTCTATGATCTGAATTTTTAGTGGGACAGAAATACTCTGAAATCTCGACGTAAGAGAAGGAGGAAGATGCTCTATTCCAATAAAAACCTTCGCCACATTAGGTTGCAGAGTTGGACTTCCGGAAGTTTCCAGTAACCTAAGTATCGATGACCAGCCGGTCAGTTCCCGACAGAATTTTTAAAAAAGCAGCCTGTGAGAGGCTCTTATTGTGAAAAGTTTGTCTTCCTCACTACTTCCAGGATTCCCTCAACAGCGGCGATCGTCTAATATCTCAGGTCAGAAAAAACACTTGTTTACTGTAACAAACAAATTTGATGCGTGTCCAAAACAAACTCTGCAGGAGAACATTGGGTTGCGATAAATGAGCAAAGGCCAGATGTTAAGAAAGCTGGAACCTTTCGCCGGCCGGCCTGCCGAGGTTCCGGGAGCCCGTTGGCCTCTTTCCGCGGTTCGCCGCTACGCTGGCGAGCAGCCAGACGCGTAATATAGGAAAGCGTCCGCGGCCGGCCCGTCTGGCACGAATGGCGAACGCGGGAGCCGCCTCCGCACTCCCCCGCTGGCCTGTCTGGATAACGTATTCGCACTTTGGGTTGATGAGGTTTCAAATAATAACAAGCTCCGAGCGAGGTCGCGGCCGGGGGGGGGGCAGGGGGGGGCGGCTCGCATAATCCTTGACAGCAAAATGGCTCCGCGCGGCCTCCGCGTTGCACTGGAGCGTCCAGTTCTCGGCGATTTGTTGCGTTCCTGCAGGCCAGGACGAGACGGACGGCGGGGAGGAAAGCCGGGTTATTCACTGTCTCCGCGTCCGTGCGGTCCTCGCGTCCTCCAGGAGCCTGAACGAGCTGCGGGTCCTGCTGCTGGAGTCCCACCGCCACTCCCGGGACATGGAGAAGGACCTGAACCGGGAGGTGCACAAGGCCGAGTGGAAGGTCAAGGAGCAGAAGCTGCAGGACGACATCAAGACGCTGCGGGAGAAGCTGCTTCTACTGGTGAGAACCACAGGGAGGAAGATGCTCTATCACCTGGGTGTTAGTGGGA
>JASSRZ010000006.1:18258933-18273587 GCA_032164315.1 Malacoctenus gilli
TCCTTCTTCTTCTTCTTCTTCTTTTTCTTCTTCTTCTTCTTTTTCTTCTCCTCCTCCTCCTCCTCCTCCTCCTCCTCCTCCTCCTCCTCCTCCTCCTCCTCCTCCTTTTTCTTCTTCTTTTCCTTCTATTTCTCCTCCTCCTCCTCCTCCTTCTTGTTCTTGTTCTTGTTCTTGTTCTTGTTCTTGTTCTTCTTCTTCTTCTTCTTCTCCTACTGCTGCTTCTCCTACTCCTCCTCCTCCTCCTCCTCCTCCTCCTCCTCCTCCTCCTCCTTCTGAGAACGAGCGTGACTCCATTTACCCCCTGCCGGTACAAAACGGTACTACAACTACAGCAGCAACAGTTTAGTGGAGAACCTGTATTACCGCGAAAAACATCGAGTCTTTTGCGTCTTCGAACTGAATTTTTGAGCAGTCTTGCAAAATGAGGCCTCATTTCCTGAAAAGTCGGGACAGAAATACAAGCAGAAAATATCAAACTAGGAACCAATTTGCTGGAATTAAAGAGTCGAAAACTGACATGTTAAACGAGACTTTCTTCGTCCCGTGCATGTGCCGGCAGTGTCGTGTGCGTGTCGTTAGTGAGACACGGCGTTTGTGTGAAGCTCCTCAGCTGATCCGTGTGGATCACGCCGGCGGCTCGGCAGCATGTAAATGTCGCGTCGCTGAGACGCCGAGTCGGCGCCACGCGTGTTACGGATCAGCGCTTCGCAGAGTCGCTTATTTTCACAGGATTTAAAGGACTCGGCTTGTTTGAGGAAAACGTTTCGGCAGCCGGCAGGAAAATCGTCTCGCGATCGGCTGGCAAACGGCTGCTTACCGGAAGCGTTGTTTTCGCTGTTGAAGGCGGCGTCTCCTCTCGACGTTCCTTCGGTGCAGCTGCAGCGTAAAAACCTCCCAACGTTGTTTCTTCACATCCTGAAACACAGAAATAATCCGGGTCCTTCCTGTCGAACACAACCGATGGGTTTTAGAGCTTTTTGGCAAGTTTTGTGGCCTCCGTATGTTCTCCCAGCTGCTGCAGGAGATAAAAACTATTAAAATATTGGGGAGGAATTAATCATTTGCTGTGAAGTTCCGCTGTGAACCTTTAGGGGGAGCTGCAGAGCACAGAAACGAGATGTCAGCTTCAGATTTGGAAAGAAAACGAGTTATTTTGTGCTGCGTGTGTGTTTGTGTGTGTGTGTGTATATTTTTTAATATATTAAAAAAAACAGAAAATGTCTTTTTAGGTTTTTTTTACCCTTTCGATAAAAATCTAACAAAACAAAAACTCAAAAAAAAGAAGTTTGTTTTAAATTTATATGAAATAAATTTAGAATAAAAATAAATAATTTTTTTTATATAAAATAAATTTACCTTCATGTTTTCGGTAGATTTAACTGGTTTTCATCAAGATGTGTGTGTTTCCTGTGTGTGTGTGAAGATTGGACTGCGACGGTTTATTTTAATGACTCATTAACCTTCAAGACTGAAACTCAAAAGGTTGAATAATTTAAAATACATAGAAAATTATTCAACTATTAAATAGTGATTTTTACATTTTATTCACATTTTCAAAACTTGAAATAATATTTTAAAAAACTGAAAATGTCTTTTTAGTATTTTTTTACTCTTTGGATAAAAATCTAACAAGACAAAAACTTGCAAAAAATTTTTTTTTCAATTTATATAAAATAAATTGATGTTCAAGTGAATTTTTCTATTGATTTAACTGGTTTTCATCAAGATGTGTGTGTTTCCTGTTTGTGTTTGTGGGAAGATTCGACTGCGACTGTTGTGTTTATTTTAACAACTCATTAACCTTAAAGACTGAAACTCAAAAGGTTGAATAATTTAAAATGCATGAAAAATTGATAAATTATTCAATTGTTATTTTTACATTTTATTAACATTTTTAAAACTTGAAATATATATCTATAAAAAAACTGAAAAATGTCTTTTTATTTTTGTTTTTACTCTTGATAAAAATCTAACAAGACAAAAACTCTTAAAAAAATGAGTTTGTTTTAAATTTATATAAAATAAATTTAGTGATTTTTACATTTTATTAACATTTTCAAAACTTGAAATATATATTAAAAAAACCACAAAATGTCTTTTTAGGTTTTTTTTTTACAAGACAAAAACTCAAAAAAGAGTTTTTTTTCAATTTATATAAAATAAATTGATGTTCAACTGAGTTTTTCTGTTGATTTAACTGGTTTTCATCAAGACGTGTGTGTTTCCTGTGTGTGTGTGTGTGTGCTGTCCAGGCGAGGCGCTGGGTCTGGACCGCTCGGTGGTCGTCCCCTACAAGCTGATCCGCGGCAGCCCCGAGTCGCTGGAGGTGGGCGGCCTGCCGGACGACGTCGCCTTCCGCAACCCCAACACCTACGACATCGTGTGCCTGGAAAAGATCCTCCAAGCCGCCGACCAGATCAGCTTCAACATCAAGAACCAGCTGCAGTGAGCGCAAACCCACACACACAAACACACACACACACACACACTCGCAGGGATATTCAGCCGCTGCCGCACACGATGCCGTTTCACTTCCTGCCTCTTAAGCTCATTACTGTTTATGTACGCGGGGATTTAAAAGCAGCCGGCGAGCTGTCGGCGAATCTGTAAATAAAATAAAACAACACTCTGACAGTGAAGCGGTTAAGCCGTGATGAAAGCACGCAGGCTTAGAGCTGCTGCTGCTGCTGCAGGTTTCCTCCTCAGCCGTGATTCAGCCGCATGCAAATCGACGCTTTTATTCTGAAATATTCTGGGGGTTCTTGCTTGTTTTTCCACCGCCACTCTGAAATCAAACTCCTTCTCGTTCACAGACCCTTCGCAGAAATCTGCAGCCAGGCCTGTAACACAGGTGAGCGTGTGTGTGTGTGTGTGTGTGTGTGTGTGTGTGTGTGTGAGATCCTGATATTTGTTGGCTGTGAATAAGCCTAAAAAAGCAGCTTATTTTTTATTCAATAAAAGGAAAAACACTTTTATTTATTCATTCATTTTTTTAGTTTGACTTCAAGAATATTTTATATTTATGTGTTCAAATATTAAATATTTTTTAGCTTCAGTCTCAGTCGAATATTTGTTTTAGTTGTTTAGTTTTTTTAATGTTAGTTTCTCTTGTTTTTTTTTCTTGCGTTCACCGTCTCACTGTTGTTTCAATAAAGTTGCGTTGACCGCGTCCGCTCCGTCCGTCTCTGCAGCGGCGACGGACGCCTCCACCAACCGACGAAAGCGCAAGAGAGTCCAGGAGAGCAGCCGAGTCCCCGCCTCCTCCGACCTCGGCCTGTCGACCAATCAGATTCCAGTGATGGTGCGTTAATCCGCTTACACAATCAGATTACAGAGAGTCGGCTTTATTCTTTATTTGAAAAAACGCAGATTAATTCACATCCTGTTCGGAAAATTTACATTTTAAATGACGTCTTTTTTTCCTTGAAATTTAAACAACCATGAAATCTGTTGGCTTGGAGTAATCAGATTAGTTTGTTAATCAGATTAAAGGGTTCTGTCCATTTTTAAGTGTTTGTGGGAAGACAAAAATAAGCAGTAACGTAAACATGTTCTGTCCTCATGGTAGAAGTGAAATGTCTACAGGAGTTGGTCTGATTACTTGTAATCAGATTACTTCTGCTGGCCTACAGAAGTAGTCTGATTACTTGACTACAGAACTACAGAAGCGAATGTTTTGTCGGTGACCCGTCCTGCTGTCTCTGTGTCCCCCTGCAGCAGTGGCCCATGTACATGGTGGACTACAGCGGCGTGAATGTGCAGGTTCCCGGGAAAGTCAATTACTGAGAGGAGGAGGAGGAGGAGGAGGATGGGGGGGGGGGGGGGGCGGAGCCCGAGGAGGACGCCGACACTTGACCGGGACGGCGCGGGGCTGCGGGTGCGAACGACAGAATGTACGACGGACGGAAACGCCGCGGCGGAGGGGGTGGAGGGAGACGCCGCGCTCGCTTTCTGTCCCCGTTCTCACACTTTTGTTTGTTTGCGGCGCCGCTCGCCCGGCGCCCGTCCACTGAGTGGCAGCGTGGAGTCGCAATGTAACACTGACGAAACAAATGTCTTCGATAAACCACCTGGATCCATAATCTTCAGATCTTTGTACTTTTTATTTATTATATTTATTGAGATATAACATTACGTGCAGGGATGTAAAATATATGATTCTGTTATAGGAACTCTCGCAGCACTAACGCTAACGACGCTACTCAGTAACCACGGTAACCACAGCAGAGGAAATGAAGTGTCTTAATTAGGTCACAGAAGGGGGGGGGGTCAAAGTTCGCTCCGACGCAGACGGCCTTGTTATGCTTGCGCCACATTAGCGACATGTAAAATACGTCATTTAAAGTCAGCCTGAATGTATCATGTAAAGAAGAACGTATGTTACTCTGCGATGACGTCTCTGGACTAACCATATTTAATATGCTGTACCTTAACGCCAATTAGGCCTTTCAAATAAAATGTGTTGCCTTGCACTTTCACTGCCGTCGCACTTCTTGGCTGCTTTTAACTCCTCAGCAACTCCACAACATCTTCAGGTTCGTGCTTTGGATGAAAATGAAAGAAAACGGAGTCAAAAAGAAGCAGAAAATCATTTTGTACCTTTAGAAAGTCTTCAAAAAAATCCTCACTTTTATCTTCAAGTATTTAATTACTTTTTTTTCCAGGTTAATTAATCAAATTTTACGAATTAAAGTCAGAAACTAAAAAACTGCAAAAGTGCACCAACTTCAGAGCAATGAAAGCGACTTTAAAGAGACATTTTGTAAGTTTTTACTGCAAAATATCTTTACAATTGCTTTTTTATTTGACCCTTTACGACAGAAGCATGTTTGATGAGCAGATTGACACCTCAGTCGTTCAGCACCAATAAGCCTGTAGCCTATTTTCTAGAATGTACTTCGGGTCGGAAGTTCCCGCGCTTTCTCTGCGGATGTGACGTCAAGCGTGTTCACGTCAAACGGGTCCGCCGTAGCAAACAGTCGAGGTGCTATATCGAAGATGGATTTTGTGGATACTCGGAAGACAAGTGTCAACATCCGTACGCATTTGAGTCCTGGAGGGATAAAAATGGACCCGGAAATGGCTTTCTTTCCACTGAAAAGGTAAGAAAAGACAACACCGACCATTGAAAATGGCCTAATTGCCGGCTGTATGTCTGCGAGTACATTCTTTTAGGGTTAGCATGCTAGGCTAAAGCGGAAGCGAGCAAGCCAGAGCATTTACGTTGCGTTCATAAATTGTCACGTTTAGTGACAATTTTTTTTTTTACCTCTGTGAGCATCGTTCTCGTGAATCAACGTCTTCTTTGTTGGGGATTTTGTTTCTGTTCTGGAGTGTGCGTGTGCGCGCGAGCGTGCGCTACGGGAACGAGCAGAAGAGTGCTGCAGTTCTGTGTTTTGACCACAGGTGGCAGTGTTGTTGGAAAAGGACGTTTTGCCTCTTTAAACACTAAAATTATAACAGATAAAAAAAATACACAGTGAGGGAAGGAAACAGCTGAAAAAACCCCAAATAAAATCACCTCTAATATTGAATATAATTGAATACAATATAGTGTGAGTGGTCAACAGACAAACTGCTGCAGTGAGACCTAAAATATTCTTAATATTTCTCGTATTAAAAGATGTTTTCCAACCAAACGACCACCAGTGGGATCCGGCGCCGCTCTGTTGCAGGAATCTATGATGTCACAAGTCAAAGTGTCACCACAGCAGCTGAATTGGGGGTGGGGACAGACAGGACCCCCCCCCCCCAAATGGCGCCCTGCGGGACTCATTTCCTGTCTTTTAAGCCTATTAATGAGTCCAGAGTCTCCCCTCAAACTCTGCCTGACCTCAGACTGACCCCGCCCCCGCAGGGTGACCTCGCGCTGTCAGAGCCTCGGCCAATCAGAGCGTGTCACAGCTGTGGCTGAGTGAAGCCACTTTTCCTCTGATTCATGACGGAGGAAGCACCGCTGACTTGAAGGTGGCGCCGAGGACGCAGTGGAAGCGTCTTAATCGTGCCGCGAAAAGGGCGAGTTTGAGTCGAGGACAGCTGGAGGGCAGAGGGACCGCCGGGAGGGGCCGCCGGGACCCCCGACGGCAGGAAGGACCGAATCCTCGAGGACGGCACTTTGCAGCAGGAGGCGAACGCCGCTGCTTCGACTATCCGCACGAAGAGGAGAAGATGGCTGGGAGACGGAGACGACGAGAGGAAGACAGGAAGTGGAGAAGACGAGCGGAAGACAGGAAGTGGAGATGAAGAGAGGAAGACAGGAAGTGCAGACGAGAGAAAGACAGGAAGTGGAGATGACGAGAGGAAGTGGAGACGACGAGAGGAAGACAGGAAGTGGAGATGACGAGAGGAAGACAGGAAGTGGAGACGAGAGGAAGACAGGAAGTGGAGATGACGAGAGGAAGTGGAGACAACGAGAGGAAGACCGGAAGTGGAGACGACGAGAGGAAGACAGGAAGTGGAGATGACGAGAGGAAGTGGAGACAACGAGAGGAAGACAGGAAGTAGAGACGACGAGAGGAAGACAGGAAGTGCAGACGAGAGAAAGACAGGAAGTGGAGACGAGAGGAAGACAGGAAGTGGAGACAAAGAGAGGAACACAGAAAGTGGAGATGAAGAGAGGAAGACAGGAAGTGGGGATGACGAGAGGAAGACAGGAAGTGGGGATGACGAGAGGAAGTGGAGACGACGAGAGGAAAACAGGAAGTGGAGACGACGAGAGGAAGACAGGAAGTGGAGACGACGAGAGGAAGACAGGAAGTGGAGACGAGAGGAAGACAGGAAGTGGAGACGAGAGGAAGACAGGAAGTGGGGATGACGAGAGGAAGTGGAGACGACGAGAGGAAGACCGGAAGTGGAGACGACGAGAGGAAGACAGGAAGTGGAGACGACGAGAGGAAGACAGGAAGTGGAGATCCCTAAAGACTAAACAGGAAGTGGAGACCAAGAGAACATTGGTAAAGCTGGACAATGAGCAGGAAACGCTGGAAAAGTTGCAGTCACAAAAAATCGCTGCCGTCTCCGTGGCGACACCGTTTGGTTCTTTGCCCGCCGAAGCAGTCAGAGACGGAGGCGGGACTCGTTTTGCGTCGTTTCTTTATTGCAGACTTTTTTTCTTTACATGTCGACACTCATGTTGAGCAGCTGTACTGTGAGCGGAGGAACGTCGTGTGACGGGAGGTCAGCGGCCCGGCGGTGGCGTTCGGCGGCGAGTTCGCCGCCCCACGCCGCGTCTTGTCCAATCAAGACGCGCCGATGACCGTGATTGTCGCACTGGAACTTTATTTATTTCTTTTTTTTACCCCGTCTCA
The DNA here is from genome assembly GCA_032164315.1 of Malacoctenus gilli. Lineage (NCBI taxonomy): Eukaryota > Metazoa > Chordata > Actinopteri > Blenniiformes > Labrisomidae > Malacoctenus > Malacoctenus gilli. The sequence continues at coordinate 18,266,241 of JASSRZ010000006.1, forward strand.
GCAGATTTGAGGTCAACACATGGGAAAAAAAACCAGCGAAGCGACTTCGTCCCTTCTGGCGATCATGACGAAACAAACACATGGATTAGAAAATAAAAGCCCCAGTCGGGTGGCGTGAAACCTCCAAAATAAGAGTCCCTGTGCGAGTGTCCAACCAGAAATCGTGTTAAAGGTTTGTGAACACAACCTGTTTTTTTTTTTTTTTTTTTATACATCTGTTCATTCGTGTTTTAGTATTTACAGTACGGTTTCGCCGCCGTTCGGCCACAAAGTCCCGGCGCTGCTACTTGAAGTGTTAGTGTGTCGTTAAAAAACAAATAAAAACACAGAACGTTGTTTTTTTCCAGCGAGATGTCGCACAGCTCGTTCGCTAAACCGTCACAACTAAAGTGCTTGATCAGATTTTTTTACCCCCCGCGGTCGCTCCCGCCGCTCGGCGGCGAGGCGGGACGCCACGGAAACAAACTTCCAGTTGGATAAAAAAAACAAAACAGAGAGGCTGAAGGTGAGATGGTTTCCACGGCGAGTTCTCGCTCCTCTGCCGGAGACGCTGAAACGGCGGCTCGCCGACGCTCGATGCATGAACAAACGGGCTGCAGGAAGTCCTCCTGGCCACCGGGGGAGGGGGGGGGGGAGCATGTCAGAGGGGGAACCTCGGTGGGTGGAAGCGTGCCAAGCTGGCGCGGTGCCATCTAGCTGCAGCCGGCGCCGCCGCCGGGGACTCCTCCCCCTCCCGGCGGCTTGAGGCAGTCCTCGGTGACGCCCTGAGAGGCCAGCTCGGACAGGACGTTGTCCAGGTAGTTGGGGTCCGGGTAGCCGTGGCCCGACAGGTTGGACATCATCTCCGTCTTGTGGTGGATGCCGTTCCACACCACCGTGTCCGGCTCGCCCGTCGTGCTGGACGTCCCCACCGTGAAGATGAGCCGCCGCATCCACGCCACCTTCAGCAGCTCCAGGACCTGCGGAGGGGGGCGGGCGAAAGGGGGAGGGGCATTAACGACGCGTCTGGGTGGCTGGTTAGCATTCTGTACCTTCACAATAAGAGCGAGTACTTCCTTTAATAATGTGTTCAGAACAAGTTTGCTCTTGTGCTTTTATGTCGTCGATTCAATCATTGAGGCGCTCACTGATGACATCATAGCATAGACAAGGGGGCGGAGCTCCTTGAGGTGGGGCTCCGCCTGATTGAGTCCGAGTTGAACATCGAACGGCGTTGTGTCGTTTTTGTGTTTCTTGGTGTCGTGCGTGCTGCTGTTGCCGTGGCGATTCGCCGCCTTACCTTTCTGCCCTTGTCGTTGTCCGGGAGGAAGCAGAAGCGCGGGAAGCCTCTGCAGGTGTACGGCTGGCCGGGGTTGGGGTGCTCGCCGCCCTGGTGGAGGACGACAGAACGTGATTGAGTGGACGCCGCGAACGTTAATGGGAGGAGCCTCAAACAACCCCATAAACGCCTTTTCTGCGGGCAGCCGCCGGCTCGATACAAATCAGATCCGGCGGCTGGAAGCGGCCGAGCGGCTCGCTCTCGTTCATCTTCCGGCGGGACGCAGAACCGGATTAGACGCGTTCCCGGCGGGCTGAAACGAAGCCGGACGTCGCGGAGGACCGGCGCTGTTACGGCGCCAACGCCAATTTGACGGACGACTTTATTTCATAGAAGAAATTAAAAACAAAAGAAACACCTGAAGGAGCCGCCGGTCAGTCGGTCACTTCAACGATCGGGAGTCCGTCGGTGGACAAACTCTGATCTAAAACCTTCATCTGAGTCCCAGTCGCCTCCTCTGGGACTCGATTGTGTGTGTGTGTGTGTGTGTGCGCGTGTGTGTCTCACCTGGATGCCGGGCGGGATGCTGTAGATGATCTGGATGGTGCCACAGTCGGGGTGGCCCGGCAGCGACTGCGGGATGCTGTAGATCTCCATCTTGCCTTTGGGCTGCGTGCCCGTCTTTTCCCCGTAGATTGTCTTGCAGGACGGACACTGCAGGCTGCCGTCCTGCGGGGGGAGGAGGGGGAGGGGGGGCGTTAGTGAGAGAAGTTGGCTCCCAGCAGAGCGCCCCCCCCCCCTTCGTGCGACTGTGGGTGTGGCGGTGAGCGGCGCGCACCTTGGTTCCGTTGTTGTACATGGCCAGCATGCAGAGCATGTGCAGCGTGTGGCCACACTTGATGAACTTGCCCACGGCGTCCGGCAGCACGCTGGGGCCGCCCTCGTCGGGCGCCGGCGTCTCGTAGCCGGACGGGTTGGACAGCTGGTCCATGCAGATGATGCAGTCCTGCCGTTAAGGGGGGGGGGGGGGGCGACGTCAGTTACCGTCGACGACAATTCACCCGGAAACGAACCAGACAGGAAACAAAACGGTGCTCACCTCGCCGGGCGCGGCGGCGACCACCTCCATGTAGCGCTGGATCACGTCCTCGGGCCTCTGCGCCGAGGCTGAGAGAGGAAACAGGAAGAGAGAGAGAGCGGAGCGATGATTGGACGAGGAAAAAAAACTCGACGTCCTCGCCGCCACGGAAATGGCGTGCAAATCAAACCGGTCGGGCGCCGGAAAAACGCCACAAAGTACTTTTACTTCCAAACGCTCGAAGGATCTGATCTTATATCAAATATTTAGTCTGAAAATGTTTGATGTTTGAATTCGCTGACGCGTTTCCATGACGACGAGACTGTTTGAGATGCGTCGGCACGGCAACGATCACGGCCGAAAAAACCATCGAATGTCCGACATCCTGAAACCACGAAAGACGTGAAGCGAGCGACAAAACACACAAAGACAAATGAGTGGGCGGAGCAGTAGGGATGAAACACACACGAACACACACACACACACACACACGAACAAACACACAGAGCTCAGTAACTCGACTTCCTGATCAATTTCCGACGTGTTTTCACGTGTTTTTCGCGCCGCCTCTGAGCGGGAGATGGAGAAAATGGAGGCAGCGTAATTTATGGACGTGACGCCGCCGCGATGAGGAGACGAGGCGGCGGCGACGGAGTGAAGTTCATTAAACGCACGAGCAGCCGCGTGAGGCGGATCGTTCAGACGCGGCGCCGAGCGTTTGCTCGCTCGCTGCTGCGGCGGCATCTCGTTGAGAGCAAAGTGAATTAATCACTCGGCAGAAACGGTAAATAAACTGAACGAGTCTTCAGGAGGAGCATCGAAACCGAGGAGTTCCTCCGAAGTGGCGAGAGTCCGGAAGGATTTAGCAAGAACTCCCATTTGGAGTCTTTTTCACGATCAGATTTGTTGCTTTTCTTCTTAAAAAAATTGATTTAAACTCAAGAAAATAAGAGAAAAGTGGAGAGATGCTGGGCGCTTTTTTTTGTAGCTTTCAGAAGGCGGTGCCGAGATTGTAATTCGACACCAGGCTCGGCAACTCGGCAGTTAAAGCCTTTAAAGAAGGTCCAAAGTCCTCGTTGCTTCAGATTTTCACTGGTTCCCGCACAGCAGCGAGAGGAACCTTAAAGCTCGTCCTGCTGCGGCGTTTTTCGGAGTTGCGCGCAGCGACACAGACATAAACTTCCTGTCGCAGCAGGAGGGACGAGACGCGATGGAATGAAATGATCCTCAAGCCTGTGCGGGTGGAGAACAGAGAGGAGGATGGAGGTGGAGATGGAGGGGAGGATGGAGGATGGAGCGGTGGGCCGGTGAGGTTGTAGCTACCTCTCCTGTGCTGCCTCTTTGCTCTCCTAACTGAACTGCTGCTGCTGCTGCTGCTGTGGGGCTTGCTGGGCCTGCTGGCTGGGGGGAGGAGAGGAGGAGGAAGAGAGAAAGGAGGAAGAGGAGGAGGAGGGGGCGGCGGATGCTGCTGCTGCTGCTGCTGCTGGAGATGCTGATGCGGCGGCGGCGGCGGCTGAAGCTGCGGCTGCTGCTGAGGGAGGGGAGCAGAGGTGAAGTGCACGCCGAGTCCCACTGCTGACATCAAAATGGAGGCCATGCCTGGAGCAGGGGGGGGCGGGGGTGGTGGGGGAGGGGGGGGGGAGGGAGGGGGTGGGGGGGTAAATTGGGGCAGGTGAGGGTCGAGAGCAGGTGGAGAAATGCAGGAGCAGAAGGAACAAATCAAAGGAATGAGATATGTCGCAGCCGCTGATGCCTCCTCGATCACGCGGAACGACACGCCAAACGCCTTCAGACCGCCGTGAGGGGCGGCGTGGACGCCGACACGCCCACGACGCCTTCACAAACACCTGAAGAGTGGGAAATATCGAACTTCTAACAAGCAACAGAAGCTAAGGCTTCTAGCGAGGGTTGATCTGGGTTTGTTCAGGACTTGTGAGGCGCTGCTTCGTCAATAAACAGGAGTTTAGTGACATAGTAACGAAGACGCTTTTGAGGGCTGAAAATCTGAAGTCGGTTTCACTTTGACTCTCTTTTATATTGTCTGGAAGTGGCTTTTTGAATAGAGATTGATTGAATGCGCGCGGCGGAGGCGTCGGTCTGGACGCCGCCGCGGTTTCTCTCGTGACGAACTCGACCTGCGGCGTTTACTTTCTGCTCTCCACACAACAGTCGCCGCTCGGCGCGGTGATTACCATCAACGTTCATTAGCCGCTAATGAGCATTAGCAGCGTGCGTTTGCAGGAGACGCCGCGCCGGCGACCTTCCGCTCCCAACGACTCGCCGAGGCGACGCGGTTCGCTGCTTCCCGCTAATGAGGTCCTGCTCCGCCTGGCGCTCCGCCGACGCGCCGCCAGCTGATTGTATTGATTCAGCCGGCTTATCGCAGAGCGCGACCCGACTCCACATTTCGGACGCGGCCCAAACGCCACCGGTCTCCCGTCGGGGGGGAGAATCGCCGCAGAGTTGAAGGTGTGCCGAGCGATTTCACGCTTTGACATCTTTGTCATAGGTGGCGCTGAAACAACAAGGTAACCTGAGACTCCTGTGATGTCATCGGTATGTGACGCAAACACGCCGCGGCGCTCTGAGGCTTGGCGGTGAAGTTTGACCTCGTCAGCAGAGGATCAAAACACCTGGCTGACAGTTTGATTTCCCCTCAAGGGGGCGCTGTCGTGACTCTGCTGACAGGGTCACTCCCTGGCCAATCAGAGGCCTGAAGTCTGATGACATCACACTGTAAACCAGGAGCTGAAGTAGGCGGCGGCAGCGGTGCTGCATGAGCCCGCCGCTACGACCTTAAAAAAAGGGGGCGTGTGCAGAGCAGGGCGAGCAGAGAGGACGTCGAGCGGGGCGATCGTACCTGCCAGGGCCGAGCTCACGCTGGTGGATCCGTTCAGCTGCACCGAGATGGAAGGAACACTGGAAAAAACAAACAGGCGGACGGTCAGAAGGAGAACAAAGCAACGTGGCGAACTGTCAGAGTCTGAGCGAAGCGGGACGTCACGACAGGAAACTGGACACCGTGAATCCGGAGTCGCCGCCACACCGAAAACGACGAATCGTTCACGTCTGAGGCTGACGAGCAGCTCGCCGTTGATCGGCGCGAACGCGGTGCGACCAGGACGCTGATGGATACAGAAACGAGCCGCCGCCGCCGCCGCGCTTGCTTCAGATCGAACCGATGAAAGCGGCTCGTTTCTCGATCGGCGGTGAAAGAATTTCTGGTTCTGGAGGATTTATTCTAATCAGGAACAAACCGAAAAAAACGGCCGACGGTGTGGAGAAACAGGCGACAGAAGGGAAGCGGAAACAAACGGCTGCAATTCATCTCCCGGTTCAGCTCAGAAAAGGAGTTTGAACAGCCGAGTTTCACAACAAGAGGAACACAAAGAGAGGAAACGAGTTCTCACCCTGATTATCAGAACAGACAGAAGCTGGAGGATAAAAGACCACGACGCGATAATAAAATGACTAACTACCAGTTTGAGTTCTAGATGCAGGATGAAGGTTTTGAATCTGAACTCTAACCCAAAAAAACTGCCTGTCGAGCACTAATTCAAGAAACGTGCAACTGTACACGTTCTAATCTGTCCGGAAAGGAAACAGATCCGAGGTCAGAGGTGACGAGAGCGCGAGCGGCAGGAGCCGAGCCAAAGCAAACAGCGGAGCCTTCGGCGGCCGTTCCTGTTCGACAGGACGAGTCGGTGTGGGGACGGACAGGAAAGACAAAGAGGAAAGGGGCGGGGCACGAGGACGCCCGGAACATCCTGGTCCCGCAGGGTTCTGCGTGTCCTCAGGGTCCGTCTGACCCAAAAAACGCCGGATTCCAACAAATATGTCGTCAAGAAGCTCAACAGGAAGCCTGATAACGAGCTGCTGAGGTGGTTTGGAGCAGGACTGCGCCCCCCCCCCCCCCCCAGGAGCAGCAGAGCCCCCTGCTGCGAATACACTTCAGGTACAACCTCACCTTAACCCGTTGGCACTGGTAGAGTTGGTCAGGAGCGGGGCGGAGAGTTGGCTGGCGGAGGTGGGCGGCGGCCAGGGGCTCCCCCACGACATGCCGCCCACGGAGAGGGGTCTCCGGGGGTACGGCGAGTAGACGGCGGCCGGGTGAGCGGCCACGGCCCGCCCCGTCCCCTGCAGGCTCGGCCGGTTCAGGCTCCCCGACGAGAAGGAGTGCCGGGAGCGGCTGGGCATGGGCCCCGTGCTGCTGTGGCTCAGACACTGCTGGCAGGAGCAGGTGGGGGCCGAGGGGATGGCGGGGGGCCCCGAGGACGACAGCGGGTACGGCATGTTGCACTGCCGGCGCACCTGCCGCCGGAAGCCCGTGGCCTTGTTGACCTGGGCCAGCGACGTGAGGTCCACGATGTAGTTGTAGCCGTGCGGGCCCAGGTCGGCCGTGCCCTGCCGGGCCTGGTAGCTGTGCTCCAGCAGGATGGAGGTGCGCGTCTCGTACGGCGTCCAGCCGCCCTCGTCGTTCAGCCACTCCCAGTAAACGCCGCTGCCCAGGCCCGACGACTGGGCGAACAGGGACCGCCGCACCGACCGCGTCTTCCCTGGAGAGACAGCGGAACGTTCGTTAAGAGGAACCAGGAAGCACATCTGGCGCAGCTTCCACTGAGAACACATTAGGTACCGGTACTTCCTCAATGACACACCGTATGATGTCATCAATGAAGTGATTGACAGAAACACAAGCTGACAAAGACAAAAGCAGATTTGGGAAGATAAGGTTGCACAATTTCTACATATAAACCCATTTTAGGCTCCGTAATACGTTTTAAACCATCTCTTAATACAAGTTTATGTAAAGTCGAGTTTCGTCTGGTAAAAAGCCTTTAACTTCTTGTCAATAATCCAGTTAATCCAGCTCAGTTTACATCAGAAAATGCTAATTTTACAAGCGTCATCAAAACGATGCGAAACAGCAAGACTGTCGGAACTCATGTATCGATGTTACACGAAACCTTTCACAATAAAACTCGCTGATTTCATCGCACTCTGCGACATT
>JASSRZ010000006.1:18330417-18343972 GCA_032164315.1 Malacoctenus gilli
CTTTATTGGGTTCTGGGTGCACCGGCCCTTTAAGAGTGTTGCGTTCAGGTGAGTTCAGATGCCTCAGTGTGTGTTTGTTTTATTGGGTTCTGGGTGCACTGGCCCTTTAAGAGTGTTGCGTTCAGGTGAGTTCAGATGCCTCAGTGTGTGTTTGCTTTATTCAGTTCTGGGTGCGCCGGCCCTTTAAGAGAGTCATGAATACAGAGTCTCTGTGTTTCTCACTGGTTTAAAACAACACATGAAGAAGAGAGACACGTCTCTTCTTTTAAAGGAGGAGAAGGTCAACCCCCCCCTCCCTCCCCCTCCCTCCCCCATACTCCCCCCCCCCCCACCTCCCACCAGTGCCCATCTTAGCGCCGCTCCTCCAGACCTCCTAATAAACAACAAGTTTGCGCGTGTTGCGGCCGGCCAGCCAGCCGGCCGGCCGGCCGGCACCGGCTCGCCAAACTTCTAACGACCTCGAGCTTTTTGCCCGCAGAAAAAAGAGGCGGCGAACGCTTTCATGTCGAAAGCTGCCGTAAATATTTACAGTGCGTTTTATTTCGGCGGCGCTCGCAGCTCGCAGCTCGCAGCTCGCAGCAGCATCATAAAAATATTCAGGTTACTCGGCAAACTGTGCTAAATATTTATGAAAGCTGAGTGTGTGTGTGTGAGTGAAATTACCAGCAGTCTACCTGAAGTAAATAACAAGCAGCTGCACTTAATGCTATTTATTTCCGAAGCGCCGCGCCCCCCCCAGCGTCCCCCGGCGCCCCCCAGTTAAGCAATAAGCCGTTTTATTTACACAGAAACGCCGGCGTATTGTGGAGGATTCCTCATTTGGATGGACGGCGCCGACGGTGGCGCCGAGGTAAACAGAGTCTCGTCTGCAGGAACTCCTCCTTAATTGGGCGCCGGGCTGAAAAAAAAGTTCCCGGCTCATCATCAGCGCCCATGTTTGTGTTTGTCGTACGAACGGCGGCGGCGTTCCGGTACAGGACGCGGCAAAGTTTTCTCTCGCCGGCTTTCATCGCCCGTCCGCGCTTGAAAACGGCGGCGGATCTCGGCAGGATCAGTCGCCGGCTCGCGACTTCGGCGGCGGCGGCGTCTCGTTACTCGTGTTTTACTTTGAAAGGGCGACGCGAGGAAGCCAAACGAAACGCCGTTATTGAGGTTCCCGGATTTAATGACGGTAAACAAGCTCCGTGTGATGCGAACGTCGGCGCTAATGCTCGTTAGCGCTCGCGGCTCGGGTTCGAGATCACAGACGCGCTGCAGCACCGGTAAACAGGAGTCTAATGAAATAGTAACAGGCTGCTCTCCATTTGGGAAGATGATCTTCGAAGCGTTCAGGAAGTTCAAACGGACTCCTGAAGAACCAATCAGAGAGCAGCTGATGATGCTCCCTGAAAGCGGAGCTCCGCCCCCTCCTCCTCCGTCCTTGAAGTGGTCTTTGCACATCAGAGACGGACCCTCGGTCCCTCTCTGTCCCTCGTGCTCGGATCTGTGGACCTCCTCCAGTCCTCTGGAGACTCGGTCCAGCACTTCAAAGTCTCCGTGGGGACTCGGTGGCGGCGGCGGCGACGGCGGTGAGGGAACGCCACGTGAATCAGTGAAGCGTTCTTCAGAGAGACGCTGGCGATGGCAGGCTTTCTGTATTCTCGCGTCTTCTTGTTTGTGCTCGAAGCGTGAACGCCGCGCGGCGCCGCTCGGCGCCACGGCGCCACTCGCCGCCACGGCGCTCACGCGTGTCCTTTTTCCGTCCGCAGGAGGCGAGTCTGTCGGTGTGGATGCTGTTCAGCGACAACACGGCGGCCACGCTGGCCTACTTCGACCCCAAGGACTACAACCTCAACGCGTCCACGCTGGACGACAAGGTGGCGTCGGTGGCGCAGGAGCCGCAGCAGCGCTGGCCGGTGGTGGTGGCGGAGGGCGAGGGCGCCGGCGAGCTGGTGCGCGTGGAGATGACCATCTGCGAGGCCTGCCAGAAGACCAAGCGCAAGAGCGTCATCGCCGCCGCCGCCGTCTACGTCAAGGTGCGCTTCGGCCCCGAGGAGGACTCCGAGGAAGAGGCCACCACCGAGGGCGAGCCGGAGCTGGCGCCCGTCACCCGCCGGCCCGCGCCGGACGCCAACAACGCCGGCGGCCGCATGTACGAGACGTCCAACGAGCAGCCGGCCAGCGTGCCCATCGACTACACCAGCTTCCCCACGGTGAGCAACCGCGAGGCGCCGACGGAGAGCGGCGAGGACGAGGAGCAGGAGGGGGAGGACGAAGACGAGGACGACGAGGACGACTTCGTGCACTCGTCGCGCAACATGACCGACCTGGAGATCGGCATGTACGCGCTGCTGGGCGTCTTCTGCCTCGCCATCCTGGTCTTCCTCATCAACTGCATCGTCTTCGTGCTCAAGTACCGCCACAAGCGCATCCCCCCCGAGGGCCAGGCCAACATGGACCACTCGCACCACTGGGTGTTCCTGGGCAACGGGCAGCCGCTGCGGGCGCAGTGCGACCTGTCGCCGCAGCAGGCGGAGAGCCCCGGCAACCCGCTGGAGGGCGTGCAGACGTGCTGCCACGGCGACCACCACAGCAGCGGCAGCTCGCAGACCAGCGTGCAGAGCCAGGTGCACGGGCGCGGCGACGGCAGCTCGGGCGGCTCCACCAAGGAGAACGGCGAGGAGGCCAGCTCGCCCACGTCCAAGCGCAAGCGGGTCAAGTTCACCACCTTCACCACGCTGCCCACCGAGGAGCTGCCCTACAACTCCATCCCCATCGCCGACGAGGAGGACATTCAGTGGGTGTGCCAGGACATGGGCTTCCAGGACCCCGAGGAGCTGCACGACTACATGCGCAGAATAAAGGAGATCGCCTGAGACCGCCGCCGCCGCCGCCGCCGCCCGCCGCCGCAGGACCTTCTGCCGAAGAACCTCCCTTTCTATTTTCCTCCCCCTTCGCCGCGGTGGAAGGCGCTTTTTCTCCCGGACCCAAAGACGGCCGTCGTTTTGGTTTGTAGGGTTTCTTCATTTAGTCTGCACAGTGCTGTGACATCATACACGCTCACACGGGGGGGGGGGGACGGACGCCAAAGACTCCCGAAGGCGCCCACCCGCCCGTCCGACCGGACACCGCGAGGCCTCGCTCGCTGCCGGGACTCGGCGGGCGCCGTCCCGCCTCAGAGGCCTTCGAGGAACACTGAACGGTCCGGGACGCGCCTGGAACGCTGCGGGAAGTTTCTGCCAAAGTCGAGAAAACAGACGTTGTTGTTTGATTGGCGAGAACCTTCTTCTTCTTCTTCTTCTTCTTCTTCTTCTTCTTCTTCTTTGTTGTTCTTGGTGCAGCACACTCATGATTTGTACTCACCACCCCCCTTCCTCCCCCCCTCCCCCTCCCCCTCCCCCCCTTCATGCTTTTTCTACGTTTCAGGGTGTGGTGGAGCGGAGCCCCTCCCCCTCGCTCGTCCCGGATCAAATCTCGATGCCTTACGAAATAAAACGTTCACGGAAGCTCGCGGCCGCAGCGGCGCCTCGGTCACGGCCCGTCGCGCCCGAAACGTGGAGACGCGAGTTTTAATCCCGCGACCTCGATCGGGACTCGACGTCCGTCCGTCGAGGAGACGAGGGACGGAAACGTGAGTCTCGCTGTCTCGCGCGGGAACGAGCGTTGATGTCAGAGCGGCGTCGTCGGCCGTGACGGCCGCGTCCACGTGAGCCCTGAAAGCCGTACGTCGGGACCGCCGTCCGCCGGGTTGCGATGGAGGCTCGGGGACCCCCCCCCCCGACTGTCCTCCGGCACGAGGTTTCCATAGAAACGCGGGACCTGGAGGCCCAATCAGCAACTCGATCTTCTTCTTTTCCCCCCAAATTTGTAAATGTTTCTACTGTAATTATCGAACCACCCACTACTCCACTGAATATGTTCCCATGCATCACACGCATGCCCTGTCAGGCCCACACGCAGACGCTCCTCTCCTCTTCCTGTAAATACGGCGCCGAGGCGGCGTCTCGACTCGGCGTTCCGCAGAGGCGCACTCTTTGTTCGCTTCGCGGCGCCCGAAAGGTTCCCGTCGCCCGTAGCAACACGTTTGACTGTTGGCGGAATCGCGCCGCGTCCGGTCCGGCGCTTTTCAGGACCGATCTGACCGAGCACAACATGGAAAAAACTCCGCAGGACGCCGTCCGGCGCTCGAACCGTCGTTTCCACGCGCATCGTCTTCTGTCTGTCCAGCGAACGGACTCCGCAGGTCCCGGATCTGCTTCAGGCGAACGGTGTGCACGGAGGGTGTGTTCAAGAGCAGCTGGGAAACGGGAAGACTACCGACGGACCTTCGCACCGTTTCTGTCAGCATGTGTGAGATTTTTCCCCGATACGTTCAGGAGTTTTCCCAAACGGTAACTTCCCAGTTCCCAGCCGCCTCGACGCACTGAGATATGAACGCCGAACGTTACCGCCGGTAAAGGACGTGGACGTTGGCTACTGGTGGCGTTTCTTCAGCTCCTCCGAAGCTGGAACGTTTGCAGGCGGACTCGGAAGCAGGACGACGGCAGCGCCGATCGTAATTTTAACCGCCGTTGGCGAAGCGCCGGCTTTCTGGGCCTGGAGAGGATAACCGGAGTTGACTTCTGAAGGTTCGCTCCACGCCGGCTCTGATCCCACATGAAACGCGTTGCTTTCAGGGACTAATGAGGCTGAGAAAAAAAGAGAGGACTCGGTCCCCGGTGTTGCGCTGCGTTTTCGTTGCCTCCTCTGCATCTAAGGGCTCCCGTTCTCCTCTCATCTTAATCGACCGCCTGCTTCTCCGCCAACCTGCCGGCAAACAGACGCTACCCGCTCCGTCTGCGGCGCTCAAAGCCGTCACTCAAAACTTTCTCTGTTGCCGTCGAACCAGAAGGTTGTTTTGGTTTTTTTCGGTGTTTGAATCACTTTGACTGAAGCAGCTAAAATCACCGCAAAGTTTCAGGACGCTGGAGGAAGAGGGGGGAAGATGCTCTACCTCTGGTCCAATCAATTCAATATTTTTATTCCGATTCCCAAATAAGCTAAAGCTGCTTCAGCAGCAGATTTAAGTCTGACTTTAACCGACAGTGAAACTCACACGATCAACTCTAAACTAAAACGAAACCAAATTGACGACAAAATTCACGTTTTTCTTTAAATTTAATTCCAAAAATTTGTTTTTTTAGTCAGAAAGTTTAGAGTTTTTTATCTTTTCTGGTTTAGTGCAGAAACTTTGACCGGTTCGGACTAAAGCGGCTCAAAAAAAACGGAAACAACGAACGGTGACCCGATCGGTTCGAAGCCCTCGAACGTTTGTGTTTAGAAAAACCTGCTGCGGCGCCCCCCTGTGTCCACGCGATGGTGGTGGCGGCGTCGGCGTTGTTCACATGTTTCGGGGGGGTGGGGGCGTGGACGTTCGGCGGCGTTTCAGCTCCAGGCGGCGGCCTCTCAGGATGAATGTAGAACCTTCACCGAGCTCACCTCCAACACACTCGTCTTCTTCAGTTGTGTTCACGCGATGGCAGCGGCGAGATCGGCGCCGGCTTCGCGGCGACTCCGCGTGGCGCCGATCTCATCATTTTCTCATCTCTCTGTGTGTTCGCCGCCATTTTTGTACTGCTGCTTCGGTAACATGCACATAAACTCGTTTTTGTATCAAGCTGCTGGCAGGAAGTCGCTCCTCTGACACCATGTAAATGAAGATCTTGAATTGTACCCCCCCCCAATCCCCCACCCACCTCACCTGGCCCCGCCCCTCCCCGTGGTGAACCGCGCACGGCGTGCCAGGAGCGCCGCCACACTGACTCTGACCTTGTCCTGTACAGAGCACTGTTGGATCCCTGTACTCTTGGAAACAGACCCTGTATTTTCCCCTTCTATGTAAAGTACTAAAGAAAATGCAAACACGCTCCGCAGTGTCCGTTCTTCTGGCTCCGCCCCCCAGACCGCGTCAGGCGCTCGCCGGCGGCGACCTCGACGCCTCGTCTGGATCCCAGCGAGGTTCGGCGCGAATCGCACGTTCCTGTGACCTGCAGCCGGTGAAGAAAAACAGATAAAAAAAGCAGAAGGCTTTTATTTTGAAGGGTTCTGTTTCTAGTATGTTGTGAGAGTGAGTGTGTGTGTGTTTGTCTTCACTGGAATAAGAGGGGTGAAAAAAATCCAGGCACGTGAAAGATGTTTCTGTTTCAGTGGTCAGAGGTTGCCATGGCGATCCCTCACCCCCCGACACTTTGTTTCTTTTGTGCAGGAGTGGCTCCCTTTATGATGTCACTCAGTGACAGTCTGCAGTCTGATGACATCACATTTCCAGCTCCACTCGGCTCTTTTGGAACTCGGTAACAGGAACCCTCACTAAATCACACTCGTGTTTTAATGCTCACTGAAAAAAAACTGATGTTTTAATGTTTTGTTGAATTGTTCTTTTCTGTCTTAATGTCGGTTCGGATTCATTTCCGTCCCCGAAACGTTTTTTCTTCTTCTGTTTCGTCTTGTTTTCGCTTCGTCTCCGCCCGGTTTAATCAGCTTCTCTCGGGGAAACATGGACTTCAATTACTGCTGGCATTTGAAGTCTGCCCATCGCCGGCTCCGCTCGCTCCGTTCTCCTGCGATGAAGCGGACCGAGGCCCAGGCCTTCAAAATAAAAGCACAGCTCGGTTTCCCAGACCTGCTGCAGATCTGAGAAAATCTCGTTTAATTCTTTCTTTTCGGTAAATACGTTTTAAAAGTAGTTAAAATTTTCGGACACGTCTCAGTTGTCTTCATCGTGAAGCATGACAGGAAGAAGGTCAAAGCGAGCGTCAAAATAAAGGTAGAAGAGTTCTGCTGTTGAACTTGCTGCAGCTCGTCCGTCGCTTTTTTGTAGCTGAAGCTGTTTTTCCGACGTGTTTGGGAGAGATCACGCCGTCGGTCTGCTGCTGCGTCTCTTCTCGAGTGTTTCCGCGTTTCGTCCGCCCGACGACGGGCCAGCCGCGCCCTCTGATCTCTGTGATCGGCTGTCGGGACGTTTCCGTGGCAGCGGGCGGGCGGGCGGGCGGGCGAGCGCCGCGACGCCCGCCAGCGAGAAACATCCTGGACTATAAAACGCATCAGCGGTGAAACGTCAGGTTGCGGTGTCAGCGCCTCCAAATCAAACGCGCCGCGCTGCTTCCTCCTCAGTTTTCACCGCGGCGGGAACAATCCGTCACGGGCGCCGCGCCGGCTGACAGCCGCCTCCGTAGACCACAACGCAGCGGCGAGACGAGGCGCCGCGCGTTGCTGCTCTTTTCTAGGGGGAGGCCTCGTTCTCGCAACGCCGCCGCGTCGTCATCTCGGGAGACCGGAGGCAGAAACGGGCGGGACGTTAATAAGGAGGCAGAAATAACCGTCCGTCCGGACGCAGCGGCGATCCGCCGCCGGCGGAGGAGGAAGTTTTGTTTACGGTGCGATTCGGTGTTCCTGCGACTTTTAACAAACCGACGTTTAAAAACAGAATAAAGCAAGTGAAGCGTTTTCACAGGAACATTTTCTCATCCGACGAGTTCCAGCGACGAGTTTTAGACGAAACTTTCACTGAAACAAAAAAAAATCTTCACCAAAGAAAAAGGAAACCACTTTTATTTTGAAGGGAGAGACCTTACAACAAAAACAGTTTGAGGCTTTTAAAACAGAAGCTTAAGTTTTTTAATCATAAACTTTATTCTGAAAGGTAACCGCGTCCGTAAACAGGAACGAATCATCCAGAGTCTGGATCAAACGCGGGAAGCGCTGCGGCTCCAGACTTCGGGTGAACCTGCAGGATTCACCGCGTCCTCGCGCCGCTCGCCGACAGGAAGAACGCCAAAATAAAATATTCATCAGGCTGGAAGCGGGTGACGAGAGCCGAGCGAGCAGCTTCCTGCTGCACTTCCTGCGGTCAAGGTGACGCCCGCCAAGCGCCCGCAAACAAATCGAGCCGCCGAAGACAGGAGAAAAAAAACAGCGTTCACGGACGCCGCGAAACGTCGCTCGCCGCGACGGCGCCGTCCCGCTGAAGGCTGCTGCAAGTTTCATCGAGTGTCCGCTGAAAAATTCACGCCGTTTTGTCCTTTCAGAGTCGGAAACATTCGGAGGACGAACTCGGGCTCGTGTCTGTGCTCCGTTTCATCAGTGGCGGCGGCGGCGGCGGCGTTGACAGCTCATCATCTCGCCCTGACATCTGTCCAGACTCACTCAGTTTCGGGGTCATTCGGAGCGAATCCTCGGGCGCCGCCGGCGCCAGCGTGTGGGCGTCGGTTTGGCTCCGAAAAGGCAGCGAAGCAAAGTGGAAGCTCGACGTGAGCGATTCTGACCGCCGACTGATCCGCAGGCTGCAGCGGCGGTCACATGGTGTCAGCGGGAGGAAGATGCTCTATGGTCTACATGTTAGTGGGAGGAAGGTTTTTGTGAAAGTACTTTTTAGGTACTTGTATCATTTCTTTGACCGGCTGGACCGGTCGAAGGGAATCGCCGCGGTTTCTCCGCCGAGCTGCCGGGCAGGAAGTGAAAGGGTGAATGGACCCGCTGATAAAGTGGTGACACTGATTGTTTCTCGCCACGTGCACGCCCGTCGGCGCGCACGGGCAGCGGGAGGAAAGAAGGTCGGCGCGATGACCTGCAGCCTCCGTCTCAGCCAACATGTCCGACCTCATCATCGGTAAGAGCGCGAGCTCGCGGGGCGCCGCCAAGATGGCACGCATACGCATACACACACACACACACCTTCTGCTTCCTCTTGTTTTGCTGCATCGGCACAAACACAAACTCTCGGCGCCGCCACGCGATTGTGTAACACTTTGCGAGTCCGAGGGACTTTTTGTTGCTGCAGAAGTGAAATAAGTCGACGAACGTAAAGATTCGTTGCTGCACACGGAACGCTAACGAGCTGCAGGTGAGATAATTAGCTGTAATTTATGCGCCATGTGTTTCCTCTCAACAACGAGAAAGTAGGACGGCGGCGTCCGCGGCGGCTTTGCCACGTGGCGGAGAAGCGCTGCGACGTTTGGGAGGAGGCTTAGTGGTGAATTCGCTCTTCAGGGGCGAGAAGGAAAAGAAAGCTTCTTATTGGTGCTTTGATTTTATTTTGAAAATCCTTCGGGGGAGTTTTTAGATAAAACTGAATCGACTCGAAATGTTTGAAAGTTCACGCTGCGTTTTTTCTTTCCTGAAGTGTCGGTTTGTCTCAGTTAAAGTCAGAGTTTTACTCCCTGATTAACTTCCTTCATCTTGACTTTTATCTTCCCGTTCGGTTTGTTTGATGTTTTGAACCATCAGGTTCGTTTTTCTACCTGTTGGTGGATCCGTCTTCCAGCATCCGAACGTCTTTATTTACAGAAACATGCTTCAAAACTCTTTGGAGGAACAAAACAAATCAAATTGCACCTAAATTCTGGTTGTTTTGAGTGTAGAAATGTGAAAAAAGGATTAAAAACTCAATAATATGACAAAAAAACTTGTCAAAATATGAAGTTACAAATTCCGAAAACGTTTGTTTTTTAGACGTTTTCACACCAAACAACGAGAAAACACTGCAGTCATCATGTTCCTGTAACTCTGCCGTGAAACAGGAGTTTACAGTAATAGCACCGTAAATGACGCTAACGAGGACGAGTTGCGGGTCGCGCCGCGGCGCCACGCTGAGCGAACTCATGTTACATAAAAATCAAAGTTTTGTTTTGTATAATTGATACGCCCTCATGCATGATTCAGCGGCCACTATAGAAGGAGACGGCGTTTGAATAGGAAATCGTCTGATGCTTTTAATCCGTCGTCCGGAGGTTTCCCGCTGCGGCGGCGGCAACGGCGGCGGCGGCGTGCCGCCCCTCAGCTCCCGCTGAGATCAGCAGGTTCACCCATGAACACGTTGGCAACGAGTAAGTCAGGGCGATGGCGGGACGACGGGAACGCATCAGCTGTTTAAAAACAAACAAATAGAACAACGAGGGACTCGGCGTCTTCTTCTGCTCTTCTGGATCCTGCAAAAAGCATCATTTTTTGGCTTCTGTGTTGCCGTAGCAGGACCGCCGGCGGTTTGGACGACGCCGGCGTTTCCCCCTCCGCCTCCTTCCGATGTGGGCGGGACCGTTCCGGCCCCCCCGCCGTCTCCTCCGCATCCTCTGGCAGGTGAGCGAGGTCGAAAACCCGGCAGATGTTTCTAAAGTGCTCGCTGTGTCGAAACGAGAACAAACGCCGCAGCGGCGCCGCGGCGACCCGGCGGGCGGAGCTAACGAAGCTTTTTCATCATCATGAAAGCAGAATAAGCGCTGAAACGGAGGCAGCGGTCCAAAAGGAGGCGTCGGCTCCAACTCAGGAGACACATTTTAGTCATAGCAACAACTAATGAACAATGTGTGTGTTCACAGTGGAAAATATCGCTTTATTTTGAAAACATTCCTGTTCATTTGCCCAGTTTTAAAGTACGTTTTTTGAAAATCGTTAAATTCTTCGGAAAATTAGTGGCTCATGTAGCGTAAGTTGCGTTTTTTGGGGGGATACGTCATTGATTTGCTCGTCTGCTCCGAGGGCGAGCAGCTCGCGCACCTCTCCATCTCCTCACTGAGCTTCGTTCTTCTCTCGGCGGATGCGAAGAAATCCCGTCGAGTTTGTCGCCGTCAGGTTTTCCCTCGCCGTCGTCTCCGCTCACCCGTTCCCGCCGGGCGCCGCCTCACCTCAGCCTCCTTCCTGGGAGGCCTCGTCTGAGCCCCCTTTTAGCTCCGCCCCCCCCCCCTTCCTCAAACTCTTTTATTCAGGGATCTTTGAATAAAACAGGAGCGTTGCTCGGCTCTCGCCTCTCGCTGCAGGATGTGAGGAGTCTGAGTGGCGCTTGGAAGGAGGAAACTTTAGAGAAACTTTCAGAATAAAGCAAACAGCTTGCAGAAAACGTCCCCCCCGAGAGGATCCTCGTTCAAGCGGATCTTTGGCGAGCGTTCGCCAGCAGTCCAGAAATAACCACTTGATGTGCTGTTAGATCACATTTTGGAGTAAAGTCTGATCGCTCCGTCCCAGAGGACGCTAAGTATAACCTGGAACAAAAGACACGCCGAGAAAAACGCTTTCAGCTCCCGTCGAGCCACGAAATAAAACTCAGGCGGGTCCGTCTTTCTCCTGGAGTACGACCGCCAAAATAAAAGACTGTCATTTGGCACTTTGCTCGCGAAGCGCGGCTTCACAGCCTCCTGGCGTGGCGCGGTTTGCCGCTCCGCTTCAGAGGTTCCGCGCCGCCGCCTCGCAGAGAGAGAAAGAAGTCCGTCCCTGCTTTGGACGAGCCGCCGCCGCCGCCGCCACCGCCGCCTCACGTGACGCTGCCAGAACGAGCAGCGCACACACGAGGTGAGTTTGGCAACGCCGAGAGGCGCCAGACTGTCGCTTCGCTTCAACACGATCTGCAAATACGGAGGCCGCTTGAAGATGAGGACGTCTGAAGGAGTTTGGTCCCCGAGAACCGTCCAGTTTAAAAACTTAACGAGATTTTTAAAAAAGCATTTCCACCACAAGCAACAAGTTTTGTCCCGACAAAAGTCGAACGACTTCCTGTTTTCGCGGTTTGGTTCCCACCTGTGATCTCTGACCTCATGTTGGGAACTTTGCTGTTCAGGCTCCTGAAGCAGCTGGATTTTTATTGAGTTTTATTCAGAACTTCAGCGTAACGGATCAGATTTGGTCCCTCTCGTTCATCAGGAACAAACTACAACTTTATTACATGTGATTACAAACGCTTTGTAGAGGATTACCACCTTTATCCCCTCTGAAAAGACATCGTTTTTGAGAGGGGAGAAGTTTTTCAGTCACGAACAACCACCAAACTTTATTGTGTCAATTTTAAAAATGACAAATTTTATTTTATTTTAATATTCATTTAACAAATAATTGTTTCGGGTATATTTATTTATTATATTATATATATAATATATATTATTATTATATTATATATTTATCATATAATAAATATTTATTTCTCTTTTTTTGTCGTCTGATTCAAACTTTTTTCAACACAAAATCACTTAAACATTTTTTAAAATAAAAAATTTCAAAATTAGAAATAAATAAAAGTCAGAAAAAATACGTTTTGATATAAAATGATTAAAAAATCCATAAATTCGCTTTTAAACAGCAGTGAGCCGAACTTTAATTACCCAAAATGCACTGCGGGCAAACTGCTACGGAAAGCAACAGGTACCGACTGAGCTGCCGGCGCGGTTTCTCTCGTTTCTGCGCAGTTTAAAGAAAGTCCGCTATAAAAAAAAAAAAGTAACGTTTTTACTCCTCGTTTGGGCTCCAGAAGTGGAACTTTTGACCTCTGAACCTTCAAACAGCTTCACCGTGCACCGAGCACGCGCGCAGCAAAAACAAAGTTTCGCTCCAGTTAGCTTGCTAGGCTAAAAACAGCAGTCGGCGCGTGAGTCCGGCCGAAGCTGCGTCGGTGAAAGTCGGTAAAAGTCGGTCGGAGGAGCCGGAAGGATGTGAGGACATGGTGGTCCTCAGGGCGGGGACGTGTCCCGGGCTGGACGAGCAGCTGCTGCGGGACCTGCGAGCCGCCGACATCAGGACAGGTGCGTGTGCGCGCGCGCGCGCGCGCGTGTGTGTGTTACTGTTTGTGTGTGATACACTAAGTGTGTGTGTTGTGTCCACAGTGGAGGATCTGGTGTCGTCTGACGTCGAGGAACTGGCTCGGAGGTGTTCGGTGTCCTACAAGGTAAACACGCACAGATACGGGAGTAACGCGTTACAGGTACTCAGATTACTTCTCACCTGTTTCAATCAGCACTTTAAATAATCCTAACATCAAAGCGTCAGACGTGGTTTTACTGTGAAGGGTCAAAATCAGGATGCTCCTCAGCATCAGGACACCCGTCAGCATCGTTGACCCTCCTCCTGCTTGGAGTGTTTCTGCGTCGTTTGGTTCCCGCCGCGTCGCTGTGGCGACGGCGTCCTCCTGATGAGCTCCTTGATCCGCTCTCACTTCCTCCCACGCGCCGCCTCACTTCCCCCCTCCCGCTGCAGGCGGCTGATGTGAGCCGGAGCGCAATCAAACGTCACACTTCTCGCCTCCGTTCTCGTTGACCTTTGCAGCGGCGGATTTGCCCGCCATCCGGCGAGGTCGCCGGCCTCCCAGTCCACCACCGCTCGGAACGCCGTCGCGGCCCCTTCGCGTGTCGTTTACGGCGCGTTGCGATCGGATCGTGGCGCGGCGAGGACGGACAGAGGCGGGAGTATAAATAGCGTCTTGTTTGTGGGCGTGTTGAAGCTGAAGTTTGTAGCCGCCAGGAAGCAACGCGGTCGATCGGCGAGCGTTTGATGGGAGGAAGCGAGCAGAGATCAGCGAGAGACGCCGCCGCCGCCGCCGCTTGAGTGAGAAGGAGCCGTTTTTATCGTGGCTCCGGCCAAACTTTCCGAGATGAAGGAGCGCCAATCGTCCGACCAGAAGGGCCTCGCAGATGAAAGCGGACCGGGGAATAATTGCGTGGGCGGACCGCGGTTTGAAGTCGGCGGGAGAGCCGGAGGAACATCCTCCGTGTCTCCGTTCGTTGTGGACGCGGCGCAGGAAGTCACGAAAAAAAACACCCAAACCCGAAATCTCTCGTTAAAA
>JASSRZ010000006.1:18352103-18363976 GCA_032164315.1 Malacoctenus gilli
TGTGTGTGTGTGTGTGTGGGTGTGTGTGTGTGTGTGTGTGTGTGTGTGTGTGTGTGTGTGTGTGTGTGTGTGTGTGATTGTTGGTATGTGTGTGGGCATGTGGTTGTGTGGTTGTTGTTGGTGTGTGTGTGTGTGTGTGTGTGTGTGTGTGTGTGGTTGTTATGTGTGTAGGCATGCGGTTGTGTGGTTGTTGTTGGTATGTGTGTGGTTGTTGGTATGTGTCTGGGCATGCGGTTGTGTGGTTGTTAGTGTGTGTGTGCAGTTGGTGTGCATGTGGTTGTTAGTGTGTATGCGGGTATGCGGTTGTGTGTGTGTGTGTGTGTGTGTGTGTGGTTGTTGGTGTGCATGTGGGCATGCAGTTGTGATGTTGTTGGTGTGTGTGTGTGTGGTTGTTGGTGTGCATGTGGTCGTTCGTGTGCATGCGTGCATGTTTGTGTGTGTGTGTGTGTGTGTGTGTGTGTGTGTGTGTGCGCCGGGACTGACTTTGTGCGGCAGCACGGGCTTGAGGCTGCGGCTGAAGTAGCTGAAGTTGTCGCCGTTCTTGTGGACCTGCACGCGCTCGCCGTCGTACTTGATCTCGGAGTACATGCCGTTGGGGCACTTCTTCATGGCGTACTCGATGGACTTGCACGCCTCCGCCTGCGAACGCGAGAGCGACGCGTTACAAACGAACGCAGTACTTTTGGGCGGCAGTACTCGGGTCGCGCTGTGTACTCGCCAGCATGGGCTGGACCGGGGTCATGAGCGTGGCCTCCACCGTCAGCAGCTTGCGGGGGCCCGAGCCGTCCGACGCCTCCTGCTGGTTCCTCAGCACCCGCTCGATGACGTCGCCGAGGTTGCGCGAGGCCTTGAAGGCGTCGTAGGCGTTGGGGTCCACGGCGTCCAGGCTGCGAATCAAGGGAGGGGAGGGGGAGGGGGGGGGCGGGGCCGAAGTGAGCGCTTCTGCCGCGCGCCGACCGAAACGCGGCGCGCCGGACGGACACTCACACGTGCTTGGCGCCGGCGCTCATCTTCAGGTCGTGCTTGATGAGCCGGATGATGCATTTGAGGTCGTTGCTGGTGCATCTGCGAGGCAAACGAGGAGCGAAACGCTGAAGCGCCTCGAACCCTCCGGAAATAATAACAACCGCGGCGGCGGCGGCGGCGGCGGCGCAGGAAGTGTACAGTGATTACATTAGCGGGTGAGTAATTCACACCCACCGCCGGCTGACGGATGCTTCGCGAGTACAGTTTGCGTCCACGCCGCTCGCTCTGACCGATTACGGTCGTTTGACACGAGGAGACCTTTTATTCGCTGCAGCAGGAAGTAATGATGCCGCCTGTTTACAGGCGGCGAAACGCAATTTATGAGGAATAAACACAGTCGGCTGTCTGCTGCCGTGGAGGGTGCAGTGTCAAATAAAGCTGTCTCCGTAATAACTCTGCGCGCGTGTGTGTGTGTGTGTGTGTCAGACGAGCCGGAGGCCGACAATCTGAAAACAATGAAAAACTGCACCAAGACCAACAACGACGCAGAGAACAAACGGGTGGAAACAAACAATTGCAGCATTTAAAAAAAAACAACACAAATAACTTCAGACGACGAGCGTTTCGAGCGCTCGTCGGCAGCCGAGCAACGGCGTCGTGTGGAGAGGAAGCGCTCCAGAAATCAGGGTCAGACGCGCTCAGCGGGGGGCCGCCGCGCTGCTGCAATAAAGCTGTGTGTGTGTGTGTGTGTGTGTGTGTGTGTGTGTGTGTGTGTGGGTACTTTTTGGCGATCTCCTCCAGCTCGCTCTGCTGCTCGTCCTCCTTGGTGAGCTGGGCGAGGCGGGTCAGCGACGCGTCCACTTCCTGGATGGTCAGCAGGCTCTTGGCGGCCGGAGGGAAGGACTTGCTGTCGTCGAAGAACATGCGCACCGTCTCCGACACGTCGCCCTGAAACGCCAACGACAAAAAGAAAAAACAGCACCTGTGATTTACCGACACACGAGACGATCGTTTGGCCTTTACGAAGTCACGTCGAAGCGACGGCGGCGTTTTATCGAACCGCTGTCTGGGAGAGTCGTTAAAAGTCTGCAGCTGATTGAAAACGCTGCGGCGGCGTCCTGACGGGAACTCGCAGGACGCGCCGTGTTTCTACTGGAGCGGTTTCGCTTCGTTTACTTCCTGTCGCGGCGGCGCCACGTCACGCAGAACGTTTCACAACAGTTTCGAGCCTTCACGGTAAGATTCGGGGGCGTTTTCGTCCCGGCTCCTCGTCTCCGACACCGACCTGCTCGAGGTCCCGCACCATGTCGTCCTGGTTGCTCCTGAAGATGCGGCTGAAGAGCTTGACGATCTGCTTGTCGTTGAGGTTGTAGACGCTCTTGACGACGCCCGGCAGCAGCAGCTTCACCGTCAGGTACAGGTCTCCGCGGAACTTGTCTGGAGGCGGAGGAGAGGCGGCGGGAAGGGTCTGCGTTAGCGTTCGCTACGAGGGGGCGGGGCTTCGGATTCAAAAAGGACACAGGAACTGATCTAACGGCCCTTCGAAACGCGACAATAAAACGTGTCAGTTATCCGAGACGACGCGAAGCGGCCGAAGGACGCACGCACCTCCGGACGAGCCCTTCCTCAGGAACTTCTCGATGATCTGCGTCTTGCTGTTGTAGCTGGAGTTTTCGGCCACCATGGCGCAGAGCTTGCGGAACTCCCGCAGGAGGCAGTCTTTGTGCTGCGGGTCGCACAGCTGGCTGGACAGCGCGCTGCCCTGGCCGGGCTTGGCCAGCGAGGACGAGGACGTGGACGGCGAGGACGAGGCCGCGGAGGTGGACGGTCCGCCGGAGCCGCCGGGGCCGCCGGGCTTCATGGCTGAGGGGGACAGACAGACAGACAGACAGGCCGAACGGCACGTCAGAAGGGAACCGACCGCCACCGCCCGAGACGCCGGAGGAGAACGCCGCCGCCGCCGCCGCTCACCGGTGAAGCCGGAGAACTTGCGCGGCGCGTTGACGGACGGGTCCGCCGGAGGAGACATCAGCTGGCCAGACGTGTTCATCTTGGCCTGGACCTTCTTCTTGGGACTCGCGTTGACTTTGGCCATCAGGGCTGCGGCACCAAGCGGAAACCGGCGGTCAGTCGACGTGAGGTCACGCAGGAAGTAGTTTGATAGGAGGCGCGCGGGCGTCACCTGAGACGTGCTTGTTGATGAGCTCCTTGTCCTTGTCCTGCAGCTCCTCCCAGCCCTCCAGGTCGGTGATGTCCTCGATCTTCTTGGTGGTGGCTCGGGCCCTCTCCAGCTTCTCGAACATGCACTTGACGTGATACCACTCCTTCATCTCGCCGGCGGACTCGCTGAACGGGTTGGGCACGATCTTGCCGATGCGCACGATGCCCTTGGCGATCTTGTCCTTGCACTTCTTGCAGCCGGCCGTGCCGCGCTTGGCGTACTCCACCAGGAACCTCTGCTCCGCCATGTCTGCCTCGTCAGAGAAGCGCCGCAGCAGGAAGACGCGGGGACTGTGGCGGCGTGAGCGGGGCTCCGAGGAGAACTGACGGATTCCTCCGGAACGCTCCGAGGTCTCGGCGGGCGGGGGGAGGCGGCCGAAGCACCGGGAGGCTGAGCGAGCGTCGGAGAGCTGCTGACGCGGCGGCCGAAGGGCTGAACGGACGGCGGGACGGATCAATACCGAGAGAAGCCGGAGCATCCAGCTGTGACGGGAGGAGGGAACGACCTGCAACACAACGTGGACACCGCGTTCGAGAAGTGTTTAGGTTGTGAACGCATCGAAGCAGAACAATCACACAGCTGCAAAAAAGTTAATTGATGCTATTTTTTTAAAAAATTACAACATGAAATCCAATTTAAAAACAACAAGGAGCTTCACCAACAGCAGTTTGATAGATCTTTACCTCCAAATGTTTGACCAATTTAGTTCGAGCCCGTGGAGACGGAGAAAAATGTAATATTTTCTACGAATTCAGTCGCATTTTTGTCCTCCTAATTGAAAGAATGACGCACAGCACGAGATAAGCATCAGAAAATGAACGACTGCGTTCAGACGAGTGCCAATTAAATGAATCATCCAGAGGGCGTTCAAGACGGCGCCGGCGCCGTTTTTAACCAACCACAAATGAAGACCGAGACGCGGTCGGCAACTGAGCCTGCGGTGACTTTGGAGTGATTATAAACGATCACTTTATGACAAAAATCAGGTGGAACTATCACATTTTTTGCTGAAAACGTGCTCACAGAAGGTGAGCAGTGAGGTCTGGTTTCACGGTGGACATCACTGTCCCCCCTCGCGGCCAAACGCCCGCGGACGAGCGCGTCAGGCTGGAGTTGGACGCCGGACGTCGATCTGATGATTAATTCCTCCACCCACAGTTAAAGCACCAGCAGGTTAATTGGTGGTTTCACCCGTTGGAAACGTGTCTGGACTGATCCTTCAGTTTCACATCATGATAAATAGTAATAAACCTGCAGAGACAGCTGGACTGTAGGAACAACTGAATGGGACCAAACGTGTGGAGGAAGCAGCACAGAGAAACAATTAATGTCACAAAAAACATATAAAATAATTAAATGTATTTTCTGAAAGGTCCATTTGTTCCAATTTAAGAATAAATCTTTTTGTTGGATGCAAAAAAATCACTTTTCTTTGACCGCTAAAAATAAACGAACGACTTTCTTATATTTCTTAACCTCATCGGTAAAAAGCAACGTGATATTTAAACAAAAAAAGGGGAAAATTGAGGTAAGAGAATTAATAATAAGTTTAAATAGTGTATTTATCCTGATATACAGTGAAACAAGAGCTGAAACTGAAACGAAATATATCTCTAAGACTTCCTCAGTTGTGGCATTTAAACAGGAAAAAACTGGACTGGACCTTTAATTCAACATTGGTAACAAAAGGTTGTAACAGCTAAACTGTTTCAGAGCTTTCTGAACACTTTACGAACAAAGTTACAGTTTCCAGCTTTCTCTGAGTGCAAACAGGCAGAAACGCGATCACAAAACACAACTTAAACCTTTTAAATCACAGCGCATCGATAAGATAAACCAAAGTTAGCCGAAGCGAGGCTAACTGGACGTTAGATGGGTCTCATATTAGCGTTAGCCACATTCACTTTCTTGTATACATTTCCGATGAAGCTAACGCGCTAATAGGCCACACGAAGTGAATAGAATATAAATAGAAACTCTATCTGGGTGTCTACTTAAAAATGTATGTGTTACCTTTAAGAAATGAGTTATTATTCAGTCGTAGACTTTAAACTGACAACATTTCTCATTGTTGTTAGCAGACAGCTCAGAAAACTCAAGCTAACGATAGAAAGACGCTCCGTTTCCGGTTTGAGTCTAAAAAAACAAAAGATGTCTGTTGCTGTAAATTATGACAACATTTTGTTTTTTGAGATTCGGACTCTTGAGCAAGTCTCTGACACTGAGACGAATAAACTTTGGACATCACACTATCTCAAAACCGACAAGGAGTGTTTCAGGTTGACTATCAGGACAGATGTGTGATTTTATTTTGAAGGACGTTGATAAAACGTCCGGTAATTTGCTGCCTGACGTCGGGTCGCTTGACGCAGCAGCTGACAGCATGGAGCCACAGCAGGTTGTTTCTTCTAAGGACTCGTCAGTTTAAAATAGTGGACATTTATACACGTTGGGGCGTTATAGCGCCACCTGCTGGACCGGAGCGGAAAGACGGCGAAAGTGAGAGTTAAATAGAAGTTACACATTTTTTAGGGGTTCAAAATAAAAAAAAAAATTAAAAATGGAACAAGTTAGAGAGCGCAAACTTCTGTCCAGTGACCATAAATTTAATAATAGAGAAAAAAAAATCATTTTCGCTTTTTTCATTTGGGAACTCCGGACAGTTAATGATTAATTTTATTCACACCGTGGTTCCTTGTTCCACTTTTTTCCACTTTTTTCCCTTTTTTCTTTCTCATTATTTTGTCAGTGTCGTAAATTTGATGTTGCTTCGAATAATTCTATCTTGTTTTATCACTTTTTTTTATCGTCACCAAGACAAACTGAACCAATAGCAAAAGGTCATCACCTATTTTTAACCTGAATCAACACGTAGAATAAATAATTTTCAACATTCCGGTAAATCGTACCGAGGTTGGGAAGTAGAATAGAGTATATCTTTATTGATCCCCCATTGGGAGAAGTACTGCACTTTAAAAGTTTTTGTAACTTTCTGAGATAAACATAATACAGCTCATTTACGCGACCTCGAAAGAAAGTTAAACAAACAACAATAAACCACCCACAAACTCATCTCACTGTCCGTTGCGCAAGTCCTCCTTGAACTTTGAGCTCGCTCCTGGGCCGTGAACGCAGCACGGTCCTTTAACATTTTGTAAACACGCCGGACTCGCTCCGCTGTACGTAAACGGTGTACGCGCGACGTCACCGGTGGGCGTGCGTCGCGTTTTCCGACGTAACCCGAACGTGAATATCAAGAAAACGGCGCTGCGACGCTGTCACTGCGCAGTGCGGGTGCGCGCGCGGAGCAGGTATCGGCAGGGAGGACTCCGATCCGCAACTGACGTTGTTCCGGCCAGCTGTGCGCGAAGCGTCGTCGTCCTCTTCCTCGGAGCTGCTGCGGGTGGAAGCGACCGGAGCGAAGGATGGGACGGAGCAGTGCTCGCGGCGCGTCGTACGATGAAAGCCCGGCCGTCTCCAGCGAACACCGACTCTCGCTTCTCCGCGCTTCGTCCGGGAGCGACTAGCCGCGCTGCGAGGCTAACCCGCTAGCACAGCCCGCTGCCTTATTGTGGCCCGCAACGATCCTCGCAGCTCGCATCCGCACGGAGAGCAAAAATGGTGAGAGCTCCCAGGGCACCGTTTGGCCCGTGCAGCCGGTCACCGGCTCGGTTTTACCGCTGTATCCCGGAGGTGTCACCGCTGGACGGTGGTTTTCGGAGTGCTAAGTTGTTAGCGCGTCATGCTAACGAGGTTGACAGCTTGTGTCACCTGGCAGCGGTTTCTACAACATGCAAATCAAAAGCAGCTGCTGCTCACAAACCAGCACAACACGCGGCGTTTACAGCACGTCGCTCACTCTCACACAATGTGCACGTTTGTTTGGCTTCACTCAGTCTTATCTGAAGAATTAGAACAGCAGGAAATAATAATAATAATAATACAAACAAGCTCTAAAATATGTGAAATTTGTGTTTCGGTGCAGAAAGTTAAACCTTGTTTTGACCTCAAAGTTTGTCTTTAAAAAATTAAAAATGTGTGTTTTATTAAAAGTGATGCATCCACTGATTTTATAGCTTGAAAGTCAAAGAAAATACAGATTATAAGTAAAAAATCCTTCTAAATTGAGGTGAAATAACCTCCTGAAGGAAAGAGTCTTTCAAACTTGTTTGTTTTTCCTATTTATTCTGCTGAGAGTGAGTAATAATTTAGCGATCTGTGCTAATCGAGGTGTGTCACAGATCCTCTTCCTCCTCTGGATCAGCTGTGAGGAGTGGATGGGTGGCCGGAGCCAGACGGGTGTTGTGTTCTCACCCCGTAGAGGTCGGCTCACTCCTCTGGGAGTGTCCCCTTGTCTGGTGTGTGTTGTAAGCCAGGTGTGTGTTTGTTTGTATGTGTGTGCAGGTGTACCTGTTGAATCCTATAGAGAACCTGAGGAGCTACATCAACAACCGCCCGCCGCTGGTCATCTTCATGATCAGCGTCAGCGCGGTGGCCATCGCCTTCCTCACCATCGGCTACTTCTTCAAGATCAAAGAGATCAAATCTCCGGAGCTGACGGAGGTGAAGCGCCGCCGCCGTCGCCGCCGCCGCCGCCACACCAACCCAATCCCTTCACTTTCATTTGTTCGTTCTTTCTTTTTAAACCTTTTTCTCCACCTTAAATAAGAACACGTGACGGCGGCAGTTTCATGACACCTTCTGGTGTTTTTCCGATCGAAACAGCCGGCGAGAAGAGCGGAAATGAACCTGTGATGTCAGACAGGAGGCGTGTCCCGCGCTCACACGCTGCGTTATCAGTTAAAGTACACAATGGGAAGGTACTTTTTGATCAGATGGTGGAGTTTAAACGAAAAACACACGTTTAATGACGATATCTTTTATTCTGGAAAAACCAGGAAGTCGGGCCACTCCGAAAAGTGTCACACAGTTTTCCCAGTTATGATGTACTTTAACTTAAGCCGTTTCTTGTCTGTACTTGCGTACTCGCGGACTTGTTCCAATACCGGATGTAAACTCGCCACGCCCATTTTACCGAGGATGCATCGGATGGTGACTCCTGTGGATTCCAACAGCCACGTATCCCAGAATGCATTTCAGACACCGAAGTCGAGGAAGTGACGACACGAGTACGCTGCCGTTCCAACTGTAGAAAAGCCGAACTGCGAACTCCCGTTCTCGGAAGTTTCCGAGTCCACAGAAGTTCGGGAGTCCGCGCTCGGCGTACTTGGGATTGAGAAACGGCGTTAATTCCGGTTTTTCTGTCCTCGAGAACCTGAAATGTTTCTCCTGCGCGTTCCCGACGGACTGCGTGACTCACGGCGTCCACGTAGCGGCCGTGAATGCGAGCGTGGCGCTGAAACCGGGAGGGTGTGAAAAGCTGAATCGGACCTCGGACGGGTCTTGATAGTTTGCACATGAGCCTGAGCGAGAAGCGTATTCAAATCGGGAACGCCTCCGGAGCAAATGACTGAATCCACACGCTGACCTGGCGAAGCAGGAAGTTTACTTAAAGGTTAGGTTTTCGTTTGGCTTTGTGGCTCCAACAATTGGTCTGGAAAGGTAAACACGGGTCATTTTTCTCCGTATTGACGGGATTCTTTTATTCTCCGTGTGTTTACCGGGACAGAAGATCATCGGGTAACCGAGAGAGAGGGCGTTGGCTGAGCGGCGCCGCCGCCGCGCGTTCCCGCTGCCGCCGCCGCCTCTGACCGTGCGCCCTCTGTGTGTGTCAGGACTGGAACACGTTCCTGCTGCGCTTCAACGAGCTGGACTTCTGCGTGTCGGAGAACGAGACGATCAAGCACGGCCTGAACGAGTCGACCACGCCCGAGAGCCTGGTGGTGACCAGCGGCCAGGCCCGCTCCAGCACCCAGGCGCCGCTGCTGCTGGAGGACTCCGGGCCCATCAACATCTCGGTCCCCATCACGCTCACGCTGGACCCCCAGCGCCCCTTCGGGGGCTACTCTCGCAATATCACCCACCTGTACGCCACGGTGCTCGGCCAGCAAGTCGGCCTGTCGGGTACGTTTGATTTATTCACCTTCCGGTTCACGCCGAAGTCTCAAAGCGCTCTGGTCTCTTTGTTCCGATGAAACGAGTTCAGTGAAACAGTTTCTGGCGCCGTTACAAAAACGCCTCCAAAGATTCAGCAGATTCTGGTGCCCTCTTTGACTTTGCCGGCGAGGAGCGGCGCCACTTCCTGTCAGTGAGCGATGGTCCAGCGGCGTCTCCATCTGGAGCCGCGCATCTTTTCCCCGCTCGCACCCACCGGAGTCGGGCTCTGACTGATAATCTCCTAATCTCTTTTTGCAGCGTGATAAATATTGCATAAGCTCCCAAAATCAGTTTGTTTTCTCGGAGGGCGAGCGGCTCGCCGTGACGTCGCGCTCCGCCGCCGCCGCCGCCACTGGCTGGCGCCGAGTTCCTGCTCGGGGAGGCGAAGCGTTCGCACCTCTTTCTCGGCTTTGACGCTCGCTTCAGAGCAGCCGGGCTCCCTGGAGACTGAGGGTCAGGGCGCTGCCTTTTCCCGGCACCGTTCGTTCCCGAAGAACGCTGACGATAAACACAAACAAATGGAGGATGACGCTATCTTTATTCAACTCAACTTTATTCAGCTGTGTTGTGCAACAGTTAGAACGGTTACAGACGAGATGTAACGACCTTCTGACCGGGCGAGACGTCTTTAAAACCAAAGGTTGGCGGTTCAATCCCCACCTTGTCCTGTCCAAGGGTCGCAGTGTTCTTCAGAAGGCTGCTGAATTGTGTGTGTCTCTGTGTGTATGTGTCAGTGTGTTTGTGTGTCTGTGTGTCTCTGTGTGTATGTGTCAGTGTGTTCGTGTGTCTTTGTATGTATGTTTCAGTGTCTCTGTGTGTCTGTCTTTGTGTGTGTCTCTGTGTGTCTCTGTGTGTCTCTGTGTGTCTTTTTGTGCGTCTGTGTGTCTTTTTGTGTGTCTGTGTGTCTTTTTGTTTGTCTGTATCTGTGTGTGTGTGTGTCCGTCTTTTTGTGTGTCTGTGTTTTTGTGTTTGTGTCTGTGTGTCTCTTTTTGTGTGTGTCTGTGTGTGTGTCAGTGTGTGCGTGTGTCTGTGTGTGTCTTTGTGTCTGTGTGTGTCTATGTGTGTGTGTGTGTGTGTCTATGTGTGTGTGTGTGTGTGTCTCCTGTGTTTGTGTGTGTCTGTGCATGTCTGTGTGTGTGCCTCTGTGTATCTGTGTTTGTGTGTCTGTGTGTGTGTGTCTCTGTGTGTGTCTGTCTTTTTGTGTGTGTGTGTGTGTGTGTGTGTGTGTGCGCGTGCGTGACGGACCAAGAAAAACATGTTGCGACGGCGTGAAAACAAAGTATTCAGTGTGAAGGAAAAAGGAGAGAGACAACGGTCGGCTTGCGTCTGAAATGAGCTTTGTCATATTTCAATTGTGCGTGCGTGTGTGTGTGTGTGTGTGTGCGCGTTCATGCGTGTGTGTCCGTGTCCGTGTCCGTGTGTGTGTAGGCCGGGAAGCCCATGAAGAAATAAACATCACCTTCACCCTGCCTGTATCCTGGAACTCGGACGAGTGCGTCCTGCACGGTCACTGCGAGCAGGTGGTGTTCAGCACGTGCATGACCATCACGGCGGCCAGCAATATCTTCCCCGTCACAGTGTGAGTTGGAGCGCCTCGCGGGAACACGCTGCGCGCCCGCCCGGATCGGCGCCGCGCGCCGGCCGAAGGGAGCGCTGCTTTTATCCCCGCGTCTGTGCCGAGGGACTTTGGGAATTTTAGCCGTGTAAAAATAGTCTTTGAGACGGAAGAAAGGCGCAAAAAATACCCAATTACGCTCTTTGTTTTTAGCTCAAGTGTGTCAAACTACGAGGCTGAGCCCAGTTCGGTGACGGTCCTGACGTTACAGTGCGTACAGTAAACCGAGCCATCAACCGTCCTTGTTTTGGGGCCTCCAGGCAGCCGCCGCACTGCGTGCCGGAGACGTACACCAACGCCACCTCCTGGTACAAAGTCTTCACCACCGTCCGGGACTCGGACACCAAGTACAGCCAGGACTACAACCCGTTCTGGTGCTACAAGGGAGCCATCGGCAAGGTGTACCACGCCCTCAACCCCAAGCTCACCGTCATCGTTCCCGATGTGAGTCGCCGCCGCCGCCGCCGCCGTCGTCCACCCGATCGTGTGTTTATCTGAGGGGCAGGACGATGGCAGACAGCCCCTCCGTAGCTTCCGGTTGTACAGATGAGATGCTGCAGCAACTTCTCCATCTAGAAACGTCCAAGTGTGGGAATAATGTGTGTGTGTGTGTGTGTGTGTGTGGGGGGGGGGGGGGGTGCGTGTGTGTGGTTGTTTGTGGGTGCGTGTGTGTGGTTGTTTGTGGGTGCGTGTGTGTGGTTGTTTGTGGGTGCGTGTGTGTGGTTGTTTGAGGGTGCGTTTGTGTGGTTGTTTTTGTGTGTGTGTGTGCGTGCTTGTGTGGTTGTTGGTGTGTGTGTGTGTGTGCGCTTGTTGGTGTGTGTGTGTGTGCGCTTGTTGTTGGTGTGTGTGTGCGCGCTTGTGTTGTTGGTGTGTGTGTGCGCGCTTGTGTTGTTGGTGTGTGTGTGTGCGTCTGTGTGGTTGTTGAATGTGTGTTTGTGTTTGTGTGGTTGTTGAATGTGTGTGTGCGTTTGCGTTTGTGTGGTTGTTGAATGTGTGTGTGCGTTTGCGTTTGTG
>JASSRZ010000006.1:18372859-18385123 GCA_032164315.1 Malacoctenus gilli
ACACACACACACACACACACACACACACACACACACACACACACACACACACACACACACACACACACTGCAGCAACAGGAACACTTTGAGACCCTCTGCTGTGGGTGCTGAGAAACAAAAGCGCAGCGGTCCGTCGGACGCGGGTTCGGCACCGAGGAGGGAGCCGGTATTTCTCTCCGTCGTGTCTCTCCGGGTGGAATCCGGCTCTGCTGGCAGAGGTCAGAGAGCAACATCTGCCAGGCCCGACCTGCCCCCCCCCCTCCCCTCCCTCTCCCTGTCCATCTCTGGATTAGCGTTGGCCTAAGCCCCCCCCCACCCCCCAGCCCCCCCCCTCCCCTCCGCGTGCCGCTCTGCATGGATTAACTCCCACTGCTGTCGCACATTAACCTGCACTCACGAGCTGGGAGGACGCTCTCGCCGTCCTCCGCGGCGGCGAAGCGAGCGCTCCGCGAGAGCAACACGTTGCCGCGAGAGCGCCGGGCGCCACTTGTTGTGCGACCGCCGCGTCCCGAGCTTCGATCGAGGCGAGCGGCTTTTTATTTTGGCGGGTACAATCACTTGACTTCTCGCCGCTCGCTGTCACGTTATCTTTTCATCAAGATGTTTGCAGGCGGCGGCGGCGGCGGCGACCGCGCTCCGCTCTGCTCCTCTCCGCCTCGCGGCAGCGGCGTGTTATTAATTTGTGTTATTGTCGGCGGCGTTGGGGAGGAGCCTGCAGATACCTGCACGCATCTCCGAGCTGTCAACGGCAGACGACGGCGGCGGCGCACAGCCGCCTGCCTCCAGATGCGCTCCGCCAGAAAACTGCGACCGAATCGAAGGGGCGATGATTCACGAGAGCAGAGAGCGAGCGAGCGGACGGGCGGACGGGCGGGCGAACGAGCCCCCCCCCCCCTCCCCCCCCCTCCCTGGGGGAGCAAGTGAAGGAAGCTGCAGCGAGTGACAGACGCACACAGCCGAATCACACATCTCATCACTCAGCTGGAGGAAGAGGAGGAAGAGGAGGAAGAGGAGGAGGAGGAGGGGGGGGGGGTCTTCCTCACAGCAGCAACAGTTGGCTGTCTGAGCGGCAAAGAGTTCGCTGCAGCGCACACACACACACACACACTGCGATGGGAGATAGCAGAAGATGGATGGGGGGGCTGCGAGAAGAAAAGGTGACAGATAGAGAGCTGGTGGAAGGGGGGGGGGGCATGGAGGGGGGGGGGGCGCCTGGCAACCGGTGGCAAAAAAAAAAAAAAAAAGCGAGATGCGGCGAGAAAAGAGGGAGAGACCAAAGTCGGCGGTAAACAGGAAGGAGGAAGGAGGAGCGTCACTCACTGGAGTCGTCCGAGTCGTATCCCTCCACGTCGGGCTCCTCGTCCCTCCTGACGGCGGCCTGCACGGCGGTGGCGGCGGCGGCGGCTCCGCCACAAGCCCGGTC
The DNA here is from genome assembly GCA_032164315.1 of Malacoctenus gilli. Classification (NCBI taxonomy): domain Eukaryota; kingdom Metazoa; phylum Chordata; class Actinopteri; order Blenniiformes; family Labrisomidae; genus Malacoctenus; species Malacoctenus gilli. The sequence continues at coordinate 18,374,284 of JASSRZ010000006.1, forward strand.
CGGGTTATCCTCATTGGAGCGGTCACTTTCGGTGGCGGCGGCGGCAGAGGAGGAGGCGGCGGTGGTGGAGAGGGCAGAGCGCAGGGGCCCGATGTGGGGCACGGCAGGGGGGAGGCCCCGCGGGTACCGGGGGAAGTAGTCCGAGATCTGCTTGATGGGCTGGATGGGGCCGGGGCACACGTCAATGGCCATGTGCTCCTGGATGCTGATGGTGGGCTTCTCGCCTTTGCGTTGTGTCATGCATGCGGTCCAGCTCGGAGCCCCCCTCGCCTCGGAAAAAAAAAAAAAAAACGGGGCCCCCCAAACACCCCCCCCCCCCCCCCCCCCCCCCCCCGCCCTCTCCTGCTGCTTGCTCCTGAAGGTGGGCGCAGTCCCGGGTGGGTGCCGGCGGGTTCCAGGTGGAGGCTGCTCGTCAGCGGGGCGACATGGACTTGTGGAGGCTGCTGCTGCTGCTGCTGCTGCTGCTGCTGCTGCTGCTGCGTCCTCAGAGCCAGACCATGCTGCTGTCTGACAGCCTCACACACACTCTACTACCCGCTCGCTCCTCTTCCGAGACCCCCACACTCTGCCCACGTCTGCGCCGCCTCTAAGAGAGCGAGAGAGAGAGAGAGGGAGCGGGATTAGAGAGGAGGAGGGAGGGATCAGCTGATGTCACTGCCTAGCAACCGTGCGGTAAACAGGAACCGTCGGCCGGGGCGCTTAATTATGATATTAACCTCATCCATCTGTCGGCAGGGGGGGGCTCAAGCTCCGTGTCAGCCTCCTCAAGTGTGTGGGTGTGTTTGCACGAGCGTGTGTGTGTGTGTGTGTTTGTGTGTGTGTGTTTGTGTGTGTGTGTGTGTCCACCACTCCAGCATGAGGACCTGCACAACGAGCCGCTCTTGAGCTGCAGGATGTTTTTGACCGCAGGAACTTCCCGCAAACTGTAACTCCGCCTCCAGCCGCCAGCGTGCGAGGACGGCGGCGCCATGACGGCGCCGCGCCGGCTTCACGATGTCACGTAAAAAAAAACAAACCCTCAAATTTCAGTCAAAAAAGTACACAAATTTCAGTCCACTTCAGTTTGCAAAACACATAAACAAAGTAAACGTGTTCGAAACTCCATTTTTCGAAGCTTCTTCGGACTTCAGGCTGCGTTAAAAAACAAAAGTACTACAAAGAAAAATGTGCAGCGTTGTTTTTCTCGCAGCCAATTAGGACAAAACTCGCCCGCGGGCGCCGAAATTGGCCAAAGTCCCCCGCCGTCTTTTCCTGAACCACGTTTTTCCGTGGCGTTTTGTTGCGCCGCTCGACTCTAATTAGCACACCAACCTTAATTCTTAATGCTCTCGTTTCGCACACGTTTGCCTGGTTGAAAGGCGCGGACCTGGTTCCGCCTCCCCGTGTACCAATTATGCACTCCGACGTGATCACGCGCCGCTTTAATTGCTCGCCATCTGTTGCGGCGAGGAAATGTGGACGCGATCGCGCTGGTTCAAAGAACATATTTCCACGTATCGACACCACACGAGTACCGTAAAAGCAAAGGCTATTATGTAAAGTCGCACCTGTCACCCGGTGACTCCCTGCTGCCACCTAGCGCACGATAAAGGTATTACATCACGTTAATAAACCGCACGTTTGAATTAAATAGAGTCGTCACTAAAAACGATCTGACTCATTGTCACGAAGTTTACAGAAGTTGAGCTTCGTCCTCCGGAGTAAATCAGGTTTGCTCTGTTTCTGCAGCGCCCCCTGGTGTGTGGAGGTCAGTCTAGCGTCTAGTCTGCCCTACAGACTGAATGATAATCACAAAACAAGCTCAAATTTGAACAGAAATCTTTGAAAAAAAGACTGTAGAGACAAACTATGGCGGCTCACTACTGCCTCCTAGTTCAGACTCGCTTTACCGATGTTTTCCAGCGAAGGAAGTCGCAGCGTTTCAGGGCTGCTCGGTGGATCAGGTCGCGTTTTATCGAGCGAGCGCTTGTTGTGAAAGGCGAGCCACTCAGGAGAGGCTCTCCCTGCTGATTTGCAGCAGAACTCCTCCATGCGTCTCCATCCATTCACAAACACAACAGGCTGCGGGGAGCGCAGGACGCAGCGCCCTCTGCTGGTGGCAGCGCGTCACCGCTTCCAGCTATTCAAAGCGTCCAGGCTGCTCCTTTGTCTGCCTGTGAGCTTTAATGGCATTTCTTTCATCGGCTGTCCCTGCAGAGGACGAACGTCTGTCCATCTTGAGTGTAACGTCCCTGTAAAGACACAATGTCCCCCCGGAAGTGACTGTCAGCTCACTTCACTTTAACCTGACTAAACAAATCCAAACTAAGCCCAATAAAAACAGCAGATCGTGTCAGCTTTAAGAAACAAAAGGTGATTTTTTTGGGGGGCGTTTTGTTCTTGAACTTTCCAATCAGCAAAAGTGATTGTTCTTCTTCTATGGTGCCTTATTGCAGCCATCACACAGTGGACAGGTCCTTTGTCCACCTTAAGATTTCATTAGCTTTTCGAGATGGAGCCAGTGTGCAGATTAAGGGCTTAAGACTCTGTGTGTGTGTGTGTGTGTGTGTGTGTGTGTGTGTGTGTGTGTGTGTGTGTGTTAGAGAGCAGTGCACGGAGAGATGCGGTGCAGTTCTCGAGGGTATTTAAAGTAGCCCTCTCTCGGTCTCCAGCCACTCAGAGGCAATTATCTGCAGAAGGCAGCGAGACAAGACAACAGTAAACAAAGCTCGGAGGCACGTGACCGTTTCACCGGGAAATAAACAACAACAAAAGACGAGAACCCCCCCCCCCCCCAGAAAAGCAGCAGCAGCAGCTAAATAGCTCCACCGACCGAGGGGACGGGCGAGGCTCCAGACCCTCACTGCCAGCCTGGACAGGTGCGTCACGTGCGCTTACCTGCGACCACTCATCCTCGAATCCCACCGCGGTGACGTCATTGACTTGGGGGAAAAAAAGCATCCAAATGTACCTCCAAAAAAGTTGGACGCAGCGAAACTCCGTGACCGACGTGAACGCAGGTGAACTTCAGGTGCGGCGCTGAGGCGTCTGAGCCTGATCGAGGGTTGCCAGATCTGATGAGCTTCCGGCTCAAAGGCCACGTAAGAGCTGCTAAAGCCGATAAAAAAACGAGCTCAAACGGCTCAAATCACAACGTGAAAGAAACACACGTTGAAAACATTCAGTGATAACAAGTTATAAAAAAAAACTGAGTACAAAAAACGCAACAACTACGCCGAATAACGTTGCTTGGATAACTTAATCATTTTTCTTTAAGATGAAATATAACCGATTAATTAATTTCTACAAAGTGTTTCTTAATTCAAAATAACTCACCTGATGTTGCAAAAAGTAGAAAAAATCATCATCAACAGACTGAACGCTTCTGTTCCGGTTCAACGACCCCAGTTGGGTGGAAATCCGCCCAACCTGGCAACTTCATTCGGACCGTCAAGCGCTCCACATTCAGCCAATCACGCTGCGTGCTGCGCTTGATTGGCTTCACGGGTTGATGGGCGTGGCCTGAGTCCTTTAGCTTCGAGTAAATGGAAAAAACTTCGTTACTTTGGGGATTTCGCGTCCTCAACTTTTATTTTGGAGGGTCACGAAAACAGTAAACCCTCAAGATTTAGCCTCACTGTGTGTCAGTTGATAGTTTGATTCATTAAAGCTCGGTACGAAGTCTGACGTCTGAAATTAAACTCATCCAACAGGTGTTAATACTCATGTTAAACCTTTACATGGTGAAAAGTAGTTTTATTGTCAAAGTTTCTGTTCGTTTCCTGCTTTGTGGGAGACAAATGTGAAGCTCGGTGCAGAGACGTTTGGCTGTTTGTTTCCGACGCCGGCAGATTACGGTGATTTACCGGGCAGACGGAACCAGACCAGCGCCAGTCTTCCATCGACGTTTCGGTCGCTTCCAGGCCGCAGCACCGCGCGTCTCCCGAGGGGAAATTAATGTTCTCGCTGCCCAGAAAAGCTTCACCATAAAAAAAAAAAAGCTCAACAATGAACCGCAGCGCGCTTTAGATGTGCCGGGTGAAGTTGACTTCAGGTCGCCGGAAACACAATCAGCCCGCCGTCCATGTTTACTGCGGCTAATGAGGCGAGGCGGCGGGTCCATTCTGGTTATTGATGGTCTGTCATCGTCTCACCGGAGGTGAAGCTGCAGTGACGGGAAAATGAAGTTCGTTTGTTTCGACTGCAGACAAAAAAATCAACTGTGTCGTTTGTTCCGGCGTGTGTTTACGTTCTAAGCTCTGAAACTATCGCTAACTTTAGCCGTCAGGCGAGTTAGCTCAGCGAAGTTTTAGCTCTTATGTAGCTTTAGCGCTTCTGCTAACAGCATCGACACAGTTTTGCTGCTGTGAACTCTCAACCTAACTATAACATTTCTGCTTAAAAAGGCCCTATTATGCTATTTCGACTTTTTTCCAGCCATTCACGGTGTAATAGTGTTGAAAGCTCATTCAGAAAAATGAGCAGCGCCCCTTCTTTTCACATAAACTTATGTTTGAGACGTCTGGCTTGCCTCGCCATTTTAGTTGACGTCACAGGAGGAGGGGCTCGGTGATTGGACATCTTCTCTGCGATATGCGCGTTCAAGAGAAGCGAGGCAGCTCAGTTAACCAATCAGAGGCGTCCTGCATCCTGTAGGGGTGGAGCTTAATGCGGAAGAGCCTCATTCTGCTTGTCTCTAAAGAGGCGTCAATTATGGCTGAAGGAGACGATCGAGATATAATAAAATACGGTGCTTGAGAAAAAGTGCTTGACGAATTTCTGTCATTGTGGACTTGCATACGAAGACAAAGACATCCAAAATGTGTAAAATAGAACCACTTCAAGTCGCTGTTTTGCTGGTTTTGGCGCCACACTTTAACTTCCGCTTTTGCTAACTTTAGCTCTTAGCTGGTGTTAGCGGTTGTATTTTATACTGTTCGTAAACGCACCATCGACACGTTTTCGTGCCTCAATCTGACTCTGACGAGCGGCCGTGTGGAGGCACCGCCAGCGGCTTCACGCCGGCCCAAACGCCCAACTGGCGCTGCCGTAGAGCGGCCGCAGACGGACGGTTGCCCTCCAAGCGCTTCATTGCAGCTCTGCTATGCAGGGACTGGAGGAAGGAGCCCGGGGGGGGAGGAGCCAGAAGTGACCTTTTCAGGTATTCTGCTCCTTCATGGTCCGCGATCACGTCTGAACGTTTGACCTCAATTTAAACCCTTTTTAATCACTCGTCTCTTTGAACAGGAGCAGCTGGAATGTATTAAATCGTCGTGGTTTAAAAGTTAAAGCATCCAAACTGCGTCCGTTTCATCAGCAGCTCATCACATGACCTTTATTTTGAAGGTCCGTCAGAAGAGAGAAGAACCGCTGTACAGAAACCGAGTGCAAAACACACAGCAGTGACTTTGTGTAAACGACTGAACACTAAGTGAATCTGTTCTGTAATTTTCATTCGATTTCAAATTAAAAGTCTTTGTCCCGCAAGCAGTTATAAAGAGTAAATTAGGAGAACACACTCCTCACTAACTGTACTGACTCCTCAGTGTGCCTGCTAACTCCGCCCCCTGCTGGCAGCACTGTGAACCGCTCAGATGAGTCAATTTTAGAAAGGTTTTTACAGAGAAATTCTTTTATTTTGAAGGCTTTCGCTTCTGGGTGTTGGTGAGAGAGGGTTTGTAATGTTATCCTTGAAGACCCAACCACTCCAGTGTCTGAGGAGTTAGTTTGGCGAACGAGTTGCTTAGTCGTTGCCAGTGATTCAAACCCCCAGCATGCATCAGGAACTCGCCACGTTCGCAGAAAAGTTTGGTTTTGAAGACACAAGTCGCGGCAGAATCGTCTGGATCTTCGGCGTCACATCAGCGACTTTGACTCGGGAGCAAATCTGAGCGGCGTGGCTGCTGGCGTGGAACGCCGCCAGATGTTATCCGCCGCACTTTACATGTCAGCAAATGACTTCCATTTTATTCTCGGCGGCCGATCGCTAATCTCCCCCCCCGAGATAAGACGCGACGTGTGGTGCTGGATTAAATAAAACCCGGTGGGGCAGAAAGAGAGATGTAGAGACACTTTATTTAAACTTCATTTACAGCAGTTCCACTGGGAGGGGGGGAGGGGGGCGGGGTTGGGGGGGGGAGGGGTCGAATGACGTCCTAGTCACACTTTAACCTACGGTCCTATCTAACTGTATGTACAGGGAGGAGGATGCAGCTCGACAGTGCAGAAGGCACAGAGTTGGCTTTAATACTCGCCTGTAAGCGCTGCTGACGTGACGGGAAAGACGCCTCGCCGCGAGGCCGACGACACGACGCGGCGGCGGCGGCGGCGAAGGAAAAAAAAAAAACCGAGACGCCGGGAAACTACGACAGCAAGCGGCCGCTCCTCAGACGCCTCCGTCGTCCAGACGGGACAAGAAAACTGGTGAGGAAAGACGAGCACGACGCGGCGTGAACGGTGGTCCGGAGGGGCCGACGCGACAACGGCTGCAGAACACAAGCTGAATGTGACACCAGTGTAAAAGCAACATCGAGAAGGCGAAAGTTTTATAAAACGGACGACGTCAACGCAAAAAGAAACGCAACATCAACGCAAAAATGGCAACATGAATGCAGAAGTCGCAACATCACGAGTGCAGGTGCATTGTGGGTCTTTGCAGACCCGTCCCAGCTTCTGGTGTTTCATTTCTCCTGTTGCGGACTTTGCGGCGGTGTTGTGACTTCTGCAGAGTGAGGACCCTCGCTGGCCACCGTAGATATGTGAAGCGGAGACGACATTAAGGCATTCTGTAGTTCGAGAGACGCGATGTCGACGGAGCAGGAAAAGATCCCAGCAGAGACCAAAAAAAGGTTCCCAAGATTCATCAACACGTTTTGGCAAAATAAACAACCAAAAAACCCCCAAAAACAACAAAACATCACGCCGTCCAATCAGAGAGCAGCCCGATCTTTACAAAATAAAAGCATGGGTTGGATAGATAATGCAGACTGCAAAAGCAAGCAGGTCCGTGCTGAGATTAACACATCGTCATCATCATCAGGGTTAGGAAGACTTGTACCAGCATCGCTCAGTGGGGGGGCCGGGGGGGGGGCAACGAACCAATCACAATAAACAGACCGATAAACAATACGCACACACATCCGTGTAAGTCTATCATTGTGAGGACCTTTGATTGGCGTACTGACCGACCTTGACCTTTGACCCCTCTGAACCGAAACCAGCTCTGACCTCGACCCCAAAACGGGAGTCGTGACCTTCCCCCACCGAGGTTTGGAGGACCTGCGGAAGTCCAAGGGTTAAAATTCACTGTGGTCCTCACAATGACACCTACACACACACACACTCACACACACAGAAAGTGGACTGAAGATGAAGCGAATCATATTTGAATCCCACTCGAACCACAAACACAATTCAAGTAAAGCCTTTCAAACGGTCGTGTTCGAGTCATCGGAGTCGTTGCATCTCAGATTCAGATTATGCTGCTTAGAAAAAGTACATTCAACAGGTTCGACGTCAATCTGAACAAAACCGGCGCACGGAGGTCAGTGAAATCGGTTATCGCTATCGAAAAGGAACAACAGGAAGGAGAAAAGCGGACGTAGAGCGTCTTGTTTGGACTCGACGGAGACGAAACCCTTTGTTTTGAAGGGACGCAGCTGCGAGCAAAGCGTCCAGCTGACGACCTTTAACCTGGATGATTGTCAAACAATCGGGACTTTTTGGGAGCCGGGGAACTTTTGTTGGAAACTTGCAGCAGCAAATCGGATAAATCGGAAGAAAAACACTGTCGAATTTTGCAGAAACGTCAGCGAATCTCGCGAGTTTGGCTGCGATTCGGTAATGGGTCGCAAAATATTTTGGTTTTTTTCCAGATTTTTTGGAAACATTTAAGATCTTTCCTTGGTATTTTATTTTAAATTCAATTTTTTAATTTTTTTTTTTTTTTACAAAAATTCCAATGTTTTGTAAGACTTTTCACCACAAAATTCAAACTTCATTCCCGATATTTCGACTCTAATCTGAAAACTCTTGATTCAAACTTTATTTAAAGTGACGTTTCGTCACTACGTCCGCTTTTCTGCACGGAAACGCGTCTCAAACTCACTCGTGCACATTCACACCGGTGAGTTTTTGCACATCTTGTTGTACTTCAAAATAATATAAAAAAATATTCAATGTGAAATCATAAATATATTAATCATATAAATATAATTATATGCTAGCGTATAATTATATTTCACTAGTTCATTCTAGTTTTCACGAGATCTTTTTCACACAAGCGAAAATCATCACAGGAGAAAAACAAAAAACTAAATGTGCAAGAAAGTCTGACGGTGCAGCGACGCGGGCGCCCGATATGGATTCACTGAAGATGAAAGGAACTCCAAAGCATCCTAAAAAATATATTTATATATTTATATATATGTAAAAACTCTAGAGGGCGCTAGACTTTAACACCAACGGGACAAAGATGGCCGACTGCGGGCTCGCGATGGGAGGAGAACAAAGCCGGAGGAAGAAGGAACCGTGGAAAGGAACTCGGCGGATTCCGACGCAGGTAAGGCGAGAAAACGTCCGTCGGAGTTTCCAGGAGGCGCCTGAACGCGTCCTGGGGGGGGGGGGGGCAGGAAGGGTGGCGTCCTCATTCACGTCTCACAAAGACCCAAAACAAGGAAGGAACAGGAAGTTTTTCTTGAACCTGCATCAGAAAACTTCCACAATAAAACGCGACGGGAACCAATCGGAGTTGAAGGAGGAAGCGCGTTTTGGTTCGACATTTCTGAGCCGCGACGAAGCTTTTCGACGGAAAAACTCGCTGTGATGAAAGTCTCTGATTCAGCCTAACATGGAGCCAATTCTGGAAGGACCGTGCATTTGTGGGATGAGCAGCAGAGCATCTTCTGCTTCGAACCTTGAAGTTAATTTGAGGTTTTGCTCGATTTCGGAACTAAAACAGACCATTTAGCAGGAACTATCAGCAGATGGAAAAACCTCAAAAGCCAAGTGCTTCTCTGCACATCCCACAAATGCAAGTGCCTTACAAATGTGTTAAAGCACAGGAACTTTCTGACCAATCACAGGCCTCCGTCCTCCCACGTGACCGCCAGTCACTCGCTACACGTCCAGTTTTTACCGCAGGTTTCGGACGAAGTCGTTTGAAGTCGGACGTTCCGCCAAGAAAAAAACCACGGAGCCTCACCATCATCGAAAATACTCCGATTACAGCTGACTGCAGGAAGTGGGACCCTCGCGGGCGAGATGAATTCTTTCCTTTCAAAATAAAAGGTGCACGAGTGAGAGGAAGGAAGGAAGGAAGGAGGGAAGAATCTCAGATGCGGCCTTCTGCTCCGTTTACGTTACTGCATGTTCTTACATGGCACAGAGGGGGACTCAGGCAAAACAAGAGAAGAAGAAGAAGAAGAAGAAGAAGAAGAAGAAGAAGATCAGAGTTCCTACAAATATTTACACCACAGATACAGGCACTTGTATATCTTTGGTTGGACAAACCCAACATTGCAAGAGTAATGCATTCACAGAGCGTGTGTGTCCCTCCTTGTGTTTTTTCCGGGGTTCACGAGGCAACTGGTACGTTTCGTTATGTTACGCTTCCCCCGTTTGCTCGGGCGTGTCCGCGTCACAGGTAAGTCCTGCTCCCAGACGTCTTTTTAACCCTCTGACAGTGCCACCTGCAACACAGACGGCAGCACTCAGAGCAGGCCCAGCAACAACCGCCGGCAACAACAGTGCAGGAAGGGAGGTTTGATTCGAATCAGATCGTGCGAGAGAGGGAGGGAAAAAAAAAAAAGAGAGTGCCGACGTTTGCTCAAGCGTCTCCTCTGAAACCTCCACCGGAGGGCGCCAGAGGAAGAAAGGTTAGAACGCAGCCACTTTGCGTTAAAAATATCAGTGAGAGAAGCTCGTTAGCGTCGTTTAAACGATTGTTTTGGAAGTGAGAAAAGAACAAACAAACTGTGAGGTCAGACACCGCGTAGGTACAACCGGTGTGACGGTTACAGGCAACATATAAAGACCTACTTTCAAAATAAAACGCCTTCCAAGAGCATTAACTTCGACGACTAATGAGCTATATTCAAACAACCTTTTAATGTGAAGGCGCATCCTCCTAAACATCACTTCCTGGCTTCGCTCTCTTTCAGTTTCCTGTGTGTTGGAGCTGATTGAAGGAACCGATTGGTGCTCGGGCCGGGGGAAGCAGCAGAAGCAGCAGAGTGATTGGCTGGTGGGGGGGGGGGGGCGGGGACCGATCGCTGGTCGGAGGCCGGCGCCGCGCTGGAACTACCTGTGGGGCTCGTAAAGCACTGCTGGGGTCTGGTGTACCTTCTCTGGGCAGAAGTCGGGGCTGCTCTGCCGCACTTTGCCCGGCCGCCCCTTGATGACCGCGTAGCAGAACATGGTGATGACCATGACGAACAGGAAGTAGCTCGTGTGCATCAGGTGCAGGTTGATGAGGGAGCGGTCGTCCTGGAGGCGCAGGCGCACACACACGCACACACACACACGCACACACACACACACACGTGCACACACCAACAACCACACAAAAGCACACACACATTCAACAACCACACAAACGCACACACCCATACAACAACCACACAAACGCACACACACACACCAACAACCACACAAACGCACACACACACACCAACAACCACACAAACAAACGCACACACACATCAACAACCACACAAACAAACGCACACACACATTCAACAACCACACAAACGCACACACACATTCAACAACCACAAACGCACACGCACACACACCAACAACCACACAAACAAACGCACACACACATCAACAACCACACAAACAAACGCACACACACATTCAA